>CM042171.1:26600882-26755882 GCA_023376005.1 Doryteuthis pealeii | reverse complement strand
AACACAAAAACACACACATCTACACAAAAATACACGCGCACACACACACATGCAGACAGACACAAAACATTACATGAATATAAAAAAAAACAAGGTGCACAATCGTTTTTGAAAAATAAGATGACAAATTGCAGAAAAGAAGAATCATCAGAGGAAGGTTAATGAGAACACAGCCAAAATAATTTGAAAAGATAAAAGAAAAAGAAAAGAAATTATTTGAAACCAATTAACATGCATGATTCAAAAAATCAAATAGAAATGTGAGATCTTATGGCAAGAAATTTACACACAACAAAATATTGATGACACCTTTTTTTTTACCAGGCTTCAAAAACCAGTTTGTAGAAAGATTTAAATTTAGAATAATTATTTAATAAGAAACAATTTTATGTTGCTTTTCTTGTCTCACAACTTTTTTGCAAAAGGGTTAACTGAAATGAGTAATAAACAATAGCAAAACATAATAAAAAGGAACTCTTCATGAACATAGGGGGACTTTTTGGTTAAGGAGGGGGCATATAGGGGCTCTTTGGGAAAATGGGGGTGCATATGAGGACTTTTTGATTTTGGAGGGGGGGCATATAGGGGCTCTTTGGGAAAGTGGGGGTGCATATGAGGACTTTTTGTTGGTTGCCCCCTTTCCCTCTCTGACACACTCGTTAGCACAAGAAACTTCACCAAGAAGATCAATATTTTTGTTTACTTTCATTTTTGTTTACTTTTAGATTCAGAAATAGATTAGCCACAATTTTTTTTAAATTGTACAATTCCTTTTTTTCTTTTAATAAAAGTTTATTTTATTTCCCTAGCAGATTGTATTAAATTTGGTTTGTTTTGTTTTACCAGTCTATCAACCTCAGTGGGTCATTTAATGCCGATAAAGTTTTGAAAGAAATTAATTCTTAATGGATACACAATTTTTTTTTATAAATTCATTTTTCTATTTAGCCCATAGATGGGACCAGGCCCCAACACTAACTTTTTTCATGACCGTCCCAAACAAAAACTATCAACCGTCCCGAATGGGGTTTAGACCATCCCCAAAATATTTTTGTTTAATTCATTAGCATCATCTATACTTGTCAGTCATCAGTAGCATAATAACATTAATAAAAGCTAAAGCAGTGATAATTCTGGATATTTGGACAAAAAATCTATTTCCTAGTGTTTTTGAGCTAAAAAATACTTTCTTACTTTAAGTTACCCTGAGAAGGGTTAGTACTACATAATTTGGTCCTTTTAAACTATGTCCCTCCACCATTATTCATTACATGGCTTTGAGAATAGACCTGCGGTGCCGTAGCCTCATTTTGAGGTCAGCATTCAGACAATCACTGGACGGCCATTATTGGAATGTAGTACTAACTTTTAGGAAAAAATTTTACCGTCCCGGATGACGTATTGATCGTCCCGGATGTAATTTTTATCGTCTCCGGGACGACGGGATGGCATTAGTGTCGAGCCCTGGATGGGACCCTAACAGGTACTACCACTCTGGGTCACAGTGGACCAGGGAGCAATGGTGATGAAGGGGGGCTCCACATTCCCAAAACCTCCAGAACTGGAACCTCACCATCAGATAGAGTTTAATGTCATTCCCAGGACATGTAGACCCTCAGCCACTGCCTTCTAGCACCCATTTGATAAAAAGGGTTGAGGCTTGCCATAAGGGCAATAGGGTTGGGGCAATCATATAGGTGCTAGGGCTTGACGTGACCAGCCAATTGATCAAAAGGGGCCTCTCCGACCGCCCATCTAACTCAAGTAAGGGTCTAAGTGGAGTGTTGCAGGTCATGGACTGCTCAACCACCTGGGTTCTGTCCTTAAGCATCACACGTCGCCACCCATGGCCAACAGTTGGCCCCATTTGGGGAGTCACCCCTCTGCAGAGGTGCAGTTGGTGCATTCTAATGCCCCACCGACAGGGCGGATTGTATTAAAGAACAGTTAAAAGTGGATAAAGAATTGGTTAACATTTATTGAGTTATTTGGTTATTATTAGTTCAATCCATTGGTTGAGAGCTCTGCTGATTGAGGCTGTAGAATACACTGCACCTCTACAGAGGGATGAGACCTTCCCCTCAATGGGGCCACCTGTTGGCTGTGGGTGGAGACCTGTGATGCTTAAGGACAGAATCCTGGGGCTGGGTACTCCATGACATGCAACACTCCACTTTGACTCTTACTTGAGCTATACCTATATGATTATTCCAATCATATTGCTCTTATGGCAACCCCCCCAACCCTTTTCAATCAGGCTCTAGCACCTTTATGATTGTCCCAACCCTATTGCTCTTATGGCAAATCCCCAACCCTTTTTATCTATATGTGCTAGAAAGCAGTGGTTGAGGGTCTTAATGGCCTGGGTATGATGTTAAACGGCATCTATGGTGAGGCTCCAATTCTGGAGCTCCAGAGAGTGTGGAGTATCCGTTCATTACCATTACTCCCAGGTCCACTCTGACCCGGGGTGGTAGTACCTGTTGGGACCCAATATATGGTTTAAATAGATTTTTTTTTAAGTGTTTTTAAAAAAAAAGGAGGGGTTAAAAAAAAGAGGTTTTAAAAAAAAGTGTTTAAAATGAGAGAGAGTTAAATTAAAATTATTGTACTTTTTACATATTGAACTATTTCGCAATAGTTCTTAAGTAAATATATCAAACATTGTAATAATTAAATTATCATATTGTTGTATTATATCCACAGGTTCTGCCAGTGAAAAATAATAATTCCTTTCAGAAATACAGCCAAAATTAATTGAAACACCTTCCACTGTAAAGTTATATATATTTTATTTTTAAAAGTTAAACCATTATAAACAAAGATAAAAAGGAAATTAAGAATAAAAAAGTTTATTCTAAGTATGAATTTATTGAAAACAAGGGGAGACAATCCAGTAAATTAATGGGAATTTATTTCATCCAGAGTTTAAAAATTCAATTTTATCATTGTTATTATTTAGGGTTTTTTCTGCAGAAAGTAAATTTTTCATTTATTGATTTACATATTGACTAAATACAGTGTCACTTAAATCTGTCAATGATATAAAGCAATTTTTCAAATAAGCAATGCTTTTTAGTATAAAAGTATTCAAGGCTGCCTAATGTGACATGACACCCATCATGAAGACTGATTCATGTAGAGTTCAATTTGCCTGAAACAAAGCTTAGTAAATAAACAATGAATACTTAGAGAAGTGTCAAATGAAATGGGAATAATTTACCCCCACCCCCCAAATGGAGTAAAATCAAAATTTGTTCTTTATGATTTATTCTTATTCATGTCTTCAAAATATTCTTTCTATTTTCTTCTTGTACCCCCAGATAAAATGCTTTTTAAAGCTCCTGGGTAATGGCATCCCAGACTATAGCTGTATTGGAGCAATGTCAAAAAGTATTCCCCAAACGCTAATATAAAGGTTAGTTGGTTGGTTGGTTGGATTTGATGACATGTCAACCCATGGGTTTATTTTAGGCTTTTATTCATTGTTAAGTATTCAAATTCTATTTTTAAACATTTTTAAAACTCATTTTTTTATCTATTCAACCATATTGGATCCTAACATGTACTACCATAGCAGACCAGAGAGTAATAGCAATGAAGGGGTACTCCACACACCCCAGAGCTCTAGAATTGGAACTTCACCACTAGATGCATTTTAAAGTCATACCTAGGACACTAAGACCCTCGGCCATCACCTTCTAGCACATATAGGATAAAAAGTGTTAGGGGTTTGCCATAAGAGCATTATGGTCAGGACAAGTGCTAAGGCTTGACATGACAGTAGGGCTCTCGAACCGCCCATCTAGTCTAAGTAAGGGCCAAAATGGAGTGTTACATGTTATGGACTGCTCAGCCACCAGGATTTCGTCCTTAAGCATAACAGGTCATCACCCATGGCCAACAGGTGACCCCCATTGGAATTGGGGAGAGGGAGTTTACCCCTCTTCAGAGGTGCAGTCAGCATATTCTACACTCCCAGTTAAAAGGGTTACTAATATAAAGATTATCCTAAAAGTCAACTAAGGATTTATAAATGAAATCTCTACAAAAACCAAAGATGGAGAGAATTGAAGCAGGAGTTTTATCTCCTCTTTCACACTGATGCAATCAATTAAAAAATCTGTGATATAACCTGAAGTCAACACCATTCTTCCTGGACACTTCAGAAATGTTATTAAATAAAAATGTTAAGTTAAACAATATCCAATGAACAGGAGATTTTTTAAAGAATGTTTATTACATATGTTATCCCGTTATGTTTCAGTTTGCTTGCTTCTATAATCTCTTGTATTGGACATTGTTGTAAATGCTACCAAATGGTATATGCACAAACCAGAATCCATCATAGAGAATGAGTCTCATGAAATTCTCTGGGGTATCACCTCAAAATAATTTGTTATCTAGTGGATTTTACCATTCCAACGGACAACAGAGTTAAAATGAAAGAAAACGAAAAGATAGACATATACTTGGACCTTGCCAGAGAACTGAAAAAACTGTGGAACATGAGGGAGAAGTTGAAACCAGTTTTAGTTGGTGCCCTTAGAAGGTCCCCAAGGATTTGCTGTCTCTCAGACTCTGGTGAAATGACATCAGCTAACACTAGTATAAAAAAACTGTCTGAATACTGAAAAAACTGTGTAACATTAGGACAAACGTTTTACCAGTTATTGATGGTGCCCTTGTAATTATCTTCAATGAATTGAAGAAATACTGGATGAATTGGAAATCAGAGGAAGAACTGCCACCATGCCGACATCAGTATTGTTAAGATCGGCTAGAATAGAGTCCTGAAGACCTGAGAAGACTTGCTGCCACTCCAGTCATCACTTGTAACAATTTCATGTTTAAACTACACATTAAAGTGACTAACATAATCAACTAGTGCAAATTATTTTCAGTAGTAAATCTTATTATAATGGAGGATCAGTGTCTGTCTGTAACTGAAACCAAGTCACTGCTTACGTCAGGAATTGCCTAAGTTTATCAATGAATATTTATTTTATAGTCAAAATCCCAATTAATACATAGAATAAATCTTATCTATTAACAATGTCTATGAAAATTTGCATTAGATTTGCCTCAAAACAGACCATGTTATTAGTACATTTAAAATCCTGCAATGTGTCTTATATATCACTAAGAAATAAAGGTTTACATAATAATGGATGCGGTTAATTTGCATACTAACAAAACCGGGCTTAATAAATAATTACTTTGTGTTATTGATCTCTAATATTATTGTTTTATTCTCCAACGTATTAAAATCAATCCCATGAATGATTTTATATAGAAACCAATTAAAATATAATTGAAATAAGTGTAATCTTTTTATATGCATTCTAAATTAATTTAGTTAGTCTTTCTAATTTAATATTACATTAATTACATTAAAACTTAAATACTTATCCCCAGAAGGTGCATATACTTGCTAGTAAAAACAATTTTAACTCCAAATTGAGATTTTCAAGTCCTATTTCTTTGCATACAGAAAGTTTAACTTTTAGGCAACATTTTTATTCTCTACACTTTGGATAAGTATACAAGCATCATTCAGATGTATGATTGGAATATGAAAAAAAGTTTGTTTTTTTTTTAAATAAAAGACTGTATGGCTGCACGATTAGGACACTAAGGAAGTGCTGAGAGAATAAGTTAAATGGAAGTTGCACAAGAATGCTGCATGCAATCTTAAACAAATTGTGGAAACAACACCCCACAAGGAAACAGCTGTACAACCAGTTGCTCTATATCACACAAACTATCCAAGTGAGATGAACAAGACATGCTGGGCACTGCTGGAGAAGCAAGGACAAACTCATAAGTGACGTCCTCCTATGGAAACCAGCACAAGGGCACACACCAGCAAAAACTTACATTGACCAGCTCTGCATGGATACTGGATGCTGTGCAGAGGACCTCCTGAGGGCAATGAATGACAGAGATTGTCATGTGAATATCCATGCTACTAGCACGACATGATGATGATGAATTAATTCAGTGTATGGAATATTCCCTCCCTCCCAGTCAGTAGAGCGTCCGACTACAAACTACAAGGTTCCTGGTTCGATACCAGCCCTCACCAACTCAGTGTAGGAGTAGCACAGGGATCTGTGTGGTGAAGTGAGAAGCTGATGGTAGGTATGGTGCTCCACCTCAGATGTAAAAACAATCTCCTTGGTCTAGTCTTAGTGAAAAGGGGATAGACTCCTGTCTGGCTGATGCTGACTTTAGGCCACCCCGACAACTTATGGAATATTAAAACATTTTTTGGATGATTGCCAAAATCCTTCAGCTAGTTTCATCAATTTAAAAAAGAAAGAAAGAAAGAAAGAAATCCTATTAATGTGAATTCTTACTTTGTAACAACCGGATTCACAAAGGATTTTCTACAAATGAAACATTTGAAGGGCAAATCTTCATCTTCACTGCTGATTTCATAGTTTTCATCTGAAAAAGAAAAGAAATTTATAATAACATAATAATTCATCTCCCTAGAAGATTTCTACATCAAATTCTCAAAGATTAATTCTATCAGAATTATTGTCAAATTGCAGTAACTGTAGAAATTCCACTTTTTACACAACAATCATTTCTTTTTTGTAAACAACCTAATTTGATTTTTTTTTCTTTATTGTGAAATATACATACACAACATTTCAGCCATTATACCCTCCAGCCTTCTTCAAGTGTTTCTTGTGGAGGGTAGAAAAGCCAAAACATTGTGTATGTATATTTCACAATAAAGATGAGGACAACCGTCTGAAAAATCAAAATAATACATATCAAGCCTCAAAAATTCTAACTAATTTAGGGGTGTTACACAATGGATAGGGATAACCTATTATTTTTGTAAGGAAGTATATTTGATTTGATTTGATTTGTTCTTGTTTTATGGCATATCAACGTCAATGGGTCATTTAATGCTGACTACGTTTTTTGAAATGAATTGGTGATAATGTTTAATTTTCTAAAGGTTTTTTTTTTGACATATTTTTTTGTGAATGAAACTTTTAGATGATTTTTTTTAACATATATTTTTGTGTTTTTTTTTGGGGAAGATTTTTCCGGTCCAGCGGCCGAAGCTCACTGGACCCCCAACCCGAAGGCCGGGTGAGATGTTGGTTTATGTAAGGAAGTATAGTTTAGATCTTTAAAATCAATGGTAACATTAGATTTTCATTGATAGGTCTTAACCCCAGTCATCCAAAGCCTTTGCATGGTTATATAACATTCCAACCCAATCAAAAGTAATCTTTTTTTTAATTATTTAAATGAATCTAGTTCAAACTGCACACTCCTAAATCCAAAACAAGATAATTGAAAAAAAAAAAAAAAAAAAAGAAGTGGATGATATAATTGATGATACTTTTCTGCAAAGAAGATCAAATCAATTCTTTAAAATTATTTCACATTCATTTTTTTTTTTTAACTAATTTTTAAAAATACAGTGCCTACAAGTAGAATATTATAAATAAATATTGTTTTGTTTTTTTTATTTTTTTCTATATAAAATAAACATTTCATAGAAACATTATTTCAAAAATGAAAGAAGATTTATAGCTCTTATTGGCCGAATTTTTAATGCTTCTATAAAATAATCCACCATTTTCTTAGCCATTTTAGCTTTATGTTTTGAAAAAAAAAAAAAAAAAAAAAAGAAGAATGTTTTTGATAATCATTTCGAAGATTAACCCAAAGAAATAAAGGATTTTTAGATAAACATCCAGGACATTTACCGTTACCATCAAGATTACATCATTTTTTTTTTTTTTAATTAAAATCATAATTATCTTTTTGCTTTGTTATTTTATCTTTCATATTTATCATGAATAAAACTTACCATCTTCACCATAAGTCCCTTTTTCCATTTCTCTTTCCAGCTGCCAACCATGTTTATAATCTCCTCTGTCATGAAGAAATTTACAACTATCTGAAGATGAAAAGAACAAGAAAGTGTTAACAAAAATAATATGAATACAATTGGACAGTACAGCAGAATCATTCACCTTGCTTTCCAAATAGAAAGTGGGTCAAAAACTCTCACGCTCAATTTTTTTAAAAAATTAAAACTACTTTAAAAAAAAACTTTCATTTTTTAAATTAAAACTACTTAAAAAAATTTTTAAAAACTTTCATTTTTTAAATTAAAACTACTTTTTAAATTGTTTTAATTTAAAAAATGAAAGATTTTTTGAAAGTAGCTTTAATTTAAAAATTAAAGTTTTAAAAAACTTTCATTTTTTAAATTAAAACTACTTTCAAAAACATATTTAAAAAAGAGTAAAATACAAGTTTCATTCAATAAATAAGGGAATTTTTTTTTTCAGAATTATTTCATAAATGTAAACCCATTGTTTGAAATTGGTTTACAGCAAAAAAATGTTTAATCTTACGAAAATATTTGTTTTGAAGCTATTCAAAATGTTGGCAAATTATGCTTGTCATAAATGTTTTGGTGGATGAGAAGTACAAAACCTGTGAAATTTATAGAAGAATGTGTGATGTGTATGGAAAGGCATGTATTAGTCAAAAAATGTTTACAAACCAGTTAGACATGGGTTAACCACTACAAGCCTAAGTCGAAAGGACAGTCCATCGAGTGAAAACACAGAGTCAGTGTGACTTTTTATCAAAGGAAAATTTAGGAATGCAGAAGTCAGTAAAGAAGGTCATGCTGACAGTCTCCTGAGACAAGAAAGGATCCATCCTTGAAAAAGGTGCAACTGAAAATAGTACTTCCTATTTTGAACTCCTTAAACACTATCCACCTTATTTATTGAATACACAAAGAAAGGCACACTTAACCTAAAACATAATGTCTTTGATGATAGAATAAACTGTCATATTTTCATAGGCATTTACTAAGTTTATCTTAGTGTGGCACAAGGCCACAAATATAGAGAATCCAGAAATAAATTCAACTCAGTAACGGTAATAGTCTGAGAGACAAAGTCGCTAACAATTATGACATGCTATCTTGCAATCCTATAAATTAAGGTCAGAGTAGCCTCCCTTGTTTCATTAGTTTTCATCAGATTTAGCATCTTAAAATGGTATATTAGAGTAGGCATGTCAAACATGTGGCCCACAAAGACACAGACACTTCCCGTACACAGACTGCACTCTCATACGGTGCTTTTATAGCACCCCAGGGTTTTTTAATTTTTTTTTTTTTCCAAATATTCTTGGACAATAACAGTCGTTTATTTTCATTAGGGCAATGTGTTTTTAAGAAACTGTTTCTATTATCAACGCATTGTCTATCACCCCTTCCTTTCAGTTGCAGTAGGAGGAGGCTAATTCAGTTAATGAAAGGGAGTGAGTCTTTCCTCTTGCATTCTCCTGTTTTCAATCAACACATGGCTATAATTGAAAGTAACAGTGATACATATTTATTATTTGAACTCGGTCAGAAGTAGTTCTTTTCCCTTTCTTTTTAACAAAAATATTTTTTTATAGATATGTATTCATTGGCTTTTAGTTGATAATAAAGAAATTAATTATAGCAATCATCACTTTTTCTGTTAATTTAAAAGAAGGATTTAAAGACTTAGTTGTCATGTGCAGCCTTCATGACAGACATGTAATTCATGTGGCCCCATGACATACATATGTAATCCATGCGGCTCTAGGGGGCTACTCAATTTGACTTGCCTGTATTAGAGGATTTGTTAAATACATTAAAAATATCATTCATTCAAATTATATATATATTATAATATATATATGATTAGTTGATTTGTTGTTTTGGGGACATTTAATGCTGAATCAAGTCATTTTGATAAACAAAGGACTCAGGTTGCTTACAGTACCAGCTGTTGCTTAAGTGGTCCCCCAATTAAATATTGAATAATATATATAATCCACAGGATACATGTGTGATAAATACATAAATCTAAACTACAACATTCTTTGATATAAGCTGTCATTTTCTATTTCTATTTTTAAATTTGTTGAATTAATACCAACTGAAAAAAACTAACAAAAATCAAATATCACCTTCCAATGAGAACAACAAAGGTTTGTTAACTTGAAAAGAAAAATTGAATATTTACTTTTGGTTTGGTTTGTTTTGGTTTGTTTTGTTTTACGGCAGATCAACCTCAGTGGGTCATTTAATGTCGATAAAGTTTTGAAATAAAGTCATTCTTAATGGATACTCAATCTTTTTTATAAATACATTTTTCTATTTAACCCATAGATGGGACCCTAACAGGTACTACCACTTCGGGTCAGAGTGGACCAGGGAGCAATGGTGAAGGGGTGCTCCACATTCCCCAAACCTCCAGAACTGGAACCTCACCATCAGAGTTTAATGTCATTCCCAGGACATGTAGACCCTCAACCACCGCCTTCGAGCACCCATATGATAAAAAGGGTTGGGGGGTTGCCATATGGGAAATAGGGTTGAGGCAATCATATAGTTGCTAGGGCTTGACATGACCAGCCAATTGATCGGAGGGGGCCTCTCCGACCACCCGTCTAGCCCAAAAAAGGGCCAAAGTGGAGTTTTGCAAGTCATGGATTGCTCATCCACCTGGGTTCTATCCTTAAGCATCACAGGTCGCCACCCACAGCTAATAGGTGGCCCCATTGGAGTGTCTTACCCCTTGCATTTCTTTTGTTCCCTTGCATTTCTTTTGTAAATTGAACTTTTTATTTGTCTATAATTATTTGTATTGTTATAAGTCATCAAGATACGATATTGCTATCTATTATATTTTGCACACAGTAATATGGTTTAAAGTAATCCTATCCAATCCTATAATATCGGAGATTCAGTGTCTGTCTGTAACCAAAACTACGTCACTGCTTACGTTACAATACCCTCAAGAAGTTTATCAATTAATATTTATTTCATAGTCAAAATCATTAATGCATAGAATATAAATCTTATTATTAATGATGTCTCTATAAAAATCTGAGTTAGATTTGCCGCAAAATAGACTATGTTAATCGTGCATTTAAAATCCTGCAATGTGTCTTATATCTTATTATAATGGAGATTGTGGGTTTGTCTGTCTGTAACCAAAACTATATTACTATACAAGTCACAATTCCCTTTGTTATTTACATCATATTCTCCATGATTTTATTTTTATATAAACCTCAATTATTAATAAAATTGTTTTACATCATTAAGTCTGTTGACCATATCTACATTCTAATAATATGCAGTTGTATTTATATATACATCAAAATAGTGGTTTACAATGTGAATGGGAATGCTAATTTGCATATTGATATTAAAAATTTGAATTTAATAAATATGTACTTAGTATTATTGATTTCTAATTGTTTGATTTTATCTTAATGAATATGAGCAAAAATCCCGGGGATAAATCTTAAAAGAAATCCATCAACAAGAAAAAATAACTGTCATTTTATTCTTTACTTCTTATTTTAACTAAATAGTTAAATTAGGAAAAGTTACCAATGAAAGACGGGAGTAATGGAAAATGATGTAAGAGTTAGTTTCCAAGTTGTTCTATTTTTCAATCATACCCCCTCAGTTCCAAATCTTTTTATTTGCATTCTTATTCAGTTTCATTAGCCTTTCTAATTTAATATGATATTTTATTATATTAAAACTTAAATACTTGCACCCGGAGGGTGCATATATTTGCTAGTATCACTAAGAAATAAAGGTTTACATAATATATGGTGTGGTTAATTTGCATACTGGTTTTAACAAAACCAGGCTTATCAAATAATTACTTTCCTATGAATGATTTTATATAGAAACCAATTAAAATATAATCAAAATAAGTGTAATTTTTTTATATCTGTTCTTATTCAATTTGGTTAGTCTTTCTAATTTAATATATTTCATTACATTAAAACTTAAATACTTACACCTGGAGGTCGCATATTCTTGCTAATAATTTTCAAACAGATCTATTTGACCTATAGATGGGATCCTAAACAGGTAGTACAACTTCTAGGTAAGAGTGGACTTGGGAGTAATGACAATGAGATGGGTACTCCAGAATTCCCAGCGCTTCAGAAATGGAGTCTTACCACCAGATACTCAGTCATAGAAATGACAATCCAAGTGAGTGGCAATAAAAAGTAACTAGAATTAGGAAAATGAAGGATAATATGAATCTGATGTAATGAATATGCATACACCTGGGTTCTCCCTCACAGTAATATGATTGGCTGGTGTCAGCCATAAATACCGAGCAATGTAGAGGTACAATGCCTACTACTACGCTTAATACTACAACTATGATGTCGCACCAGTATTACTACGTACCTGCTCGATTGTACCACGCTGTTATTGTGGCCTCACCACTCTGCTACTTCTACTAATATATCCCTTCCCGGGACATATCAGAATCAAAATTATCAATAATAAATGAATGCCTATCTTGATCTACAAAATAGAAACTTGTTTTCAACAGCACAAAAGAATAAGGCACTAATTTCTCCGGTTGGTGATGCCCGACTCACTCTTTAAGCCTTTATCTACAAGAGCGGCCCAAACTGCCCGACAATCAAAATGCCAGATTCCTCAAAACACCAGAGATCGTCAGTTCTTATAAAATGGTATAGAGCTAAAAGAGAAATGAATTAAATGAATACATTTCTAGCATTAGTAAAGGATCAATGATACTAGCTTGTTAACCATTTCACCATGCTATTGTGGATAGCAGTGGTAGATAAAGGGTTAAAAAAAACAAAAAAAATATGTTATCTCATCTTCCTCTTTAAATTTTCAAGAAGAAAAAAAAAAATCTATAAATCCCCAACTGATGATAATCCTTACCTCCAAAGCCACAAAATCCAGTTTCTTTGTAATCTTTACAAATATCTGGTTGATAATCCCACCTAACAGTGGCTCTTAGATTAGCAGGTGCTCGAATTGGACCTTTTCTGAAAACAAAAACACAAAATGGATTTAAAACAATATTCTATATTCAAAATGTTATTACTGAAAAAATTTATTTTTCTTCAAATGGTTGGTTTTTATGGTATGTTAACCCTTGGGTTATTTTATGGCAAAGACATTTTTTCTTATTCATTTTGTTGGGTATTCAATTTTTTAAAGATTTTGATCTATTTAAACCATACATGGAACCCTAACAGGTACTACCACTCCGGGTCAGAGTGGAGCTGGGAGCGATGGTGATGAAGGGGTACTCCACATTTCCCAGAGCTCCAGAATTGGAACTTCACCATCAGATAGAATTTAACGTTATACCCAGGTCACTAAGGCCCTCAGCCACTGCCTTCTAGCACATATATTATAAAAAGGATTGGAGTTTGCCATGAGGGCAATAGGATTTGGACAATCATATAGGTGCTAAGGCTTAACGTGAACAGCCAATTGATCAAAGGGGGCCTCTCTGACCACCCATCTAGCCTAAATAAGGGCCAAAGAGAGTGTTGCATGTCATGGACTACTCAGCCGCCAGGGTTCTATCCATAAGAATCATGGGTCGCCACCCATAATCAACAGGTGCTCCCATTGGAGAGGGGGGGGTACTTTTCTGCAGAGGTGCAGTCAGTGTATTCTAAAGCCCCAGCTGACAGTGCTATTTTTTTTTTAAATGAGAAGGAAAATACTAAAGAAAATAAACAAATAAATAAAACAATTGTTTCTTTAAAAATGAAAAGAGATGTTTATAAAAAATAAACCATTGTTTTTCCGCCATTGTGTGAGAGGAGAGGAACAGAGGAGAGCAACACATGTTGTCTCACATGACCAACAAGATTCATTGGATAAACCACTGCAATTTGTGAGGGTCGTTCCTCAGGCGAAACAAAAAAAGACTCTCTACCAACGTTTACTGGTTACCACAATTAACTATATTCCAAAAAAGGAAGTGCTCGTGGTGAAATGGTTAATGTCATAAGAAATGGACATGGCGAGAGGAGTTCAAATCCTGGATGAGGATTGTTTGCATTTCACAGAGGGCTAATACCCTGGCGAAAAGTATTGTAGCGTTAGTTTCGTATTTGCCTGGGAGAGTTGTCTGCTCGGTTTAGTTTGCTGGTGCCCACTAGGGGGCTATAGTATTTAAGCGCTGGATTCAAACCCTTTTGGAGTAACCACGAGACACATGGGCTAGACTCTATCACTTACATTACTGTAAGTTCTTCACACAGCATGGACTATCCCTAGTCTCATGTCTGTACTTTTATATGTTATCTTGTACCATTCATGAATGTGTCTTCATCGTTATTTATGGTTTATGTAACTTTGTATCTCGTCATATCCATGTGCTGTACTATATTAAATGTTTTGTCTGTTAACCTTCGTCGGAGTCATGTATCCAATATGTATACCTTTGAACAATTCTTACAGTATGAATACAACTATTCTCCCTCCAGCAGACTGGGCTCTTTCACCTAGGTATGGCAACCAGTATAGGAGAAAGAAAACTGAATTCAAACCTGTTAAAGTTCACTTGAAAAATGACCTTGTGTTACATCCTGCTTGTGCAGAGGGGTTAGGTGAATACATATATTCATAAAAAGATTTTTCTACGAGTACAACATTGATAAAAGAGATTGGAGCTTGCCATAAGGGCAATAGGGTTGGGTCACTCATATAGGTGCTAGGGTTTGATATGTCCAGTCGATTGATTGAGGGGGCCTCTCCGACCACCCGTCTAGCCTAAGTAAGGATCAAAGGGGAGTGTTGCATGTCATGGACTGCTCAATCACCAGGTTTCCATTCTTAAGCATCACGATCATCGGTTACCACCCACAGCCAACAAGTGGCCTCATTTCTTACCCTCTGTAGAGGTACAGTTAATGCGTTTACCCATGACACTCTTAACTATTTAAACATTAATGGCTACCTTTAAAAAATTATTTCATTTACCTAATCAATGTGCGGACTTTGTAGAGGTGTAAAATCTTCTGAAGGAATTTCAACAATTCTGACATAGATGAACTTTACAAATACAAACATTTTATTTTTAAAGTAAAACAAATTTTAAAATCAAATGAAGAGATGAAATTTCGTTTTTAATGTAAATATATTACCTTACGCTACCACTAGCAGCATTTCCTTGTGCTGTATCTTTTTTCTCATAGAAATGAGTATAATTATTCAATCCTCGATAAATCTTGTCATCTTCTTTTCCTTTTAGTTCCTAAAATAAACAAAAATTAAAAATAAAGAAACAGTTTTATATTAAGAAGAATCAAAACCATTTTCATTTCTTACAAACTTTTACTTCATACCTTATTTCATGTATACAACTAAAGACCATACTTCACTGTATTATTAATATCATCATTATGATATATATTAGGGTGTATCAAAAGTATTATTTCTTACAAACTTGTACTTCATACCCTATTTCATGTATACAACTAAAGACCATAACTCACTGTATTATAAATATAATCATTATGACATATATTAGGGTGTATCAAAAGTTTTTTTCATTTTTAACAAACTTTTACTCCAAAGCTTATTTCATGTATACAACTAAAGAAAAGATTATCTCAGAGTCTTTAGTTGTATATATATATATATATATATAAATAGCACTATATATATATAATTTAAAGAATATGGAATATTTCTTCTTGATGATCTTTAAATGTAGGCATTCAAGTTTTTTTTGTTTTTCATATATCAGGGTCCAGATGTTATATATATTTTTCCCAAGCACTTTCAACCATGTCACTGGTCATCCTCAGAGAGATTATTGGTTGTAGTGGTTGTTTTGTTTTGTGGTGAAGTTTTATTTATTTAGGAAGGGTTAATTTAATTTTTTTTCTTTTTTGTGTGGTTGTCAGTTTATTCAGTTAGGACAGTTTATTGTAGGTAGAGTTGTTATGGTTAGTGAGTTAGTTATTAAGGATGTTTAATATATTAGTCCCGGTTCTAAAATAATAATTTGCTGCTAAAATATACACACACTCTGGAAGAAACGTTTAGTGCACTTATCAACAAATTCCATCCTGATGTTAAAAAATTTGGCCCAGAAACTCGAAAGGATCAAGAAAAAACTTGTCATACAAGATATGTCTGTCCTATTTAACAGTGTCTGCATTAAAGAAAAATGATTCCCATATATATATATATATATATATATATATATATATATAATTGAAATAATCATGACAAGCAAACTCGGCAAATACCACATGCGACATGCAAAACACTGTACAGCTATTTCGACCTAATTAGGTCTCATCAGCAGTGTATACCTACGATCTCCCCCGACAGAGACTCTACCTCTAGGCCACAACATAACAGAGGACATGGTTACCTCTTGGAGTCACAACTTCCCAGCATTACGGCACGCATCCACGTATTCATACCCATGCTGAGCACAGAAATATATATATATATATATAAAGATAAATCTAATGAGTCAGATGAACCTACTATTAGTTTCGCATAAAGCTCTTCAGGGCTAAAATATATTATTGGCTCTACTTAGGTATCGATATTTATTAGCTTTCTCCTAGTGGTTATATGAATATATATATATATCTTATATACATATAAATTGTTTTAAATACTGTACCAATAGATTCGACTATCTTGGTCTTTTCTTTTTTTCAGGTTGACAATCAAACTATTGCTGGGTTTTTTCTCATGCTTGGTACATTCAATGGGCCTCAATGTCATTTAAGCTGCTTGTTGCAGAATATGAGAGGAAACAATAGAATACTCCATTATTTAGCTGAGGTGACAAAACATTCATAAGAAATAATTTTGGTGGATAAGCAGCACTAGATAATCAGGATTTACATTTTTGTATTTCATCTTGGACAGTCTCATTTTAACCAGAGGGTGTTGCAAGATGATAATAATAATACAATTAAGGAAAAATATAGTTTGTTAGGAAACCCAACTTTTTACTACATACTTTATTTATGTTGAGTGATTTTTCAAAAATGGCTTGAGCATCTTTGCCAATGTCAGTATCAATTTCAACTGTGGCAGTGGCACCCATATCATCTGGTCCATCTCTTTTCTGAAAAAAAAGGAGAAAAAAATTTAAAAGAAATTAAATTACATAAAAAAAATATTTAGTCAATTTGCTGTTTATCTATACATATATAAAGGGCAGTTGTGTGTATATGTACATCCAAGGAAAAAGTAAATATATATACACATTAAATATCACCAGGGTTTTTTGGCAAAAAATAATAGAGATTTGATTTATATTCATCAAGATAATTTAAAAAATAAAATTCAAATGGTGGATTTTCAGTAGTATGCAAGGTCTATTTAAATATCACTAGGGCTTGGTTTTTGAGTAAAAATAATAGAGATTTGATTTATATTCATCAAGATAATTTAAAAAATAAAATTCAAATGGTGGATTTTCAGTAGTATGCAAGGTCTATTTAAATATCACTAGGGCTTGGTTTTTGAGTAAAAATAATAGAGATTTGATTTATATTCATAAAGATAATTAAAAAATAAAATTTAAATGATAACAGCAGGGATTTTTTTTTCATTTAAAATTTTAGATAGTTTTGATTCTTTCCTTAAAGGATCAGAGTAGCTGGATCAATGCAAGGTCTATTTTTTTTACATAGGGATTTAAATGGGGCATCCCACGAGGATTCAACTCATGATTCAGTAATAATGGATCTGCGGGACTAACTTTTAAAAAATCCCCCTCTACCCAGGCAATGCCGGGTAGCCGCTGCTAGTCTTATCATAATGAGATTATATCTGTAACTGAAACTGCATCACAATTTCCTTAGTTATTTAAGTTATATTCACAATAATAATGAAATAGTCATTATTTAATTTTAATTAACATATTATTTATAAACAATGTCTATTAAATTCTTGCTGAGTTAGATTTGCTGTAAAACTGCAATTACTATTAATCCTAAAATATGTATTATATAACTCAAAGAAATAAAGATTTACATAGTATGTGGTGGGAATAATTTGCACAATGATTTTAACAAAACTGGGTTTAATAAACAATTATTTGCTGTTACTGATTTCTGCTACTATCATGTTATTCTCAAACTTATTAAAAGCAATCCTAATTTATATAGAAATCAATTAAAATAACATTAAAATACGTGTAATATTTCTATATTTGTTCTTATTTAGTTTCATTAGTCTTTCTAATTTAATATAATATTATATTACATTAAAAGTTAAATACTTGCACCCAGGGGGCACATACATTTGCTAGTATGCATAAAGTGAAATAAAACATTTATTTTAAACAAAATATACATATATATAGCACACACACACACACATATATATATATATATATATATATATATATATATATATATGTATGTATGTGTGTCCTGGGTATAATGCTAAACTGTATTTCATGGTGAGGTTCCAATTCTGGATCTCTAGGGAGAGTAGGGAGTACACTTTTATTGCCATTACTCCCAGATCAACTCTGTATATATTATTATAATGGAGATTATGTAACTGTAACTATGTCATCACTGATGTCATAATTTCGTTAGTTATTTAAGTTATATTCACAATGATAATGAAATAGTCATTATTCAATCTTAATTAGCATCTTATATTATTAATGATGTCTCCATTAAAGTCTAGCTGATTTAGATTTACTGCAAAACTGTTCATATTATTAATCATTTAAAATGCTGAAATATGTGTTAAAGATTTACATAGTATATGGTGGGAATAATTTGCATAATGATTTTAACAAAACTGGGTTTGATAAATGATTAAAATAAGAGTAATATTTTTATATTCATTCTTATTTAGTTTCATTAGTCTTTCTAATTTAATGTAATATTTTATTACATTAAAACTTAAATACTTGCATCCAGGCGGCGCATACTTTTGCCAGTACAACTAATGGGTGATAAATAAATATGTGAAAACTTTCATTCAGCCTAACATTAACATCTACAGTGACTCATATACAGTATCTCAGCATGGTGTAATGGTTAGCAAGCTAGTCTCACAGATCCATTACTACTGAATAGAAAGTTTGATCCTCGCTTGATGCCCCATACTTGCAACCTTGTGTCACACCTTACCTGCGGTGAACCTTTTGGGTAAATAGCTAGGGTTTGTTTCCATAACAATTTCCATCCAATTAACTTATATTTAATTTTAATTGTAAACTCTCCATATTTGTGACCTTGTGTTACACCCTACTCGTAGCCTATTATAGTATTGGCATTTCAATCTCGGAAGACTATAATATATTTTTTTTGTACCCCTAAAGTTACAGCGCCTCCTGTAATTGGAAAGTCCAATGTTAGAAAAACATTCTCGACCACAGATGTCACATGTGAAGGCTGTCCCTGAAGATGTTGATGTTCCGGCGCTTTGTTGCTGCTGCTTTCTTCTGGACCTCCTAGATTCATGGTGTTGCACCAGGGTGACTTCAGACATGAACAATTCTCTCCTGAGCCAAATTTTCCCAGCTGGAAGGGGCAATGCCAAGCACTTGAGATCGTTCTTGCAGACATTTTTGAAACGCTGCTGGGGGCAACCAATCTATCTCTTACCAGATGAAAGTTCTGCATAGCTCGTAGCCAACAGGTTGGGTAAATACCAATATCTAAAGGGCATCTTGTATGGTATGATGGATTAACAGATCATTATAAGTGGGATTCATTACTCCATACTTCTGGCCTTGTGCCACATCTACACAAAGCTTAGGAAATATCTATGTTGTAAATACTTTTTAAATCAGTTACGATTACTTTAAAAAAATTAAAGTTAAAAGAAAAAAAATACTTACTCCTGTTTTTGTGGACTTATAAGATATAGTCACTTCATGATCACTTTCACTGCTAGAAATTTCTTCTTTCTTCCTCTTAAAATTTTTCGTCTGCAAAAAAATAGAATTATAAAGACATGAGATAAAAATCAAAACAATTTGCTCTTAACAAAACTTACAGTAATTGGTTCTTACCTATCAGCAATGAAAACCTCTTATTACTTAGGCTGTGTGCAATGGTAAGATTTTAAAATTCACATAAATTTTTAGTTTATAAAATTAATTTAAAAAATATGTAACTAATTCTTATTATAATGGAGATTCAGTGTTTGTCTGTAACCAAAACTAGGTCACTACTTACATCACAATACCCTCAGGAATTGCATAAGTTTATCAATGAGTATTTAGTTTATAGTCAAAATCATTAATTGATACATAGAATAAATCTTATTTATTAATGATGTCTATGGAAATCTAAGATAGATTTACCTCAAAACAGAACATGTTATTAGTGCATTTAAAATCTTGCAATGTTTTCTAAGAAATAAAGATTTACATAATATATGGTGTTGTTAATTTGCATACTGGTTTTAACAAAACCAGGTTTAATAAATAATTACTTGATGTTATTGATCTCTATATTGTTTTTATTCTCCAATGTATTAAAATCAATCCTATGAATGATTTAATAGATAAATCAATTAAAATATAATCAAAATAAGTAATATTTTTATATATTTTCTTATTAAATTTTGTTCGTCCTTCTAATTTAATATATTTCATTACATCAAAACTTAAATACTTACACCCATATGCACATATTCTTGCTAGTTTTTGTGATTATGCATAATAATTAGTTGCTGAACAAGTTTCACTGAAGATTCCTTCCCAAAACAAAACCCTTTTGGCAGGGCCTAAAATAGGCTGACATCATCCCCTACAGAGGAAGAAGCCCTCCCCACACCTCAGTGGACATTCTGGGTATAACAATAGACTGTGGTTGTGTCGGTACTGCTGTATGGCTGTACCACCTGGACCCTAACAAACGCCTTGAGAATAAGCTAGATGGGAGCTGCACGAGAATGTGCGAGTGGTCCTGAATAATTCATGGAAGCAGCACCCACAAAAAAGCAACTGTATGGCCACCTGCCATACGAGTAAGACGGGCTAGACATGCAGGACACTGCTGAGAAGCAAGGACGAGCTCGTAAGCGACGTACTACTGTGGAAGCCAGCACATGGGCACGCTAATGTGGGCCGCCCAGCCAGGACCTACATTGACCAACTATGTAGGGATGCCGGCTGCTGCACGGAGAAACTCCCAGAGTCGATGAATGATAGGGAAGGCTGGCGAGAGATCGTCATGGATATCCGTGCAAATGACGCAACATGATGATGATGAAGACTACAGTTCTAGAGCTTTGAAGAGTGTGTAGGCACTGTTTCATTACCATTATTCCAAGGTCCACTATGGCCTGTTACTAACAGGTGCGACCCTAACAGTGTTAGGGTTGCACCTGTAGTTGGTTTTACAGCATATCAACCTTTGTTGGGTTATTCAATGCCAAAGTCTTTTTCCAAGGAATTATATAATTTAACTAACTACTAATACTAATTTTGCACACAGTTATATAGTTTCAAGTATTCCTATCAATAATTTTCTAACAGATGTATTTGACCAAAAGACAGGACCCTAACAAATACTACCACTTCAGGTTGGAGTGGACCTGGGAGTAATGGCAAATGGGACTACTTCACACTCCCTTGTGTTCCAGAACTGAACCCTCACCAGCAGATGCAGTTTAGTGTCACAACCAGGATATTCCTTTTTGAAGGGTTGGGGGTCTTACCACTCTGAAGGGGATGTAGTTGGCATATTCTAGGCCCTGCTAACAGGGCAACCCATCTTTGTGTTTGAAAATTATTTGTACTAGCAAATATATGCACCCTCCGGGTGCAAGTATTTAAGTTTTAATGTAATAAATATTATTAAATTAGAAAGGCTAATGAAACTAAATAAGAATACAGATAAAAAGATTTGAAACAGAAGGGGGTATTAAATCTTTTTATCTGCAATAATCGAAAAATGGAACAACTGAAACTTACTCTTCCATCACTCTCGTCTTTCATTGTTATTTTTTCTAATTTAAGTATTTAGTTAAAAAGAGGAAGTAAAGAATAAAATGACAGTTATTTTTTCTTGTTAATGGATTTCATTTAAGATTCATTGAAGAGATTTTTGCTTATATTCATTAAAATAAAACCAAAGAATTAGAAATCAATAATACTAAGCACATATTTATTAAATTCGATTTTTTAATATCAATATCCAAATTAGCCTTCCGGTTCACACTGTAAACCGCTATTTTGTTGTATATATATAAATATAATTGCATGTTATCAGTACGTAGACATAGTTAACAGTATTAATAATGTAAGACAATTTTATTAATAATTAAGATTTAGATAAAAATAAAATCATGGAGAATGTGATGTTAATAACTAAGGGAATTGTGACTTGAGTAGTAATATAGTTTCGGTTACAGACAGAAAAACACACTATCTCCATTATAATAAGATTAGATAGAAATACTTGAAATTATATAACTGTGTGCAATCTATTAATATTAGATAGGTATACTTGAAACCATATAACTGTGTACAAACAAATGACTTATTATTAAATAGGAAAAGTTATTTGAAAGCATATCATTGTGTTTAGATTATTAGTATTAAGAATAGTTACTTGAAGCTATAATTGTTTACAAATGATTATTATCATTAGTTACTTGAAACTATAGAAGTGCTTGAAAAAAAAAAACTTTGGTACTAAATAACCTAACAAGGGCTGACATGTGGCAAACCAACCAACCAACCTGATCATTTATACATCCTGTTTGAAATAATAAAGTGTTAATCTTATTATAATGGAGATTGTGTGTTTTTCTGTCTGTAACCGAAACTAAATCACTACTCAAGTCACAATTCCCTTAGTAATTGACGTCACATTCACCATGAATTTATCCTTATTTTAACCTCAATTATTGATAAAATTGTTTTACATTATTTATACTGTTAACCATATCTACATACTAATAACATGCAATTGTATTTATATATACAACAAAATAGCGGTTTACAGTGTGAACGGGAAGGCTAATTTGCATATTGATATTAAAAATGTAATTTTAATAAATATATGTTTAGTATTATTGGTTTTTAACTGTTTGGCTTTATTTTAATGAATATAAGCAAAAATCTCTTCAATCAATCTTAAATGAAATCCATTAACAAGAAAAGATAAGTGTCATTTTATTCTTTACTTCCTATTTTAACTAAATACTTAAATTAGAAAAAATAACAATGAAAGACGAGAGTGATGGAAGAGTAAATTTCAGTTGTTCTATTTTTCGATTATACCCTCCTCTGTTTCAAATCTTTTCATCTGTATTCTTATTTAGTTTCATTAGCGTTTCTAATTTAATACGATATTTTATTACATTAAAACTTAAATACTTGCACCCAGAGGGTGCATAAATTTGCTAGTCTGTTTAAAATGAGTGTGAATATATATTTTTGTATCAGAATTGGAGACCACCACCACCATCATCATCATCAAAGTTGTGCTAGTAGCAGGGATATCAATGGCAATCTCTTACCAACCATCCCTATCTGTCATCGGCCCTGGGAGATCCTCTGTGCAGCAACCAGAATCCACACAGAATTGATCAATGTAGATCCCTGCTGAGCGGTCTACACTATTGAAGTCAGTTAGTCTACTGTTGGTTTGAATAACAGAAGCTAGCCAAGTACAACTGAAGCAGTGTCCAAGACAGTTGGTATATATAGAAATCAAGAATAGTCCATTCATGAATTTGGGTGATTCCATTCCTTGAGTTCTAATTGGCTGCTTGATTTGAATGATATTGTGGAGTTTTATAATTACCCTGTCATTCTGCAGTAGACTTTGCAACTATTCGGGTTTGTATTGGGTTACAACCGTTTGTTGCCATGTCTTCCCAATTCGACGGTAATTGGAACTTTGATTATTCTTCATACACTGGTGTGCCCATGTGTAGGTTTCCACATGAGAACGTCACTTATGAGTTCATCCTTGCTTCTCCAGCAGTGTCCAGCATGCCTCGTTCATCTTACTCAGATGTTTTTTGTAATGGGGGCAAGTGACTGTAGAGTTGTTTCTTGTGGGATGTTGTTTCCACAATTTGTTTAAGACTGCACGCAGCATTCTTGTGCAACTCCCATGAATTGGAGACTATAATAGGCATAAAATAACCCAAAAAGGATTTACATGCCATAAAACCAACCAACCCACACATACTTACTGACTGAATGAGGGGGTTTTTCGATGAAGATTTTCGGGACGCCAACCGTATTGCACTTTTCTGTTGTTCATCTTCACTTTCTGAAAATAAAAATTAAAACAAAAAATATTAATGATTCAAAGAACTGAATTTTCAAGAAAAGAAGAAATGATAAACTTTGAAGAATTTTTAGAAAAAAAAATAGAAAACACAAAAGGTTATTTCCTATAAGTCTAACATAAACAAAGGGGAACCACTCTTGACTGATAAATTATTTATCTATTTTCCCATTAAACCTAACCCTAACCCCATCTTTTTTCCTAGTAGATCAATAAATAAATAATTTATCAGTCAAGAGTGGTTCCCCTTTTGTTTATGTTAGACTTATAGGAAATAACCACACAATAATACAATTTTATTGATAAAAAATACAAAAAAATCCTTCAAGCCTGTTGTGCTGGGTATGATGCTAAACGGACCTGGAGTGGCAGTAACCTTTGGGCTATTTACCTCTGAGATTATCTCGATCAGAGATAGGCAACCTTTTCATATTTAAAGATCACATTTAATGTTAGGTATTTACCCAACCCCTTCACCACAGGCAGGATGTGACACAAGGAGCTCAGTTGGTATATCATCCGCCTATGAACCACAAAGTTTTGGGTTCAATACCAACCCCTGCCAGCTCAGCGCATGAGTAGCACAGATTGGATCTGTGCAGTAAGTGGGAAGCTGATGGTAGATGTGACACTGCACTCCAAATGCAAAAACAAATTATTTCTACCAGTTTATAAATTTTTTTAAATATTTACCTACAATTTGGTTACAAATCATATACAAAGATTTGTCATTAAATAACCCACAAGAGTTGATATGCCATTAAACAAATTAACCAACCAACCTTCAAGCTTGAAATGTTATTCAAAATATTTGTGTCAATTTTAAAAAGACTAGAAAAACTTTTTGTATCAACCCTGTAGAAAATTGTGTACATAATTAATTTTTGATGAGTATGAAGGGCTGCTGAAAAGTTCTCAGACCAACCAAGTAGAGAATGTCATTTTTTTTAAATTCTTTTTAGAAGGATTAAATCAGAAATTGAGAAATGATATGTAAAATTTGTCTGAATTTTTTTAGATGAGACTTGATAATTTGTATTATTAGGATTTTTAGGACAAGAAACACCTGAAGAAGTCCGGAGGGTACATTGGCCGAAACATTGTTAATATAACAATAATGATGAGGTCAAGAGTCAAAAAAAATCCTAATAATACAGATATGCCAAATATTTCTGACTTTAGGGTGAAAATGTGTTGATAGATATCTAATAAGCTTATCTTATTTATTGTGCTATTTACCTCTGAGATTATCTAGATTAGAGATAAGGCAACCTTTTCAGGTTTAAAGATCACATTGTGTTGCATAATCTATGTGGTTGCATAGATTATTGTCAACCCCCTGTATTTCTGCAGGGATGGTCCCTTTCATATCACGGGCAGCCCTTTCCACGGAATATTACAGGTGTGGCGTTAGTTTCATATTTGCCTGGGGAGTTGTTTGCCCGTTTAGTTCGCTGGTTCCCGCTAGGGGCCGTTTATATTTAAGCGGCTGGTTTGAACGTCTCTTTCTCTTCTCCGGTTGCTCGACCCACGAGACACCACTATGGGTTAGACTCTGGTCTACCCCCCTCTTGTTGGGGCTTTGGCCCCCCTTACATTACTGTAAGTGATTCACACAGCATAGACTATTCCTAGTCTCATGTCTGTGGCTTTTATGTTTATCTTTTTACCATTCATGAATGTGTCTTTATCTCTACTTTTGTATGTATGTTTATGTACACTTTATCTACTTTATGTACCCTGTTATCCATGTGCTGTACCATATTAAATGTTTTGTCTGTCAACCTTTGTCAGAGTTTTATCTGCAAGTAATATCACTCTTAACCATACACAGGTAAGGCAGAAAGCCTGCGAATCACGTGAAGTCACATGGGAGTTAGAACATCAGGCAAGAAGGTTGTCCTTGCCTTAGCTGGGGCTCACCTGCACACGCGCGCTGTGTTTAGTTAGAGAAAGAAGTTTAGTTAAGAATAAAAGTCTTAAAGAAATAACATGGTGTTGTTGGTTGATGCATGTCTTGGCAAAAAGACTGACCAAGAAGAAGCAAATGAATCAAAGACGAACAACCAACAAAATAGAAAGAAGCTAGACATCACACGAAACGGCCAGAGAATAAAATAAGTTATGCATCTATGCATCTCTCTGTCTATCTCTTTCTCTCTCCCTTCTATCTCTGTTAAAGAACTGTTTATATACCTGCAATATGAGCGAGGGGTATATAACAATTGAATCTTAGGCATTTACCCAACCCCTTCACAGGATGTGACACAGAGTTCAGTTGGTATAGCATCCGCCTACAAACCACAAGGTTCCAAGTTCAATACCAACCCTTGCTAACTCAATGCATGAGTAACACAGCTTAGATCAATGCGGTAAGTGGGGAGCTGATAGTAGGTGTGGCACTCCACTTCAGATGCAAAACCAATCCCCTTGATCTAACGCTAGTGAAAAGAAGATACACTCCCTCACTGTCAGGTTCATACTGACAATAGGCCACTCTGCCTATTTCACTTTTACAGTTGGTTTGAATTCATAGTTTTCCTTCTCCTAGACTGGTTGCCATTCTATGGCTAAAATGTCCAATCTGCCTTACTATTTTACCTATAACTAAGGAGATTCATACCTTTCCCAAGGGCATTAGCACAAATTAAAATGCAAACAGAATTTAAACTTGGGCAGTCAAATACATTTTCAACAACAATGACCACACAGGCCTCCACATTGAAAATTATTATCTATATATTAATGTTCTTGTTCCTTAATCTTCCAAGAGTTATCATCTTGCAATACCCCTCTGGTTAAATATGAGATCATCCAAATTATACTAGATGAAATGCAAAAATGTAAATCCTGATTATCTGGTGTTGCTTACATGCCGAATTCTTATTCAAAAGAAATAGAAGAAAAAAGATATGCTACACAGAAAAATATAAGGAGAAAGAGAGGGGGGGGAATATAGAGAGAGGAAATGGGCTCACAGATGCAATAACGCTGATCTGTTTCAATTGAACATAATGAAAAGATGAAAAGAAGGAAAGAAAGAAAAAAAATGTGATGCAGCTAAATCAATATTATTATATTTTTTAATTATTGATATATTTTCAATAGCTCTTAAGTAAATATATCAAATGTTGTAATAATTAAATTATTACACTGTGGTATATCCACAGGTCTTGCTAGTCTACTAATAATAGGGCTGCACATAATACATTTTTAGCATGCTTCCAACAAAATCAAAAGTTTAAACTTTTAATTAATTGCTTATTCCAAATTTAATTAATACATATTCCTATCTAAAAGAAATGAAAAACTTTATTTTATCTTTTCTTCTTTCTTTTTTAGAGAGCTTTCTTCAAGAAAATATTCAGTTATCAAATCCTAAAATGGAGGTGCATATTTTTATTCAGTCTTTCAACAATATGGAAGGAGGCATTTGATAGTGTAAAAATCTTGATTTTTTAAAATCATTTTGAGTTCTTGTAGCTGAACTGTTAGATCTGATTCTGTACATGATTGATTGATTGATTTTAATGGCATGTCAACACATCTAGGGTTATTTTATGCATAGATATTAGGGAATCTCATTCATTATATGTCCATATTTACATTTTTAGTGTAGTTGTTTCTTAATTATATATAAAAGGAAGTTTGGTATGTACGTATCGACGTATAACTCCAAAACAGGAGGTCACTCAGATTCGAAATCTTGCATACACATTAATATTCCTATAACTAAGAAACACACCAAATTTGGTTATTGATTTCTACAGATTAAGGGATATAATTAATTAGTTTTAAAAAAATCAAATGTATTTTTAGAAATAAATATCTTAATTGTAAACAAAATGAAAAAAAAATCTTAAAACAAACAAACATTCTATTATACTGATTCTTGGCAATTTTTTTAAATTGATTAATCATTTTCCTCTTATTTTCTCCCTAACTGCTGTTTTCTCCTCACTCACTCTCTGGTGTTCCTAATTTTTTTTAGTCCCGTCATGGACCGGGTACTTTTGCTAGTAATTATATATATTCTTTTTGCACAGAGTCCTATTGATGGTTTGGTTTAGTTTCTTTGTTTAATTGCATATCAACATTTGTGGGTTATTTAATGCCAAAAACCATCCTTGTAGAAGTACAGTAGTAGTAGCTGGGAGGGTATACTCCTATTGAATACAATTCAATTATAAAACAGATCTATTTGACCCATAGATGGGACCCTAACAGGTATTATCACTCTGGGTCAGAGTGGACCTGGGAGTAATAGCAATGAATGGCTACTCCAGACCCCCAGAATTGGAGTTTCACCATCAGATGCAGTTTAGTGTCATACCCAGGACTCCCCTTTTTGGTGGGGGTCTTACCCCTTTACAAGGGACACAGTGTATTTTTTTAAAAATCTTTTTTCATAGATAAGTCTATTTGCTCAATTGTAGGGATGAAGAAACCAAGTTTAATTTGAGGTGATGGAAGTAAATTAAATGAATAATAAAAATCTATATTTATTTTGTTATTAATGCATGTTAATCTCCTTAAAAGAATTATACATATAAAACAGGGTACTGAAAAGTTCTCTGCCTGACCAAAAGGGAAAAAACTAGAGTCATGAAATGTGCATGATATTCCATATATTGACATACTTGTGGCATTCATAGGAAATTAATTTGGTGTTCAAATAATACAAACAAATAGATGTTTGAAAATTATTAATATAATAGGAGACTTGTTGTCACTCAGACTCCAGCGAAAGACCATCAGGTAACATGTGAAAAACTTACATAATAATATTTGAAACCATATAACTGTAAATTAAGAACTATTGGACCATAGGCCTTAAGGCACCCCTTCCGCGATCTCGACTCGTGGGGACACTTTTCTCATTTACACTGTAAAAATCTAGTTGTTTGTTAAGGGTTAGGGTTAGTTCTATAATTTTTAAAAAGAACTCTAAAAATAGTCTGTAAACAATTAACCAGATTTTGACAGTGTAAATGGAAAAAATTTCCCCACGAATCAAAATCGCAAAAGGGTTGCCTTAAGGTCATATGGTCCGAACTATTAATTAAAGAGATCAAAATTATTAAGAATAGTTACTTGAAACTATAATTGTTTACTTGATTATTATAATTAGTTATACTAGAAACCATATAATTATGTGTAAACAAATGATTATTATTAAATAAAACAATTACTTTACACCATATAATTGTGTATAAATTATCAATTTTAGATAGGAATACTTGAAACTGTTCAAATTATTTGTATTAAATAGGAATACTTGAAACAATACAACTGTTCAAATTATTTGTATTAAATAGGAATACTTGAAACATACAAACTGTCAAATTATTTGTATTAAATAGGAATACTTGAAACTACAACTGTTCAAATTATTGTATTAAATAGGAATACTTGAAACATACAACTGTTCAAATTATTTGTATTAAATAGGAATACTTGAAACAATACAACTGTTCAAATTATTTGTATTAAATAGGAATACTTGAAACAATACAACTGTCAAATTATTTGTATTAAATAGGAATACTTGAAACAATACAAAAATTATTTGTATTAAATAGGAATACTTGAAACATACAACTGTCCAAATTATTTGTATTAAATAGGAATACTTGAAACAATACAACTGTCCAAATTATTTGTATTAAATAAAATTGTATTAAATAGGAATACTTGAAACAATACAACTGTCCAAATTATTTGTATTAAATAGGAATACTTGAAACATACAACTGTCCAAATTATTTGTATTAAATAGGAATACTTGAAACAATACAACTGTCCAAATTATTTGTATTAAATAGGAATACTGAAACAATACAACTGTCAAATTATTTGTATTAAATAGGAATACTTGAAACAATACAACTGTCAAATTTTTGTATTAAATAGGAATACTTGAAACAATACAACTGTTCAAATTATTTGTATTAAATAGGAATACTTGAAACAATACAACTGTTCAAATCATTTGTATTAAATAGGAATACTTGAAACAATACAACTGTCAAATTATTTGTATTAAATAGGAATACTTGAAACAATACAACTGTTCAAATTATTTGTATTAAATAGGAATACTTGAAACAATACAACTGTCAAATTTTGTATTAAATAGGAATACTTGAAACAATACAACTGTCAAATTATTTGTATTAAATAGGAATACTTGAAACAATACAACTGTCAAATTATTTGTATTAAATAGGAATACTTGAAACAATACAACTGTGTGCAAAAAGCCCTTAAGAAATAACTACACAAAAATTATGTAAATATAAACATACAGTGAACACAATTCCCTAACCACTAGGCATAAAAATGACGCTAGATGTGTTAACATGCTATTAAAATCCATTAATCAACTTTTTGTGGCACTTTTGTGATACTTTAAGGACTCTAGCAATTTGGTTTCACAGTTTCTCATGATTTTTGATTCTCAGAGAGTGCTCTATACTTGTTGTCTTGTACTTAAACTAAACTCTAGTTAGTAAGTACAGTTGACCTTCCACATTCAAAAGGTTACAGAGTTCATGTTTTATCTATCATTTAAATACTAGCTCCTTCATTATTTTGTTGTTATGCTAAACAAATTACTTCATATCTGCCTTAGGTAAAAAACAAAAAGAAAGATTTAATCCCTTTGTATAGTGTGCTGATAGAGAATATACAAAGAGACATATTAACCTATCTACATACAAACACACAATCAAATCCTTTTAACTGTCACATTATATGAGTAATTTGCATCAAAAAATTTTTTTTGAATGATATAAATAAAATAGCATTTAACACCAGCACCAATATACTAAATATCTAACACACCAACCATAGCACCCCTATCTACCAATTAACTGAATAAACCTTAAACCACAAAAAAAAAAAACAACTACAACAAATCGTCCCTCTGAAGGTGACCATGGATGTGGTAGAAAGCGCTTGGGAACAAAATATGGGACACCTTTTGTACGATATAAGAAAAACAACAAGAAGGCTTGAACATAAGCAATTGAAGATCATGGTGAAATATTCTGTGGAATTCAACAAGACCTGTTTAAATAAATAAATAATAATAAAAATAAAATATATATATATATATATATATATATAGTAAAATGGTACAGTCAGAAGGCCTACCCAGGTTTAACCGAGTTCGGATCATCAGGACTATCTGCAATGAATTAATTAAATCCGAACACAGTGAAACCAGGGTGGGCTATGTAACTATACCATTTTACTAAAGCTGCTCTACTGGTATTGAGCACTTTTATATTCTACTGGTATTGAGCACTTTTATATTCATCAATAACTCCGTTAAGTCACCCCCTCTTCATAAACATATATATATATATATATATAATATATATATAAAGATGGACAAAAAGTGATAAGACAAACAAGAATATTTCTTTTATGTTGTTTATTTTTCTCAACTAGTTTCGACCTTAGTTTTTGTTAAAGAAATTGTTTTTAGAAAGTTTAAAAAATTAAAAGAATTTTTTAAGTGTTTGATAAGCCACTATAATCTGAGCATATATATATATATATAAACAAGTTGTTTAAGGTTTATTGTACATAGGCATCTTTTAGAACAAGTTGTTCAAGGCCAAACAAACCACAAAGAAATGTTATTCATTTAATTTAATTTTGGAAATGATTTGTAGATAATATATTTCTTTTAACACATTTTTCAATTTGCTAAAATTGTTGTGGTTCATATGAAAAATAATACGAGGTTTTTAAAAAACCTAATTCTTAACAGCCTGGAAATAGTTAATCATTTGCACACTATGGCTGTCATGATATTTATGTGTTTGTAAAATCTACAAATAACTAATTGATAAACCACAGACATAAAAGCCTCAGTGTTACTGAGGGGTGGGAATTTTTTTTTTTTTTTTTAAAGAAGCGGATGTCCCAAATTTATTTTTTACTTTTTTATTTATTTTTTTCTAACTTGAAAATATTAACTTTCAAAAAGGTTCCTCTTCTTTTTTTCATGAACAAGGCAGGAAAAGAAGGGAGAGAGAAAACTGACAGACAAATGTTTAAGTTTTTCATTTCTCTAAACATCCACCCTAACATATGACATATATATATATATACATACACACACACACAGAGACAAACACATGTGCATGCAAAAGAACATACATGAATATCAATTACTAAATGTGAATATAGTGTATATTGTGTGTGTGTATATATATATATATAAGCAGGTATTACTGAAAACCACAGAATATTTCTTCTTTACAAAGAAATCTTTATAAAAATAGCAATAAAAATGCCTACAAATTCTTGAGGCAATTCGTATAAAAAACAACAAACCTAACATTAATAAATTAGCATTTAATAAAGGCAATGATATACTAAATATTTTCAGTAACTAACACAATCTTAGCAACCCTCAAAAAAAAAATAATAATAGACGCTTCTAATTTAAAAGAGCAATAAATAAATGAATAAAAAAATTAAAATGAGAAAAAAAAAAAAGTAACACACTACAACCTACAATCCCCTGATGATGACCGGTGAAAAGGTTGAAAGCGCTAGTGTAAAAAGTATGGGACAGTTCCTGTAACAACTGGATTCCAATTTATGAAAAACCACTAGAAATCTAGAAAGAATACAAATAAAGGTTGTAAAGAAGAAATATTCCATGCTCTTCAATAATACCTGATTAGAGAATAACTTGCTGACAAAATATGCAACATATACATATAATATATATATTTGTGAATAAAAAGGCCTTAAATACCATGGGTATCGTGGTTATGGACCATTTCCACTCGCGGGTATCTAGGGCCCACGAGCTTCTTCAGACCACGTATATCTTATTTATACCTATGGTATTTAAGGCTTTTTAATTCACAAATAACTTTGCTCTGTTTACAATAATTAAACATTGAGCTCTCATACGGAACCTGAACTCTATAAGAAACTACTGGTAGAGAATAGGACCAGCTTAGAATCACCTTGTACCAAGAAACTTGGCACCACACCAAAGTATATATATATATATATATATATATATATATATATATATACATACATACATACATACATAAAAGGTTTAGCTTCTTTTTATTTATTTATTGGAACAATCATTACAACCATTTGGTTTCTTGCTATGGCATTCGTCAGGTAAAACGAAATTGCTTTTGGAAATGATGCAAATAGTATGATTATGGTTGAATGTGTGCATTTTTTTAAAGTGTATTCTCATGTTGCATGTTTACATGATTGTGTGTGTAATGTCGGATGCACCTTTTTGTTTGTACATGTGCGTATGTTGACAATGCACGTGTGCATGAAACTGCGTGAGGACTATGACGTTATCATTGTATGTATATATATATAAGTAAAGAAATAACAAAAGACTGAGAGATTTAGCATTATAGTCTATTTCAGGGAGCTTAGACAAAGTGTCTAACTCAAGTTAGACACTTTGTCTAAGCTCCCTGAAATAGACTAAAAAGCTAAATCTCTAAGTCTTTTGTTATTTCTTTACTTATATATTTGCTCTGTGACTCTAACATTAAGAGCACACATTGAGCTCTCAAACTGCGACAGGTTTTTTAAATAAAACTCGTGTCGTAAGGAAGATTTCTTCTCTGGACTTTTGGATTATATATATATATATATATATATATATATATATATATATATTTACACATCAATACCCACGTATATATAAAAATGTATGTTTGCACACACACACACATATATATAAATATATATAACATTTCTTTTTGTGCTGTCTAGAGCTTACCTTGCATCTTGCTCAAAAACAAAAATAGCCAAGAAAGAACAAATACTCTCAGATCTTAAACAGAAGTGCCTGGAGTGGCAGATATCATACAGGAATTTTATGGAAATTCTATTCTCATTCAGTGTATTGACTTGTCATCTAATCAGTTAATTCAAATTTTATTATTTTATTTGAATTAACTCTTAAAGTTTGTGATTACAACAAAGGAGTATTATATGAAGAGACTGCATCTTGATATGGCATTCCCATAATGTGATGAAAAGCCAACAAAGTCTGGTGGCATTGTCGGGCACTGTGGGTGAGTGGTAAGAATGTTTTCACCCCCAGAAGCTCAGCTTGACCCCACAGTCATTAACTGATGAAGACTTTGTTGCTTGCACAGCTGTTTTTTTTGTTTTTTTTTGTTTTTTGTAACATGCTTATATATATATATATATATATATATATAATATATATATACACACACACATACACACACACACTAGCATAGTACCCATAAAAAATGACAGGATTAATTACTTATGTGCTTTAATTTTTTTAAATGAGGCATGATATGTATTATTTTGATTTTCCAGACTGTTGTCCTCATCAACAGGAAATTGTAAGATACAAATACTACATTTTAAGGTCTCCTCATTTCAAATTCCAAATCAGATGAAAATGGTTGGTGTAAGTATATATTTAGAAATTTCTATTTTAGAATATGTAATTTTTTTTCCTAGATATAGAAAAAAATAAATTGAAGCTATCATTTAATAGAATTTACTATAAATTTAGATCTAGCCAATATATTAATCAAAATTCTGTCAATAAGTCTGATGGCTAGAAGTGCCCTGAACAAGGCCCAATGATACAGTGCCCTAAACATTGTGTTTATATATACCACAATAAAGATGAGGACAACAGTCTGAAATATTAAAATTATTAAAAAAAAAAAAAAAGATTCAAAAATGTAGGCATGAGAACAAATTCCTACTAAAAAAATGTTAAAGAATAAAATTGACGATACAAAAAGTAAAATGAGTCATTAGAGTTGATGGGACACAAGACTCAAAGGAACCATTCAAAGAAGATCTTAGAATAAGAAGAGATTTGGTTTGGTTTCTTTGTTTAATAGCATATCAACCTTAATGGGTTATCTAATGCCAGAGCCTTCCTTGTACAAGTAAAGTTGGCAGAGTGGCCTATTGTTGGTATCAGCCGGACAGTGAGGGAGTCTATCCCCTTTTCACTTGCACTAGACCAGGGAGATTGTTTTGCTGGGGTGGAGTGCCACACCTACTGTCAGCTTTACAGCACAGAGCAGATTACCCAGTCTGTGCTACTCATACGCTGAGTTGGCGGGGACTGGTATTGAACTCAGAACTTTGCGATTCCAAAAGGGGATTCATACCTTTCCAATAACCATTATTAGCTAGACCAGTGAATAGAATATTATATTAGGCAATAATGTCTCGATCTGTGAGCATTCTAAAGAATACAGAAGATAATGAATAAAATTAAAATAAATATACCCAGGTATGAGAAAAAAGAGCTCAGAAAATCAGAATGACAAGGTGATCTTGTGTCATCAGGACATCAAAAAAACAAAATGAATTCTGATGATACTAGACCACTTCCAACCTGTTGGCTGGATCTACAGAATACACCGACTGCACCTCTGCAGAGGCGTAAGACCCCCCCCCCGGACTCCTAATGGGGCAACATGTTAGCCATGGATAGCAACCTGTGATACTGGTAGCTGAGCAGCCCGTGACATGCAACACTTCCCTTTGGCCCTTACTTGGGCGAGATGGGTGGTCAGAGAAGTCCTCTACAATCAATCAGTTGGTCACGTCAAGCCTAGCACCTATATGATTATCCCAACCATATTCCTCTTGTGGTAAACCTCCAACCTTTTTATATTTCATATATGAGCTAATAGACATTGGATGAGGGTCTTAGTGTCCTGGGTATGATGCTAGACATGATCTAGTGGTGAGATTCAAATTCTTAAGGTCTGGGGTGTATGGAATACCTCTTTATTGCCATTAATCCTAGGTCCACTCTTACTCGGAGTAGTAGTACCTGTTAGGAACTCATCTATTGGTTAAATACATAAAAAAATGAGTGTTAAAAAAATGTGTTTAAAAAAGAAAAAAAAATTGAATACCCAACAAGAATGAATAAAACAAAAAGGTTTTCGGTATAAAATAAGCCAAGGGTTGACATACTTTAAAATCCAACCAACCAACTAGACCATGTATGTATGTATGTGTACGCATGTGTCATTTAATTTCTTTCTTATGTATGTATGTATGTATGTATGTGTGCGCATGTGTCATTTAATTTCTTTCTCATGTATGTATGTATGTATGTATGTATGTGTGTGTGCACATATGTCATTTAAGTTCTTTCTCATGTATGTATGTATGTATGTATGTGTGCGCATGTCATTTAATTTCTTTCTTCTGTATGTATGTGTGCGCATGTGTCATTCAATTTTTTTCTTATATATGTATGTATGTATGTATGTGTACGCATGTGTCATTTAATTTCTTTCTTATGTATGTATGTGTGCACATGTGTCATTTAATTTCTTTCTTATGTATGTATGTATGTGTGCGCATGTGTCATTTAATTTCTTTCTTATGTATGTATGTATGTATGGATGGGTGCGCATGTGTCATTTAATTTCTTTCTTATATGTGTCTGTATGTATGTATGCGCATGTGTCATTTAATTTCTTATGTATGTATGTATGTAGGGGTGCGCATGTGTCATTTAATTTCTTTCGTATGTATGTATGTATGTATGTATGGGTGCGCATATGTCATTTAATTTATTTCTTATGTATGTATGTAAGTATGTATGGGTGCGCATGTGTCATTTAATTTCTTTCTTATGTATGTATGTAAGTATGTATGGGTGCGCATGTGTCATTTAATTTCTTTCTTATGTATGTATGTAAGTATGTATGGGTGCGCATGTGTCATTTAATTTCTTTCTTATGTATGTATGTAAGTATGTATGGGTGCGCATGTGTCATTTAATTTCTTTCTTATATGTGTCTGTATGTATGTATGCGCATGTGTCATTTAATTTCTTATGTATGTATGTATGTAGGGGTGCGCATGTGTCATTTAATTTCTTTCTTATGTATGTATGTATGTATGTATGTATGTATGTATGGGTGCGCATGTGTCATTTAATTTCTTTCTTATGTATGCATGTATGTATGGGTGCGCATGTGTCATTTAATTTCTTTTGTATGTATGTATGTATAGGTGCGCATGTGTCATTTAATTTATTTCTTATATGTGTCTGTATGTAGGGGTGCACATGTGTCATTTAATTTCTTTCTTATGTATGTATGTATGTATGTATGGGTGCGCATGTGTCATTTAATTTCTTTCGTATGTGTGTCTGTGTGTGTGTGTGTTATTTTAGCTTTACAAAAATTCAAAAGTACTAATGCACTAATTTTCAAAAGAAACAGAATAGATTTTTTTTAAATAACAAAAAAAAAGGGGGGGGGGATACAAAACCCTCCAAAAATACCAGAAGTGGGTAGAAATATAATGACAGTAACAACTTAGCAAAGAATTTATGTTCCTGTATAGAAGTTTAAAAAACAACAACAAAAAAAAACAATAAAAGCATAAGAAACACAGATACAAATTTATATATTTGTGCGTGTGTATGTTCTATGAATTTATAAAGAAAACTAAAAACTAAACCACCACAACAACAACAACAACAAAATTACAACCTAAATAAATAAAATCCTTACAGCCATATTTAACTTTCAAGTGAACCAAGTAGCAGCAGAGACAGCTGGAAATTTGAGTTGTAGTTTTTTTTCTTCTTCACTTTTTTTATTTAAATATTTAAGAAAAGAAAACTGAAAGTTTAAAACTGCAGTAAACACTGAGTCAGACAACAGCCATATATATATATATATACCAGGCCCAGTATTACATAGCAGCTAACAGTCAGGTTCAGGGGTGAAGAAAAGAGAAAGATAATATCTAAATGCAAGGGTTATAAAGTAATGTGGAAGAATTTAGAAGCAGACAAACAGGCTTCTTCTTAACTTTATCATTGCAGATGAATTTCATGAAGAAAACAACAAAAAGAATTCCAATGTTTTCATCTTATATCTCACTTTCTATTAAAAGACTAGCAAGAATTTTAGTTTTAATACAATTAAATATATTCAATTAGACTAACGAAATTAATAAGAACATATATAAAAAGATTACATTTATTTTAATTATATTTTAATTGGTTTCTATATAAAATCAATTGTTTTTACTAGCAAGTATATGCACCTTCTGGGAATAAGTATTTAAGTTTTAATGTAATTAATGTAATATTAAATTAGAAAGACTAACTAAATTAATTTAGAATGCATATAAAAAGATTACATTTATTTTAATTATATTTTAATTGGTTTCTATATAAAATCAATTGTTTTTACTAGCAAGTATATGCACCTTCTGGGAATAAGTATTTAAGTTTTAATGTAATTAATGTAATATTAAATTAGAAAGACTAACTAAATTAATTTAGAATGCATATAAAAAGATTACATTTATTTTAATTATATTTTAATTTGTTTCTATATAAAATCATTCACAGGATTGATTTTAATACGTTGGAGAATAAAACAATAATATTAGAGATCAATAACACCAAGTAATTATTTATTAAACCCGGTTTTGTTAAAACCAGTATGCATATATTCTATCCTATATCCTATATTATGTAAACCTTTATTTCTTAGTGATATTATAAGACACATTGTAGAATTTTAAACACACTAATAACATGGGCTGTTTTAGGGCAAATCTAACTCAGATTTTCATAGAGACCTCATTAATAAATAAGATTTATTCTATGTATTAACAATTTTTACTACAAATTAAATACTCATTGATAAATTGAGGCAGGTGGAACAGATTAATGGCAATTCAGTTTATTTGAATGGAGACCATTGATTTGATATATGAGGAAATTGAGTTACAAAAAGAAAAAAAAAGTATGTCCTGAATTGTCCAGTTGTGACAATGTAGAGAGTGGGGAGACACTCTTTTATTGCCATTACTCCCAGATCCACTGACTCAGAATTATAGTACCTATTAAAGTTTTCTTCAATGGGTCAAATAGTTTTGTTTTGAAATTATTAGTATTATATTAACAGATATATAAAATTAACAAGTGATCCCTGCCATGATTTGAACCTACAACCCAGAGGTAAGCAGCTAAGTGACATATTCATCTGGTGCTTGAACAGCATGGTAAAATTAACTTACAAAGACTGAGTGCACAGATACTACACTGATCCGAGGTAAAGATGCCAATCCGTTCATAAATAATCTTAAACAGATATTATGATTATATACACACATACAAACACAAGATGCAATCCAAAACCAAATGTAGTACAGTCTTTTGAAACTGCTCTTTGTGAGCAGTACCTGAAAACTCATCTTCACTGTCTTCCTCTTAATTTCTTTCATGGTCATATTCCACAAACTTTTGAGTTTGGTTAGATTTTGTTAATATTCATATGTGAGGAGGGGTGCTTAGTTAACAGTTATTGTCATAGTAAATGGAATCAACAACCAGGGTTCAAATCCTGGTCAAGGTCATTTCTCTTCACACTAATGCCCCTTGAAAAGGCATGAACCAATCTCTTCTCTCCCTATTACATAATGAATAGGGTAACCCATTCATTGTGCAATGTAGTGTAAAATAATTAGAATTCAAAAAGTTAAAATTCAATTTTAGAGAACTCATGCAAAATCACCAGGATTTTTATTGACAACTCTTCACCCCTGATTTGACATGTGGCAGGATATTCTCATTGGTTGAGATTGTCATGTGACAACCAATTGTGGGAAAGTTAGTGAGTTGAATTGCAGACAGCCTTCTGGCTGGATGCAAAATCATGTCCTCTGAATTCTTCTCCACGCATATTAGAGTTTGGGTCTCAATAAATGAATAAAGATATACATCAAAGTCTTTGTGTTTCTTTGAATTAAAAATAGATGGACACAGAAAGATAAACAACCTGAGAAAATGCAGATAAAGAAGTTCAACAGCAGAACAATTCAACTTGGCCAGCAGAGATAAGAAGGCTAGAAGACTTAGTGTTGTATAATCTATGGTAGCATAGATTATTGACAACATTGTGTAGAGGGAATACAAAGAACCCAAATGGAAAGTTACAGACCGTTTGGGAATTTTTGAAAACCGCAAATCACATGAAGTCACGTAAGAGCTAGTTAGATCCTCAGACGTCTCTTGCCTTAGGGACTCACCTGCACGCATGTTGTGTTAGATAGTAAAGAAAAGTTAGTTAGGAATAAGTTTAAAAAAGTAACTTGGCATTGTTGGTTGATGCATGTATTAGTTAAAAGAGCGGCCAAGAGATGAAGAACCAACAAGATAGGATCCAATATGGTGAGAAGAAATAGAAAGAAGCAATAAGCAAGAAAACTAGGCGATCACAAATGGCCAAACAAAGAAAGTAAGTTATGCATCTCATCTCTCTCTATCTCTCTCTCTATGAAAAGAATATTTATGTATATACCCAACAGGGGTATACAACATTAGAAGAAGCAGAGCAGATAAAATAATAATAATAAAAGTAGGCAACACTCACAGCTATGGGTAAATAATAGGGCAAACTCGGATGTTTTGCCTTCATAAAACAACCAGTGTAGGAGAAGGAAACCCAGTTGTAAGTAATTAAAGTAGGTAAAGTGGCTTATTGGCAGCATCAGCTGGACAGCGAGAGAGTCTATCCCCTTTTCACTAGTGCTAGACCAGGGAGATTGTTTTTGCATCTAAGGTGGAGCACTACACCTACTACACAGATCCAAGCTGTGCTACTCATGCGCTGAGTTGACGAGGGCCAGTATCAAACCTGGAACCTTGTGGTTCCAAGGCAGATGCTCTACTGACTGAGCTAAACTAAAACCAGTAAAACTCCACTAAAAAATTGACCTTGTGTCATATCCTGCTTGTGGTGGAGGGGTTCAGTAAATACATGTGAGTTTGTTTTTTTTATTTATCTATGCTGATATAAAAAGAAATTTGTAAATATATGTATCACCAAAACATTCTCATTTAGTAGAAGAAAAACATCATAACCCACAAAAAAAAAAAAAAAAAAACATAAGTTATAAGTGTTATGTAAGAAGCCAATAAATACAGAAGTTTACAATGGATACATGATTCCTAAAGTCAACACCTGCAGAATCAGAACAGAAGTTGTGATTGACAGTAAAGGTCATAGATCAATCTTCTAGTGCTGAAATCTAAATGTATCATAATGATAAAGTTTTACAGGAAACGGGTGGAGAGGGGGAGACAAAACAAAAGAAAAAAATTAAATAAAGGAAGAAAAAAGAAAAAAGGAGAGAAAGAAAACATGAAATAAATAAAATGTTACATTTTGGTATTTAAATGGCATACAAAAGGAAAATCTTGTTAAATTTTGCTTAAATTTTACAAATTTCTTTTAGAAAAAAAAAATCTTTAATAAGGATTCATAATTATCTTTTTCAAATGATGCAAAACTTTTATCATCCCTATAAGTTGTCGGGCTGGCATAATGTCAGTATCAGCCAATCAGCGAGGGAGTCTATCCCCTTTTCAATAGCACTAAACAATATAATGAGTTGCAAATAACAAACATATCATAAACTGATTGTTAAAATATTCCATAAATCATTTAGTAAATAGATGGATATTTGCAAAAAATGTTCAGTCTCAATACTTTTAATAAGACCTCATAAATCTTATTATAATGGAGATTCAGTGTTTGTCTATATTACATCACAATACCCTCAGGAATTACATAAGCTTATCTATGAGCATTTAATTTATAGTCAAAAGCATTAATCTATCTTCTATACATATATAAAGAGCAGTTGTGTGTATATGTATGTCCAGAGGAAACTGAAAATAAAACAATTAACAACAAAGTAAATATATATACACATTAAATATCACCAGGGCTTGGTTTTTGAGTAAAAATAATAGAGATTTGATTTATATTCGTAAAGATAATTAAAAAAATAAAATTTAAATGATAACAGCAGGGATTTTTTTTTTCATTTAATATTTTAGATAGTAGACATTAAAATTTCTTTTCAGAGTAGCTGGATCAATGCAAGGTCTATTTTTTTTTTACATAGGGATTTAAATGGGGCATCCCACGAGGATTCAACTCATGATTCAGTAATAATGGATCTGCGGGACTAACTTTAAAAAATCCCCCTCTACCCAGGCGACGCTGGGTAGCCACTGCTAGTACATAGAATAAATCTTATTTATTAACAATGTCTCTATGAAAATCTGAGTTAGATTTGCTTCAAAACAGACCATGTTATTAGGTTATTTTCCTTGCATCTTACATATGCTGGTTGGACACAAAGCTCATGGGATGGCAAGCACAAAAAATGCCTAGATCCTGTTGACATTCCCCCTCAAGGGGGGCACCTCAGGCACTGGGCAATAAACCCAGCCCTGCCCCTTTAAATCAAGGGGGCAAGTATTGCCTGAGAGGATGGCCCCCTGGGATCATGACATTAATTTAACACTGGCCCCGAAGAGCCCATGTTATTAGTGCATTTAAAATCCTGCATTGTGTCTTACATATCACGAAGAAATAAAGGTTTACATAATATATGGTGTAGTTAATTTGCATACTGGTTTTAACAAAACTGGGTTTAATAAATGATTACTTGGTGTTATTGATCTCTCATATCATTGTTTTATTCTCCAACATATTAAAATTAATCCTATGAATGATTTTATATAAAAATATAAATTAAATAAATAAATCTTTTTATATGTATTCTTATCTAATTTTGTTAGCCTTTCTAATTTAATATATTTCATTACATTAAAACTTAAATTATTACACCTGGAGGGCACATATTCTTGCTAGTCAATATACATTTTTGTTCAAATAAAACAAATACAGCTTTCAAACTCAATTTGAATACCGCCCTGTCGGCTGGGGCGTTAGAATGCACCGACTGCACCTCTGCAAAGGGGTAAGAATCCATCAATGGGGCCACCTGTTGGCCGTGGGTGGCGATCCGTGATGCTTAAGGATAGAGCCCAGGTGGATGAGCAGTTCATGACATGCAATACTCCACTTTGGCCCTATCTTGGGCTAGACGGGCGGTCGAAGAAGCCCCCTCCGATCAATCGGCTGGTCATGTCAAGCCCTAGCACCTATATGATTTTCCCAACCCTATTGCCTTTATGGCAAGCCCCAACCCCTTTTTATCATATGGGTGCTAGAAGGCGGTGGCTGCGGGTCTACATGTCCTGGGAATGACGTTAAACTCTATCTGATGGTGAGGTTCCAGTTTTGGAGGTTTGGGGAATGTGGAGCACCCTTCATCACCATTGCTCCCTGGTCCACTCTGACCCGGAGTGGTAGTACCTGTTAGGGTCCAATCTATGGGTTAAATAGAAAAATGTATTTATAAAAAAAAATGTATTATCCATTAAGAATTGATTTATTTCAAAACTTTATCGCATTAAATGACCCACTGAGGTTGATATGCCGTAAAACAAAACAAACAAACAAATCAATTTGAATAATGGGAAATTGTTATTTTTGTTTTTTAAAGAATTAACTAGATCCTTGTGAAATATACCTGTACCAAAATAAATATCTTAAAAAACAAAACAAATAAATTCAACCCTTTAGATGAGCTCACAAAATTCACTAAGTAAAAAAATTCAAACAAAAAACACATTTAAACTATTTGTCTGAATTTTTTAGATGAGCCTTGATAATTTGTATTATTTAAATTTTTCACCCTGTTGTCCTTCAGTTGGATACGTGGCACAACAGATATAAGGGTTGAATTAATACAATTCTAAGTGACAACCATCTGGAGGTTACAGGTAAAAATAACAGAATAGTTAACATAGCTTAACACTTGTACCTGGTCATGGTTAACAGAATGAGAACAATCTAACCCAATGGATTAAATAAAGGGTTTGGTTTGAATAAAGGCTTCAGGTTCAACAAGAAACACCTGAAAAATTGTGTATATAACAATAAAGTATATAACAACAGTCAAAAAAATCTAAATGCATTTAATCTACACTTCAGTAAACGTCTATTATTATACTAAACCTGAGCGAATCAACTTTGTCACCTAAAGTTTTTTTACTGTTTAGTTTAATGACACGAAAATTATACTAAATCATTTCTTACCTTAAGGATTGAATTTTTTTTTTTTAAGTCCATTTTAATTGGTTCTAATTAGTCATAATTTGCTATTACGTCAAAACCTGACCAATCTCATACTTTACATTCTGCCTGTCACATTCTTCCCCTCTATGTATATCTTGATTACCTCCTCATTATAGATGATTAGTTTCTCTGAGAGGTAGAGAGAGAGATGGGAGAATTTGAAATGTATTTCTATATTAAATTTCATAAGTAGCAACCTGTAGCTTAAATTAGGTCAAACACCCCCTTTCTTACAAAATGATTTTAATGTTTTGTCCAGTCGTATTTTTTTTTTTTAAATTCAATTTGCTTTGAAAACTTATATATTAGTAAGGAAATAAAAGGACATAAAACCTTTCAACACATGTCAGCTCTTAAAGATTGTAAGAATAATTTATATGACTGGCATAGTTGGTAAATAGAGACAGTATTCATAAAAGAATTTCATATTAGAAGCAGAAATAAAAATTTAAGAAAGTTAAGTCTACTTTGTTCATAGATACAAATCATGCTTCTTTTTGTTCTTTTTAATATTTACAAATGTAGGCAACCTGCCAAGTGGGAGATTGCTAGCAACAAAAATATACAGACATATTATTATATTATTATAGAACATTACAAACTGATGAGCTGTCAAGGTCTATAATAGTGTCTAAATGCAATATTTTATCCTAAAGTAATGGTTAAGTGGTAGAACAAAGAATTTAATACCAAAATGTCTACAATTTTAGCAATAGTACCTACTAAATGCAATATTTTATCCTAAAGTAATGGCCAAGTGGTAGAACAAAGAATTTAATACCAAAATGTCTACAATTTTAGCAATAGTACCTACTAAATGCAATATTTTATCCCAGTGATGATTACAGTAAAATTTATACCAAAATAAATAACTATTTCTCCAGAGCAACAATGTCTTTCTAGCAATGTTTTTTTTTTTGTATTAATTTCTACGTTTGTTGCAACCATTACACTTTTTGTAAATCTTTTATTAAAATCTGTGTCGGTATTTCTATAATTCGTCAGGGTGGCCAAAAGTCAGTATCAGCCAAACAGCAATGATGTTCTATCCCCTTTTCACCAGTGCTAGACCAAGGAGATTGTCTTGGCATCTGACGTGGAGCGTCACACCTACAATCAGCTCCTCAGTTTACTGGACAGATCCATGTGCTACTCATACGCTGAGTTGGTGAGGACCGGTATCATTGAGCATTCTGTGATATTTTTGTTAGTGTTACCAGTCGTAAATTTTAGTTGGCTTATGAAAAAAGCTAAAAACAATCAAATATAGATTATATCTTTCAAACAAAGGCTGAGGAACCATAATCATGGACATTAACAACTGCAATAATATGATATCTCTGTTAGAAGAAATATATATATATATATATAACAAAAAAAATTACTTAACTCAAAAGATTGTTAAAACTTAGTTATAAATTAGGGTACTTTTGATTTTTTGGATATTTTTTTTTTTTAAATTACATTTTTCTTTCTTTTTTTTTTATTTAAAAAAATTGGAAGTGGGGGCTCTACAATATTTTTTGAGTACTGTTTGATTCACTACTGTTAGCCCTGGTATAATAATTTTTAGTTTTAAAACAAATGATGATAGTACTTATTATATATATACTAGCAGAAGTACTTGGTCCATGATTGGATTAAAATGATTTTAAGAACAAAAAAAGAGGAAGAGAGGAGTAAGAGAGGAAAATAACTTAACAAATTCTCATCAAATTAAGAAAAAAAAAATCACTAAGAATTCATATATTACAATGTTTATTTGAGGAAATGTTTTTTTATATATTCAAAATATTAGAGGCATCCAATCATATTGAAGAGTTAGCAAGTTAGTTTAACAGATCTATTAGTTAATGAATAGCAAGTTCAATTCTCACTGGATGCCCCACACTTGCAAACTTTTGTCACATCCTACACGTGGTGAATGATTTTAGTAAATAAGGAATGCATCCCATTGTGGTGTAATGATCAGCAAACTAGTCTCAAAGATTCATTACCACTGCATAGTGAGTTTGATCCACGCAGTATGCCTCATACCTGCAACCTTGTCACATCCTACTCCTGGTGAACATATTGGGTAAATAATGATGGTATCCCATCGTGGTGTAATGGTTATTTTTTATTTTTGCTGTATGCACCATAGTTGCAACCTTGTGTCACATTCTACATGTGACGAACGATTCTGAAAAGAGCATCTTATTGGGGTATAATGGTGAGCAAGATAGTATCACTGATCCATTACAATTGAACAATGAATTTGATCCTCACCAAATTCACCATACTTGCCGACCTTGTGTCACATCCTACCCGAGGCAAACAGATGGCATGAAGAATAAGAGCGTCCAATCATGATGTAATTGTTAGCAAGCTAATCTCACAAATGTATTACTACTGAATAGCAAGGTCAATCCTCACTGGACGTCTTATACTTGCGACTTTGTGTCCCATCCTATCTGTGGCAAACGGGTCAGGTAAATATCTACATTTAAAATAACATTTTTTAAAATCTTACCCTAAACTCATAAGAGGTTTGAACCAATTTTATTTTTCTTGAGTTACAATGTTAGAAAATGTATTAGTTTAATTTATTTTCATTTTTACCCCATAAAAATGTAACAATAAAGGCTGAGGCGAGCACAAATGTACACTATCAAAAAACGCTGCTTAACTGCAAAAAATAAGCCAACACATCCAGAGTTATTGGGACTAAAAAGTCATAATATAAAATTAGAAACTATGACATAATCTCCTAAAAAGAGAAATATTAGTAGAGAATAGCATTATAAAGTTTTATGAATATGCAATATTCATTAAAAAAGTCAAAATGCTTTTAGTTGAAGAAATAGAGTAATGTTTACTATTTTAGGAAGTTCATGGTTGAAGTAATAGTAGTAGTGGCCATTTTGAATCGTTGCTGCTATAAGCAGCAGCCAGACAAAGATTGATATTAGCAGGAGCAGCTGCTACACGAAACGTCCCACAAATCTATTGATTTTTGTTCAATTAATTAATTATATCATTTAATCAGTAAAAATCATAACTAAATTGTGTTTTTTTACTTATAATCATATTAAGGTGTATGCGAGATTTCAAATCTAAATGACACTTATTTTCGGAGTTATAAGATGACACACACATACCACAACATTCCTTTTTATATATAGATAAACATAACCCAGCAAAAACAGCACATTGTAATTAAATGCTTATTAGAGCAATACATTTAAAATGCTCCGACTTAAAGAATGAATCAATTTCAAATCGAATTTGCAACTGGATATTCACACTGAATATCATTTTTAATCATCCCAATTTTCAAAATGATGGAGATAACAATGAAATGTTAATTAGAATCTTTTACTCCATTGAAATAAAAGCATTAATATCATCAAGGACAAGAATCAAACAGATCCAAGGGTCATCTAGTCTATATACAATCATTCTATATACAATATAATCAATAGGAAGCATGTGGTGTAATGGTTAAAGTCATGGGAAATGGACTTGTCATCCCGAGTTCAAATCCCGGGAGTGATAATTGCATTTCACTTAGCGCTAATACCATTGGGAAAGGTATGAATACTATTCTCACTACATCTATGGATAAATCGTAGGGCAGGTTGGGCTCTTTAGCCTTGGTTAGGCAACCAGTCTAGGAGAAGGAAAACTTTGAATTCAAACCTGTTGAACTCCGCTTAAGAAATTGACCTTATGTCACATCCTGCTCCTGTGGAGGGGTTGGTAAATATATATACAATCAATCTGACCGATTTTTCAATTGGTTTATAACCTTCATAAGATTAACTTCAAGGATTTCAAATTCTCTATTTAATATTTTATTGAAACTTTACAATAAAATATATAATTTTATAATCCCTTTTCATCTTTTTATATGTGTAAAAAGTGCATGTGACATAACAATTATCATCTTATATCAAATAGATTCAAGTTCAAATCCTAGACAAGGCTATTTGCATTGCTATTTCTTATATCAAAATGAAACCAAAATAAACAAGCAACTATCACTTCAGAAATAGTTCATCTTCAAATAAATAATATACATGTACTTATATTAAAGAAATGACAATATGTTTTGCTATTAAGGTGCAGACATATTTTCATTATTAAAATCATGTAAGTAATCTTTTTCTTACATACTAGGTCAAAAGGAAAAACTAAAATTGATCCAGAGTATGACGGGAAAATCTAAATACAAAACTATTTTCACCTTTAAAATGAAAACTTACAACATTTGCAATAAATTCCTCTGCAAGAATCGTTATGTGGGCGACAGCTAATTAGGGTAGAGAGAAACCAAACCACAATGACAAAAATGGGGATACAGACCACTGATGATGATAGGAAATCATATTTTGCATTTGGGAGACATGGTGTGAGGAAGGTGAACTTTTGGCTCGTAACTTAGGGCGTTTACTCACTGACACACACACACTCTCTCTCTCTCTCTGGTCTGTCCTTGACTATTGGATGACTTTTGACTCAGGATTAAGCACTGAATTGACTCTCTTGGTTATCCCAATCTTTCTCTCTCTCTCAAATTTGCAAGCCTATATATGGAGGCACATGGTATAATGCTTAGTCGTGGGAAATGGGATAGTCAACCAGAGTTCAAATCCTGGACAAGGCTGTTTACATTTCACATAGCGCTAATACCCTTGGGAAAGGTATGCATCCAACTACTCTCCCTCCAGCTATGGGTAAATAGTAGGGCAGACTGGGCTCTTTAACCTTGGTTAGGTAACCAGTCTAGGAAAACCCTGAATTCTAACCTGTTAAACTCCGCTTAAGAATTTGACCTTGTGCCACATCCTACTCATGTGGAGGGATTGGTAAATATATGTGATCATGTGGGAATTAACAGTGCGTTGGGAGGAAAATCTGGAAGATCACCAAATACCAGAAGTAGAAAGAACAATATAGAAGCTAGGGTTCATCATCATCATCATCATCTGATGCTGACAGCATGGATATCTATCATCATTATCTTTCAGGATTTGTTTTTCATTTCTTTTCATCTTCTCATGCTTAGTTTTTTGTTTTTTTTCTTCTGCTTACACAACAATTACTCAAGTCATGTCTTGTGTTAACATAATGTCATTTTTTCGTGGGTAATAAGTGGGTAGACTACACTACAGTCATTTTCACCTTTCTTTCTTTCTTCTTCTTCTTTCACTTTCACTGCCTTCTCTCTATCACATCATTATTTTTTTTTTCAAAAATAGTTGGACTCAGACTTTTTCTAAGGACATAGTGTACAATATAAATGCAAACAGCCTTCACTGGAATTTGAACTTGGCTCGCCAGTTCTATTTTCCATACAAATAATCCTTACACCACCCAAACCTCCAAATACTAAATATAAATAATTTAAAATAATAATTTTAGGAATAAATTTAAACAGTTTTTTTGTCATTTTTTTTTTTTCTTTTTTAACAAATCCAATATTCCAATTCAAAAAAAAAAAAAAAAAAAAAGACCATATTTTAAATTCTACTAACACCCTGTAAATCTATTGTGCACCCCTTTTTAAGGGCAATCCATGATGATATTTGTGCTTCTGTTTAGGAAGGAATAAAGAATTCTGAATAGCATTTCATAGTTGTCGCTATCAAGAATTTAAATAATTATCATTAAATTGCAAAGTAAGCTGAAAATTGTTTTATTCTTTAAGTCAAAGCTAAGGCCAGTTTATCGATAACAATTCAATGCCTGTTCTGTAGCACAATTTGTCTTTGGCCTCAAAATATGCCTCAGTTTCCGATATCACTTCTTCATTGGAGCCAAATCTCTTTCCTTGAAGCATTCTTTGGAGGTCTGCAAACAGCCAGTAGTTGCTGGGGGCCAGATCTGGAGAAGAGGGTCGGTGCAGAAGCAATTCAAAGTGCAATTCATGTAGTTTTACCATTGTTGTGATTATGGTGAAAGAGGACTTTTTTTTCTTCTTCATTCATAGCCGTTTTTTTGGCGATTTCTTCCTTCAAATGCATCAATAATGCTATATAATATTGACTACTGATGTTTCTTCCTTTCTCAAGGTAATCAATTAACAAAATACTTTGTGCATCCCAAAATACGGAGGCCAAAACCTTGCCTGCAGATGTTTGCATCTTTGGTCGCTTTGGATGGCTTTCACCTGCTGCTGTCCACTGCTGACTGCCAATTTGACTCCAGAGTGAAGGAGATTTTGCATAAATATGTGACAATGGATGAACATTGTCACATATTTATGCAAAATCTCCTTTTTGTTGCGTTGAAACAGTTGCAAACAACATTCTGAATCATCACCACATTGTTATTTTTGATCGACTGTGAGCAAACACAGTAGCTTCACTTAAATAACTGTAATTTGTAAATTAATAACACAATTGGGCTCAAATTTTGACACGTGCCATTTGAAGGTTTGTAGTTTATAAAAATTATATGGATTTTTTTATTAGTGGCGCCATCTATATGTCAGGGCCCAGGACTTATTGAGTGATGTGTTAGGTAACTGTATGTCTTCTATACAACTTTGAACAGACCTGTGCATGTGGTGTAATGGACTCGTCAACCCGAGTTCAAATCCTGGATGAAGCTACAGGCCACATAGCACTAATACCCTTGGGAAAGATATGAATACAACTACTCTCCCTCCAGCTATGGGTAAATAGTAGGGCAGACTGGGCCCTTTAACGTTGGTTAGGCAACCAGTCTAGGAGAAGGAAAAACTCTGAATTCAAACCTGATAAACCCTGCTTGGGGTGGTCACTACTAAAATAGAGTCAGTCCTAATTAGTGATCTATTTCACTAATTTTAGGTACAGATCCATGTGGTCTTCTGAGATTGACGGATGCCATATGCATGTGTGTGACAGGAAAAAATGGCACAGTAAGATTTTTATTTAAGCAATATACTTTAAATGCTCTTAAAAAATAAAGCAATTTCCAGTGCAACTTGTAACTGAATAATAATTTTATGGAATCAGCTTTTTTTTTTTTGTTTTTTTTTTTAAATCATCAAAATTCCTGAAATAATGAAGGTAACTATGCTAAGAATTAAGAAGTCTTCACTCCTTTCTAAATAGAAGCATTATCATCATCATGGACAGTGTTACAGTTTCAAATGTTAAATGCATGTAGTAAAATAAAGAAAATGTCCACATAGATTTGAAAAAAGATATTTTCAGGATATTTTACAAAATAATGTTAGTGCATATTATGTTTTCTAGGGGTGGACGTCTACCCAAAAGATTTTAAGAAATGGTATTTTTCAACAATTTTTTAAAATAACTGAAAAGATACATAATGTAATAGCAGGGCTATAGCTAAAATAGCTTTTTTCAAAAGATCACACGAGCGGCTAATAATATAAATAAATATATCATTATCCTAATTTATTCCAACAATTTGGATATAAGCTTGGGTGTGTAACCATTTGTTTGATGCTAATCACTATATCATTAAAATAAATGCCTTTTAAAATTTCCACCCACTCCTTAAGAAACTAGATACCACATTTATAGCTGAACTTAATATTAAAAATAAAATGTAACCCATCATTAGGCTAATACCCCCATCAGAAATATTAAAAAATTTTTTTAAAAATTAAAAAAAACTATATGTTGATTTGCTTATATTTCAATTATATACTTTTCTTTCTTAGTAATTCATCATTTAGCAGGACCTTTTTAATTTATATTTATTTTAAAATAGTTTCGTTTTTGTTTTTGTTTCTTTTGTTTGTTTGTTTGTTTTTTGTTGTTGTTTTTTTTTTTTTTTTGTTTTTTCAAACACACTCCAAATATAAATCAATTTAAAATGCTGAAAGATCTTATAAAAAATGCAATATGGTTTGCTAATAATAATTTTCTTTTAAAAAATTTAACAAAATTTAATGTCACGAGTTTATCGATATATAGTCGAAGTAAATAATATTGAATTTTTCTAATTTTTTTAAAAATCCCAGTTACCGACTGGATTTCGTTAATATTTCATGTACTTTTACATGTAAACAAAGCAAAGAGGCGGGAGTAAGAAGATGAGTAATTAAAAATAAATAAATAAAAATGAAAAAAAGATGCAACAACAAATAGTGTTAGGTGCTGTGTTTGTCAATTGACGTACTTCCGTCCTACCTCTTCTAAGTTTTTAGTTTCCCTACTACTCATTATTTAAAAATGATGATGGCGGTTAGGAGCTGAGAAAGAAGAGCACATCTCAACAGTCGACTAGAAGTCGTTTCTGTAAATCTACTAAAAGAAAAAAATATCGCAAAGTATCTTATGAGAGAGTCTGCAGTCGACACAGCCAAGGTGCATATAGGTTAAATGTCATGTTTACTTTTACTTCATCGATGCCACGTGCCGAAAAGAACTGACCAGGAAGGACAAAAGCTTTCGAAGAATAGGAAAGAAAGAAGCTACAACGAGTAAATAAAATTCGACGTGAGGCTCAGTACGAGCTTTTTACACGCACATTTGTTAAAGCTACTAGGAGAAATATTAATTTCTGAAATATTTAAAGACATTCTGTTTAAATCAACAACATCATGAGGGTTAAATTGACCACCAATCTTGGCGCGGACTTCAGGCTTCATGCTTAAACGGGAAAAATCTAATTTAATATTCAGTGAATACGCATGGATATTTTTTAAAATTTTTTCAGTACCTTCGGAATCACTTTCTGCTATTTGTCTCCTCCCTCTTGTTGCCTGTTTCCTAAAGGATTTCTTAAATTCAAATTTACAAGGCGTGGGTTCAAGCTCTTTGACATCAGATTCAGCCATACTGTTTTATGGGTGATTGTATCGACCAATTTGATTGGCTAAGTCCGTCGTTAGCCAAACCGCTGACCAATTACAATCCGTGTTACAAATCAACAACAAACAGCACGTTTTTTCCAATGTCGGGTAGCGATAGTCCAGTGGATTTCAACGTGTGTGTTGTGATACCGGCTGGAGGGTATGGAGAACGAACCGGGGTTACGACCCCCAAACAGTTCTGGCCTATTATGGACAAACCTTTGATTGCTTATACGTTGGAATCATTTAACAGGCAAGTAAAAATCTACTTTGTACATTCCTTTCTTCTTACTAGGCTCCACGACGATTGCGTGTGTGTTGTTAGGTATTGTGTTTGTGTACGTACACAGTACGTTTTACTACAAAAATGTTGATACAATTTCTATTTCAAATTCTCTGATTACAGCAATTAAACCATTCAGATTTTACAAGTTGAGTGTTGGTTACGAAAATAAAAGACTTTTGAAATTTGTCGATATTCTCTTTTTAACATAAGCTTTCAGTTTAGCCCGAACCGGTAGCCGGGATGGAAACGTCGGACCTTTCGACCATCTGCCCAATGATCGCATTTGGTTGTTGTCCTCCGGACGTTTTACGATTGATCGGGTTTTGTTGTTTTTTTTTTTTTTGTTTTTTTTTTTGTTTTTTTTTTTGCATCTGGCTATGCTTTGTTTGTTTTAGTTTATAAAATTATTAACTTTTGATTTTATTTTTTATTTAAAATGTTAAATGGTAACAATTATTTATTTTCTGTTTTGTTTAATTTCCATCAACAAAATAATCAAATTTTTAGTCTTTTGTTAACGAAATTATTTTCAAAATCCGATAGAATTTCAAAGCTTTAAAATTTAAAATTACAATTATATAAGATTGATATATTCAAGTCTTTTAAAGAACTTCTTTTATGTACAATAGTTTAGTAAGGTTAAGTATAATTGAATAAAACACCAAATGAATTGAAACAATCGTTAGGCAAGATCGTTGGTCGATCTAAAGGCCTAGACCACAAAACAATTTTATTTTCTTTAGAAACAAAAACATTGTCAATTTTTTTAAATCGTTGATATAATTCTTATTTCACTTTTAATTAAATCCTTGCAACTATCACGTGTATTAAAGTTACAAATAAGAAAAAAATTAAAAATTAAAAAAAAAAAGATTAAAGTGAGAGTGAAAGAAATAGAGGCAACACTTTTCATAACTGTTTTGTTTTTAAAGATAACATACAACTTATAAAAATATTGTCGACTTAAGTTGTCTGTTCTTTATTAAAACTTTAAAACACACACACATGGGATAATTAATTATCAAATCAACAGAATTCTGAAGTCAGGAATTTTTTTTTTTTAATTCACTTGTTTTTGTTTTAGTTTTTGTTTTTTATTCTGTTTTTTGTTTGTTTGTTTTTGTTTTGTTTTGTTTTTTTATTTAACTTCGCTTCACGAGATCAGGAATTTAATTATGTAACTTTTTGAATTTAAATATTTTTTCACTCTGTCTTAAATTTGACTATTATAGAGCTTAATTTAGCAATAATATTTTTTTTAATCTACGCCTGCTACCAGACTCAAATTATATGTATAGATTTTTTTTTTATTAATTTTTCTTTTAAACTTCTCTTTATATTAAGCTTGTGTGTCTGTTCTTCTCTGTCTATTGTTTAGTTTTGGAATGTCAATAGAAATCCTTCCTTCCTTTTCACACAGGTTCCTACTTTTCTCACTTTTCTATATCTGTCTCTCTCTCTTTCTCTCTCTCGCGTACTTTCTTTCACCCCCTCCGTAATATCTATTGTTCTTTCTCTTTCTGTCATTGTGTTTTATCTACTTTCTTTTTCTTGTTTAATGCATTCACACTTTCTATTGATATTATTCACTATTTTTCGTCATTATTTTCCGTTGTTTGGCTTGAGGGGTGTGGGGTGCTATCTTTTGTGGTATTTATTTATTTCCTGCAGTCGTTGTTATCTTTACATCTCAAACGATTCTGTCTTCCTTTCCTTTTCTTCCTTTGTTTTGTTCTTTCATTTCTATTGAGTATTTTGTATTGACATAGACGTGTGATTATTGTAGTTTTCCTCCTACTCTGTTGCCAATACATCAAGACAGATGCTTCACATTGTTATAAAAAATGTTTTTAAATCTTTAACTGCTATTATTACTTATTTGCAGGTTTTGCTTCAATTTGAAAATTTAATTTTCTTTTTAAACAAAATCACTACTGATTTAAATATACCTTTCAAAACTACGTACGTGTTATTCTTTAACTTTTTTCTTTTTACGTTAAAATTATTATTCGTCACACATTTGTCCACAATAGACCCCCACTGGCCTTTTGCCAGCCTTTCTTTAAGTAAGGTTTCTATTATTATTGGGTTGTAAAAACTAATTTCCAAACATTACAAAACTTGCGTTAAAATATTTTCTCATTTTTATTGTTTGAAAATTAAATTACAATTAATGAAATAAATTTTTTAAAAACATGCGTTTTTTGCTATAAATTTTAAATAAAAATCACACGTTCTTTTTCTCTTCGTCTTTGTCACTCATAAGAATTTTTAATGAACTACATTGAAAAATTAGATTTTGATACTTACTACTCTCATAAGAGTCTTATGATAAGACATAACAAAGAATTATGTTTCCACTTTAAAAGTTTTACAAACTACATAAGGAGATTTCTTTTAATGAATGAATAATTCCTAAAGGTAAAGGTGAATGTTTTATTTAAGAAAGAAAGAAAGAAAGAAAGAAGATAGTTATCTTGTTTTATCGTAAAATTATTAGACAATTGTTCCAACAGCAATCTTTAGCTTCAAGACATTTTTATGCATGCATAAAATCGGAGTTATTATCATTTCTTTGCCTCCATAGAATCAATTTTAGTTTTGACCGTTTTGATTGGTCCGTTTTGTCCACACCCACTGAGGACTTGCGTGTACGGAAAATAATGATATTGATTTGGGCCCACAAATTGACATGCTACTTCTGTACCTGCTTTTCTGTGTCTTCCACACACCTCCTTTCACCCTACTTTATATCTGTCCTTTTTCTCCCTTCTCTAGTTGTATTTCGCTTCAGGTATTTCTCTCTCTATGTTAATATTAATTTTTTTTAGACATACTTGCGATATTTCACTCGTTACTCTGTTTTCCTTCACAAACAATTTGAATTTGCATAAGTTTTTTGGTTTGTATCATACTCGCTCAGTGGTTGTGGTTGCACGACCAATTTTTTTTTCTTTTTCTAGTAAATCTAAATAGACGCGTGAAATTGAATATGTAAGAATTAGCATAAACTGCCATGTTTGTTTGTTTTTTTCTTGTTTGTTTTTTTTTTCTCTTTTTTTTTTTTTTTTTTTTTTTTCCTTCAATTTTTTTCTCGTTGGGGCTCTCTAAAAACCCACATATGTGGTTTTAAAAATGCCAGAGAAAGAGAGCGAGAGGTTTGCAAGTATTTTTCCAGTGGAAATACTTTTATAATTCAGAAAATTATCTCATTTCCTCCCTATTAATATCATTAAAAAAAAAAAAAATTTTATTGGTTATTAGATAACCCGTGAACCCGTCAGTTTCCCGTTGTAATAGTGTCCGTGATGATATTGATGCTTCTATTTAGGAAGGAGTGAAGAATTAATTAGCATCTCAGTTATATCAAGAATTTAAATGATTACAAAAACGACGTTCAGCGTGCATGTAGACCCCACAAAATTATTCAGTTGTAAATTGTACTGGAAATTGTTTTATTATTTAAATCAGAAAATTTTAGATGTATTGCTCTAAAAAATCTTGCTATTGTGTGCCGTTTTTTGTTGTTTTTTTGTTTTGTTTTTTTTTTCTGGATTACAATCAAACAATGAGAATTTGTGTAAAATCATTTATGCACTTAAATATTACTTATTAATTATGAAGAATTTGTTCAAGATTATTATTTAAAGATTATCTTTTAATTCTAAAAATATCCAGTATATCTCGTTTAGGAAATATCCGGTAATAAACAGAATTATATGAACTGTAATATTTACATTCACCATTCAGATAAAAGTAAGTTTCAGTCATTTCCTACATTTCTTTTATTAAACAGTTACATTTGAATTTCAAAAATTATATATCGGCCATAACCGTAAGTTACCATCTTAATGGTTGGGTAAGTGAAAGACTAAAGGAATATAGCAGATGAAGATATGGTTTTTAATTTCAGATATAAATGTTTAAAATTCAAATTGTTAAAACAAAATGAAGGTTATGACTGAAAGAACTTCTGGGTGGCAAGGAGGTTTAATGTTTTAGGTTTAAAAAGGTAGCTGTGGTTATTCTTGGTACGTGTTCCTAGGGTTTGCTTTTAACCCCATCTTGTTTGGTGGTCACGCTGAAAAGGAAGGAACGAAAAGGAACGAAAAGGAAGAGACAAAGACAAAAGGTGGTTTTATGATTTAGGCTTTATTCACAGGTCGTAGCCACCATGTGGCAAGGAAATATCTCCCTGGCCAGTAGTAGTGTCTTGTCAGAGTTAAGGCCTAAGTCAAAAATGGCCGAGCGATTAACTTGGGTGGCGGAAGTCGGTCCTTTTTTCTGCACATGCTCAGAGGGTTCTTAGAGTGAAGGCTCATGGGAGTTTATTTTTTGTATTTGAATTTTATTTTAATCCCCACAAACTTACCTGGATGATGAATGAAAATATCACATTTCTACTCTTTTTTTCTTTCTTTTTTTAATTACCGTATCAATTTCTTAAGTAGTCTATTCTTGATATTACATCAAAGTAATTTGCATAATAATAAAAAAAATAAAATACAGATTCTAATTTTCGTCAGAGCAGAAATATACATTTCAATGTCATGCACAAGAATAAAATGGAAAGAGGCAACATAAGACGTATAATATAGCAACAAATTTTATTATAGAGAATTTAAGGGCCGGGTTAGCTCAGTCGGTAGAGCGTTCGGCTAGAAACCACAAGGTTCCTAGTTCGATACCGGTCCCCGCCAACTCAGCGTATGAGTAGCACAGGGATCTGTGCGGTAAAGGAGCTGACGGTAGGTGTGGCGCTCCACCTCAGACGCTTAAATAATCTCCTTGGTCTAGCGCAAATGAAAAGGGGATAGACTCCCTCGCTGATTGGCTGATACCGACTTTAGGCCGCCCCGACGACTTTACTTACTTTACTTTACTTTACAACTGAATAATTCTATTTTCTTTTATGTTATAGTAATGTTCTTTTTTTCTTTTTATCAATGGAAAGTCCTGGTAGCAATTTTATGAGAGAAACTTAGGCTAAAATATCTATCAATCATTGTATACAATGGGTAGGGAGGGATCAGTCAGATGGTCACATAAAATCCTAGCACCTATATGATTGTCCTGTCCCTATTGTTCCTATGGCAAACTCCCACCCCTTTTTATCATGTATATGCTAGAATGTGATGACTGAGGGTCTTGGTATCCTGTGTATGATGTTTAATTGCATCTAATGGTAAAAGTTCCAATTCTGGAGCTCTGAGGAGTGTGGATTACCCCTTCATCACCATTCCTCCCAGGTCCACTCTGACCCAGAGTGGTAGTACCTGTTAGGGTCCAATCTATGGGTTAAATAAAATAAAAATGAGTTTTTAAAAAATTGTTTACTACCCATCAAGAATGACTAAAACAAAAACGTGTTTGGCATAAAATAACCCAACAAGGGTTGACATGCCATAAAATCCAATCAACAGACGAACTAAACCATGCATCGATGTTATGCAAGTGTAGGGCAAGGGTCAATATAACTTGGGACCCATGTTGTTGTAGGAATTTCTAGAATGAAAGTCGTAACATCAGAATCAGATGAGCTTAGAAACTTCAACTCCTGGTTTTCAATTCTGTATTTTCCTTTTCCTAAACAAAGTTAGGGAGTCTTTTCTGCTATTTCATCCATAGCTACGAAGAAATTGGATTTTACTGTATCATTAAAATGCTCTTAGAGAATAAAGCATTTCCAATCCAACAGCATTCACACTCACCCCATACATTACCCAATCTATTCTCTCCTTCTCTCTCTCCCAATCTATTCCTCTCTCTCTCTCTCTATTCTCTCCTTCTCTCTCTCTCTAATCTATCTATTCTCTCCTTCTCTCTCTCTCCCAATCTATTCTCTCCTTCTCTCTCTCTCCAATCTATTCTCTCCTCTCTCTCTCTCTCTATCTCTCCTTCTCTCAATCTATTCTCTCTCTCTCTCTCCCAATCTATTCTCTCCTGTCTCTCTCTCCAATCTATTCTCTCCTGTCTCTCTCTCCAATCTATTCTCTCTGTCTCTCTCTCCCAATCTATCTCTCTCCTGTCTCACTCTTTCTCTCTCTCTCTCTCTCTCTTTCAATGTATTCTTTTGTTCTCTCTCTTTCTCTCTTCCAATGTATTCTTTTGTTCTCTCTCTCTCTCTCTCTCTCTCTCTCTCTCTCTCCAATGTATTCTTTTGTTCTTTCTCTCTTCCAATGTATTCTTTGTTCTCTCTCTCTCTCTCTTCTCTCTCTCTCTCTCTCTCTCTCTCTCTCTCTCTCAATGTATTCTTTTGCTCTCTCTCTTCTTCTCTATATTCCAATCTATTCTTTGATTCTCCATTTCTTCCAATGTATTCTTTGATTCCCCCTCTCTCTCTCATCATGAGAGACATACAAAATATTGAACATAATTCTTAGATGCAACTTAAAGGTGTTCAATCTTATTCAAAATCTGTGGAAATGCATCATATGAAATATGATGGAGATATGCAGAGTGGATGAACTGTTTGCTGTCATTTGGTTGAGTAATTGGTTTTCTTTTATTTCTTAATGTCACATTTTGACGCCCTCCCTCACCCCCCATCTGTCTCTTTGGATGGTCCCTCAACTCCCAGGGGTTGATGTCAACCACTTTATCAATCACTAGATTAGAAAGCCAATGTTTTCCCCCATGAGCATTAAGCTCTCAGCAAATCCCAAGGACAAAGGTAGGTAGATAGTTACAGCTATATTAATATACAGATTCTATAATTAGGATACAATTCGATATTAAACCTACTGGCCGTCAAAAGTGGCATTTAAGCAAGTTTTTTTTTAAATAAAACCAATACAGACATTTACTATTTGATTATTATGTCTGAACCATTTTTAAAAACTTTTATTGACCAATTACAAAGATATTTAAGATGAACTTGAATGTTTTGTGTTGCTAGTTAGAGTCCATTGTTATCATGTTACTAACTTTGAATTGGTATTGAATTAGTGAATAATAAGCATATATTCCCTAATTCAATGCAAAGAAACTTCTAGATGTTCTTTCATCATGATGGACCTGGCTGTAAATGCTGAAGGCATTACAATATTTTTATTCCCATTGGAAAGTATTCTGATAAAATATCAAGATAGAAAAAGTGATTTTTCATTAAAGAAAAAAAAGCAAAGATATTGTTATATTCATTTTCTTTTTCTTGCGAAAAATAAAATTGGAAAGTTGAAGATGATAGAGAAAAAGGAACGTTTCATAAAGATGCTGCTGTTTTGAACATAAATTCATCATCTCTTCTAATCTCCTGTAGTTTTTCCTACGTTCATATGTATTTCCTCATTTTTCAAGTATAGCAGTTTGTTTGGGTTTTGTTTTTTTTGGTTTTTTTTTTGTTTTTGTTTTTTGTTTTTTGTTTAGTATTTATACTCTCTTTCTTTGTCTTTATACTCCTTTTCTTTCCCCTCTTTAACTTTGAACTTTTTAATTTCTCTCTTTGTACTTTCTCTCTCCCAGAACACTGCCTTTGTTTCTCTCTCTCTTTCTCTCTCTCCACTCTCTACCAGCCTTTGTAGTATATTCTTCCAGAACACTGCCTTTCATTTCTCTTTCAGAACACTACCTTTGTACCCTGTCTCTCTTTTAGAACTCTTTTGTACTCTCTCTCAGATCTCAGCCTTTGTACACTCTTTCCACTCTTCCTTTATTCTCTCTCTCTCTCTCTCCTCTCACTACATTCTCTTGTACTCTCTCTGAAGTCTCTTCCTCCTTCAGAGTGCTGCCTTTGCACACTCTCTCTTACTCTCCTTTATTTCTCTACCATTCTATAATTTTGTACTCTCTCTTCTCTTTTCCCACTCTATGCTTCTGTTCTCTCTCTCTCTCTCTCTCTCTCTCTCCTTTTTATATGCAGGCACACATACCCTCTCTTCCATTTATATACCCTTGTATTCTCTCTCTGTCTTTATTTCTTTTCCACTCTCTACCTTTACTCTCTTTTATTTTTTCTTAATTCAAATTACCCTTTCCACTGTTTAAGGGTAGTCGGAGAGGCCCCTCCGATCAATTGGCTGGTCACGTCAAGCCTTAGCTCCTATATGATTGCCCCAACCATTTTTATCATATGGGTGCTAGAAGACAGTGACTGAGGGTCTTCATGTCCTGGGGATGACATTAAACTCCATCAGATGGTTCCAGTTCTGGAGGTTTGGGGAATGTGGAGCACCCCTTCATCACCATTGCTCCCTGGTCCACTCTGACCCGGAGTGGTAGGACCTGTTAGGGTCCAATCTATGGGTTAAATAGAAAAACAAGAGTTTATAAAAAAATTAAGTATCCATTAAGAATGATTTTATTTCAAAACTTTATCGGCATTAAATGAACCACTGAGGTTGATATGCCATAAAACAAACCAAACCAAACCTTTCCACTATTTAAGATTAACCTTTCTCTCCTAATTCTTTCCATTATCAACCTTAATGTCTTCTTTAATTTCAACTTTCATTTCTGGTTGTCAATTTAATTGGATAAGCTCTTTTATTCATTTAAATGCTCACAAATAGTTCCATCAACATGTTAACATCTATATATTCATACTCATTTAAATCCTGATTATCTGGTGTTGCTTATCCGCCAGATTCTTATTTCTTATGATTGTCATCACCGCAGCTAAATAATGAACCATTCTGTTTTTATTATAAAGAAAGTAAGGGAAAAAAGGGGACATGCACAGAAAAAATATAAGAATAAAAGAGAAGACTTTAGTTGGGACCCATAAATTTTCCCGGGGACTCATTCAAAGTAAATATGAGCATCCCAGGACGCATTTAATCAAAAAGCTATCAGCATCACAGTACAAAAAAGTCATCATCGGGGTGGCCTACAGTCGGTATCAGCGAGGGAGTCTATCCCCTTTTAACTAGTGCTAGACTAAGGAGATTGTTTTTGCGTCTGAGGTGGAGCGCCACACCTACCGTTAGCTCCTTACTTTACCGCACAGATCCCTGTGCTACTCATATGTACTAATATATGTGAAATATTTACATCGAATAATGTACTAATATATCTGAAATATTTACATCGAATAATGTACTAATATATCTGAAATATTTACATCGAATAATGTACTAATATATCTGAAATATTTACATCGAATAATGTACTAATATATCTGAAATATTTACATAGAATAATGTACTAATATATATGAAATATATACAAAACAAAACAAAACGAATTGGCATTTTAATATCTTTGGGTGTAGGAGTTTCTCAGTGTGATAAATGTTTAGCATACCATTCCATCCAACAATTTTGAACAATTATATCCAAGATCAAAGAAATATTTTTAATATCAACTCTCAATTGAATAATTTTAAGAAATAATTAGTGATTCCTCTTAATAAGTATTGTTACTGATTAGTTAATTATTAGGTATTACTAATAAACGAGTCATTTGGTAAAAATGTTCTCAATAATTGCAGATTAGTAGAAATTTAGACCAACACAGGTCCACATCCCTGGCAGGTCTTTACTTGGTACAGCCTTGAGTTGATAGCAGTTGAATCGAGATATCATTTGATAATAATTAATGTTTACTAGCAAGACTACTTCTGAGCATAAGTATATATATATTAAATTAGAAAGACTAATAAAATTAAATAAGAACACATATAAAAAGATTATACTTATTTCAATTATATTTTAAGTGATTTCTATGTAAAATCAGTCATTGGATTGATTTTAATATGTTGGACAATAAATCAATGTTAGAGATCAATCATCATCATCATCAGTTCACGCTGTTAGCACGGATATCCATGACAATCTCTCTCCATCTGTCCCTATCACTCATCATTCTTGAGAGGTCCTCTATGCAGCATCCTGTATCCATACAGAGCTGGTCAATGTATGTCTTTGTTGGTCGGCCTACACTGGCATGCCCATGTGCTGGCTTCCACAGGAGGACATCACTTATGAGTTCGTCCTTGCTTCTTCAGCAGTGTCCTGCATGTCTTGTCCATCTTACTCGGATGGTTTGGGTGATATGTGGCAGGTGGCCGTACAGCTGTTTTTTCATGGGGTGTTGTTTCCACATCTTGTTCAGGACCACACGCAGCATTCTTGTGCAGCTCCCATCTAGTTATTCTCTAGTCACTTCGTTAGGGTCCAGGTAGTGCAGCCATACAGCAGTACTACACGACAACGGCCTGGAAGCATTGTCTCTTTAACATGTCTGTGAGATTGGATTTCTATATGACTGATAATTTATTTATAGTGGACCATGTCTTTCCTATGCGAGCATTAACATCGTTGACCTAGCACTACTCGCAAATACACCTGCACAACCCGAATCCTTGCTACACAGCCTAGAAAAGGCAACACAAAACATCGGCCTATATGTAAACTCTGATAAAACTGAGTTCATGTCTTTTAAAAACAAAAGAGACATCTCAACTATCGATGGCAAACTCCTAAACTTGGTAGAACAATTTAGGTACTTAGGCAGTAACATCTCCTCCACAGAGATCAATAACACCAAGTAATTATTTATTTTGTTAAACATAATACTAGAAATCAATAACACCAAGTAAATTATTTGATTATTTATTTTGTTAAAAACCAGTATGCAAATTAACCAGAACATATATCATGTAAACCTTTATTTCTTAGTGATATATAAGTCATATTGCAGGATTTTAAACACACTAATAACATGGGCTGTTTTGAGGCAAATCTAACTCAGATATTCTTAGAGACATTGTTAATAAATAAGATTTATTCTATGTATGAATGATTTTCACTATAAATTAAATATTCATTGATAAACTTATACATTTATGAGGATATTGTGACATAAGCAGTGATATAGTTTCAGTTATAGACAGACACCAAATCTCTATAAGATATGATACTGGAAATATCCAACACACTCAAGATATTCAAATCAAACATTGGAAATCATTTGCACCAAATTGGTTATGTTATCACTTTAATGTGTGGCTTCCACTTAAATGAATAAAAACAACTTTACTGGACTGTATTTCTGCATATCATTCAATTCTTAGACATAAATATTCATTCTCTCTCTCTCTCTCTCTCTCTCTCTCTCTCTCTCTCTCTCTCTCTCTTGTAACCACTGCTTTTGTAATCTCTCTCTCTCTCTCTCATTTTTGGACTTTCCCTCTTTCTTCCATGCTCTGCGTTTGGACTCTCTTTCTCTCTCTCCTTTTTGTCTTTGGACTCTCTCTCCCCCTTTACCCACTCTTCTCTCTCAAGTAATTCCTGTTTTTGGTATACCAACCTTTGTATTTGTACTCTCCTCTCTCTCTCTCTCTCTCTCTCTTCCACACTCTACTTTTGGACTCTCTCTATTCCACAAGTAATTCCATCTCCTCTTTAAGTAACATGTGACAAGTTATACTGAGTTACATGGTATCAGCAGCAAAAGATAATCTCTGATCTAACCTATGCAGCTAGTTTTGAATTGAAAATTTTCCTTCTATCTCAGTTGCCCTACTCAGGCTAGAGAACACATTCTGCCTTATTATTTACTTGCTGGGTGTTGGAAAAAGAAGGGATTCATGCCTTTCCAAAGGGCATTAGCACAAAGTGAAACACAAACAACCTTCTTCTTGAAGTTGGCTTGTCAAGACCTTTTTTTTTCTATACCAATAACCTTTATGCCATCTACACTTCCCCTGAATTTAACTTAATCTCTCTCTCTCTCTCTCTCTCTCTCTCTCTCTCTCTCTCTCTCTTAAACCATAGTGGCTAACGTGCTGGGCTGCGACATAATAGGAAGTGAGTTCAAACTCCAGTCTTGCTATTACATTCACTTTCAGACTAATACTCTTAGGAAAGGTATGAACCCACTTCACCCCCACCAGCTATGGGTTAAATAGAACAACTACTGTTATTCTATAAGCATGGCTTTGGCATTAAATAACACATGAAGGTTGATATGCCATTAAACAAAGAAACCAAATCATTTCAGCCATAATTTCTTTTATTTTTTGTATATGTATGTATGTGTGAATGTCTGCATGCAGGTATATGCATATATATATATATATATATATATATATATATATATCTGTGCATGTGCTCATGTTTTTTTGTTGTTTTTTTTTTGGGGGGGTGCATATATTTATTTGTGTGCCTGTATGTGTTTCTGGGTTCAGTATTTATCTAAAAATATTTCCTTTTTAAAATATCACCACCATTTTTTTTCCTTCTCAATTGTTGAATGAGAGTCCTCTTGCATTTCGTTCCCCCTCTTTTCTCCTCCCTCCCTCTCCTCCTTATCTGTTCTTCTCCCCCCTCCTTTTGTATTTCATCTCTTTCTCCTTCCTCCCTCCATCCCTCCTTCATCACCCCCCCCCTCCAACCAAGTGCCATCACACAATACATGCCAATAATGAACATATTTCTCTGAGAGGTTTTAACAATTTTCACTGTTGCAGTTGGAGGTGAAATAGAAATTGATTTTTATTATAATGAAATATTAATTTGTGAGAATATTGTAGTCATGGTAACCATTCATACAGTTCTTATATTGTTAACAATAGTACTGATAATAACAGCCTAATAATAATGTTATTTACATTAATGATAGTAATAATAATAATCTACTTATTTATAAAATAAAATGTGACATTCATATATGCATTATATTATATATTATATCATAATATATACAACAAATGTATTATATATCATCCATATTAAGTTATATTAATGATATTATATAGACATGCTGCTGCGAACAACAGCTCAGTGTAACCAACAAAGCCTTCATTTCATTGATGACTCTGGAGTCAGGCATGGTTTTGGTACCAATACATCATTGTATATTATTATTACTAGTACAAAATAAAAACGCCCTCCGGGCAATGTAAAAATAAATTTTTGAAACATATTGCCTGAAGGGTGGGAGTAAAAAAAATTCAATGTCAGCGAGTTTGTACCCTAAGTAAGTACAATCATCAAATTCATTAAAGGATTAAAAAATAAAACAATTTGAAATGTAAACTTTAAATATCTATTAAAATAAAACAAACTATATATAGATATATAATACCAGTCATGTATTTATTAAAACTTGTTTTAAAAAACAATGAGGACTGTCTAATGTTGCATGTTCAAATTTTGAGTGTATTTATTCTATGTTATGACGATTTTGGGTAATGTGACGTAAGCAGTGATGTAATTTCTGTTACAGACAAAAACCAGAAGCGAATCTCCATTATTAATAGATATATATATTATGTTATATATCAACATATACAATATTTCCCATAAATAAATACAGCCCTAACATTTTTTAATAAAAAAATCAATTTTCTTCTAAACCAAAGATACCATGATTTTATTATTTCTAGTTGAACATTGTATATTCAAAAAGTCCATTATTATTTTTACTTTTTTTTTTCTTGACTTCTTCTCTGTTAGATTTTATTTTGTTCCCATGCATTCTTTATTCTATTTTTTTGGATGTTTTGAAAGGATTTCAATCAACTGATGCTCCTGCATTTCTAACTTGACTGACCCTACTATTTTGAACTGTGTGTCTTGGGTATGACACTAAAATACACCTGGTGGTGAGTCTCCAGTTCTGGAGCTCTGGGTGGTGTGGAGTTCCCCTTTGTTGCTATCACGCTGTTGTAACCTAACAAAGGTTACTAAATGAGAAATAACCAAAACGGAGGTTGGAAATGAAATGGATTCTTTATAACATTAACAAAATACAATACTCACCAGCGGCATGAAGAAAGGTAAACCACTGCTAGTGGTATAAGACTACTCAGTCAGCATAATAATCCCATATTTACAAGTAGTATTAGATAGGAATACTTGACACTGTATGGTTGCCTTCAAATTATTAGTATTAGATACGAATACTTGAGACCGTATAACTGTGTGCACATTATGATGAACACGACATGTGACTTTTAACTTCTACAATTTCATGGAATCTTTTTAGACATTTTGAAACAAAAATGATAATACACAGAGATGATTGATGACTGAATGTTTTATCTTGTGGGTCTTGATTTTAGCAAAGTGCAGGTCATTCAATTTTTTTTTATTAATCAACTGCAGAGACATTAGAAATCTCAAGTGCCGTGTCAGTCACTTAATTGGATGGTGGTGTTTTTTTGTTGTTTTTTTTAAACATTCTGACAAAGAATAACATAAACTCAGGTACGTTCTTCTTTGTTCTCAATGTTTCAGCTGTGTACCCTCTGGCCATATTCAGTTGTATTTACTATAGATTCAGTAGTGTCCGCACAAATGCAAACAATGTTTTACCTTTTGTGGACAAGTAAATCTTAAAACAAGAAAAGTCCATGTAGAACTTAATGTAGGTAATAGTTTTAATGGGAAAAACCTTTTTAAGTAAAGGTAAATTAAAATCTGTCCGAGCCTCTGACTTATCAACAAAGTCTGTCTGAGCCTCTAATTTAGAAATTATATGGGAAGATTTATGTTACATGATTGTCTGGGCAGGGCTGTAGAGTTGAAAGTAATTAAGGGGTCACTGGAGGAGTCAGAGTCAGAAGCAATTAAGGGTCACTGGAGTCGGAGTCAGAAGCAATTAAGGGGTCATTGTAGTCAGTCTGTAAAACTATACCAACTCCAACTTCAGTTGAATTGACACTTTATATGGCCCTAGTTTAGTCTTTAAAGTTATACAGTGCACACTCCTTATAAATAGATTATAGAAAATCATGATATATATATATTTATATGTGAGGAAAAAGTGGAAGTGAATCCGACAGTATGTAATATTATGAAAAAATTGAAAAACACAAGCGTAGGCGAAATAAACATTACTTGTTTATGAACTTGTGTTTTTCAATTTTTTCATGATATTACATATATTCATATGTAGACCATAATCACTCGAAGAGGACAAAAATAGAGGAGTCGGAGTCAAAAGTTTTGTGTTCCAATTCCACAGCCCTAATTCTGGATATGACACTAAACTGCATCCAGTAGTCAAACTTCAGTTCTGAAACTCTGGAGAATATGGAGTTGCCTCTTCTTTGCCATTACTCCCAGGTCCACTCTGACATGTAGTGGTAGTACTTGTTAGGTTCCCATCAATAGGTCAAATAGATCTGTTTAAAAATTATTAGTATTGGATAGAAATACTTGAAACCATAAAACTGTGTACAAACAAATGATTATTATAATTAAATAGGAATAGTTACTTTAATATGATTGTGAAGATAATGTTCATACCTGTCATATAGTACCTAAATAATGAGAATGGAATCATCTATTTTTCCTATAAATATTGTCTAACGAAATCTCGGGAGAAAAACAACAAGATCTCACTGACTTGTTAATTCAACCTAACAATTGCTAATTATCCTCATCTTCATTGTTATCTGTACAACATTTCAGCCGATGTGCCTTCCAGCTTTCTTCAGGTATTTCTTGTCTAGAAATAATAATTAACACAGCTTAACACTTCTACCCCAGCTATGGTTAGCGGAATGAGAACAGGATACCCCCATGGACTGAATAGAGGGTTAGGTTCGAAAAGAAGGTTCCCGAGTTCGACAAAATATACCTGAAGAACGCCGAAGGGCACATCGTCCGAAACTTTGTACAGATAACAATGAAGATGCGGACAATAGTCCGAATAATGCAGATAATACTAATCATCAAGCCTCATCTCAAAAAATCAGAGAGAAAGGATTGACATGTTGTAAAACCAGCGAAACAAACAAATAACATATGCATGCATGAAATGATGATGATAGAGTTTTATATATTTACCGTGTATACTCGTATATAAGTCGACCCTTGATTTATTGTCACAAAATCATTCATTTATGGAATTATTTTTTTTATGTCGAGGGTTATTTTTTTGCTTGAAATTTATTTTACCAAAACATCAAACTATACACGTGTGTGTGTGTGCGCGTGTGTGTGTTTACAGCTGTTTCAACTATCTAGTTGTATATTGAGGGAGAGAGAGGGGGGGATGTATAATTTGGCACAAAGATTTTTATTATTGATTCATATCCCATTATCTTGTTTCTCTCAATAGCAACTTCCTTTATATCCGTTTATGTCATTTGTGTTAGGCACATGAATTCCATCGTTTGTACTTATATGTGTAAGGGGGGGGATTTTGAGGAGTGCAAGGGTACAGGTCGATTACAATATATTAGGGTGTCTGCAGAGTATAAAACTTAACAGTTGCTATGGTTACAGCTTCCATGTATAGCAGCCTCACCTGTGAGTGGAAGAGAAACAGTGGAACTATTTTTCTTTGCTTTTTTCTTCCTCCTCCTCCTCCTCTTTAGCCTACATATTCTCAAGCATTGTTTGAAACTGCCATATTTTCTGATTTAATTTTTTTTTTTTTTTTTAATCTCTTTAAATATTAATAGATAACAAATACATAAAGTCTATATAAGTAAAAAGCATATCTACATTTATATGAAGGTAAGGGTAGACCCCACCTTTTTATATTCGATATGAAGAAATCTGCCATATATGTATGTAAATTAAAAAATCAATTATTAGTTTTCATCAATAACTGACTGATCTATCTGTTCCAATAAGAGGCAGAAAATCAATAATAAAAATGAATTTCCATAAATTCGTGGCTGTCAGATATTTCATTCAAATGACATTTCAGTTTTCTAGATTTTCTTTCTTTTTCTTTCTTTTCTTTCTTTTGTTTTTGATTATTTTTTTTTTAACTCCATTTCAATAAATATGATTTTGTATGTGCATAAAATGCAATTATTGCTTTTCTCTTTCATGTTTGTTGTACATCAATGCCAGACAAACTGTAACCAGATTTAAATAGCTAAATATTAATACATTTGTTTGTAACGAAAAACCTATTGTTAATGTGTGTCACACTTTAAGTCATACATACTAGCAAGAATATGTGCCCTCCATGCGTAAGTATATAAGTTTCAATGTAACGAAATATATTAAATTAGAAAGACTAACGAAATTAAATAAGAATGCATATAAAAAAGATTACATTTATTTTAATTATATTTTAATTGGTTTCTACATAAAATCATTCATAGGATTAATTTTAATATGTTGGATAATGAAACAATAATATCAAAGATCAATAGCACCAAGTAATTATTTATCAAACACGGTTTTGTTAAAATCAGTATGCAAAATATCCACACAATATATTAGGTAAACCTTTATTTCTTAGGGATATATAAGACACATTGCAGGATTTTAAATGCACTAATAACATGGGCTGTTTTGAGGCAAATCTAACTCATATTTTCATAGAGATATTGTTAATAAATAAGACTTATTCTATGTATTAATGATTTTGAATATAAATTCAATATTCATGAGGATATTGTGACATCAGCAGTGATGTATTTTCGGTTACAGACAGATAGACACAGAATCTCCATTATAATAAGATGTTGTGTCTGTTGGTTGCTTTTGTGAAACTAATATTAAAACTAATATTTTAACAAAGTCTAAGGAGAGTACAAAGGTGGAGATAGTCAAGATATTTCTATGTTAGCGTAGATAGGGTAAAAAAAGAGGAGGAGGGTAGGGAGGGGGAAGAAATTGATTATTTAAATTATATGTAAGAAAATATAAAAATTAAATTCATTGTCTTTAGAAATTATTTTCTGATATAACTACAATAAAGTTATATTCTATTATTTTTGTTAAGAATTCTTGCAATTCTGCATGTCTTCCCTGGAATTCCAATGGGCCCAGCTAATGAAAGGAATTAGATAAATTCATTGATATATCCTTCCATTAATATTAGAGATGTGCAGTTTAACCTAAAAACCATGTTTTTTCCGTTTCATTTTCATACCGTGAATATCACACCAAAATATTTTACAAAACCAAAATCGTTCGGTTTAATGCTATCACTACTACTAGGTAGTCATATCCTATCTACAGAAAATGAAGTCAATGTATGCATAGGAAAGGCATGGACTGCTATATACAGATTATTGATCATATCTGATCTCTCTGATAAGAAAAAGTGAGAATTCTTTCAAGCTGTAGCCATGCCAGTACTACTCTATAGCTGCACCACTATGAACATTAACAAAATTCTTGGAGAAAAAAAGGCTAGATGGTAAGTATACAAAGATACTGCATGCTGTCTTGATCATATCCTGAAAGAAGCACCCCACAAAAAAAAAGTACCTCCTATCACACAAACCATCCAAGTTAGATGAACACGACAGGCTGGACACTGCTGGAGAAGTAAGGATGAACTTATAAGTGATGTTCTCCTGTGTCCATCTATATATGGACCCACCAGAGTGGGCCAACTAGCTAAAACTGACATTGATCAGCTCTGTGTGTTTACTGGATGTTGTGAGGATGACTATGACTGATAGGAATGAGTGGGGACAGTCATGCCATTATAGAATGTAGCAAAAATAAAATATATAAATCTTATTCTTCCTTACTTCAATTGAATAAGATAAATGATATTCCAAATGTAAGAATTTCTTTGAATTTCTTAAACCAACTGGAGTAGCTTGAACAAAATCAAAGTGAAACTAAATTGCTTTGCTCTCTCATTGGAACAATGAACTTTTAAAATAAGCCTCCAGTCTGGCTCTCAGTTGCACCATGAGCAGGTCTAATGTATAATATGCTATTGTATACAGGCAAAAGGCAGAGAGAGTGGAGAAAGATGGTTTAGATTGTCAATTAGATGAGTTAAGCCATTGTTTTACACAATTCTCTTCTTTCATCATATCATTGATAATACTTAATCTAGATAAATACAAGATAGTACTTGTCTAGAATATACTGATATCTGCAGGATTGTACAAAACATTGAAATGTAATACCATCCAGATAAGAGTAATTTTCAAACAAAATGACTTACTTTTTACAGGACTGTTCCAATTTAGTCCCCCAACTTATATTTCAATAATCGGTTGTCACTTTCTTAGTGGTTGGTGGGTGAATTGTACTGAATTGAAGACGTTTTCCTTTTTTTTTTAGGGGGGGGGAAATGGGTTGAACTTGAAGAACAATAATTAGTTGAGTATACCATTTCCTTGTACAGGATACACATAAGAACAATTCACAAGGGAGTAATGACAAGGATATGTTATTGCCTGAGCAAACTTAATAGAAGAGAATATAATATATTGAAGTCAGTTAACCTACTGTTGGTTTGAATAACAGTAGCTAAGTACCACTGAAGCAGTGTCCAAAACAGTTGGTATAAATAGGACTCAAGAATGATCCATCCATGAATCTGGGTGATTTGGGTGATTCCATTCCTTGAGTTCTGATTGGCTGCTTGACTGCTTGATTTGAATGACATTGTGGAGTCTTATATATACTCTGTCATTTTGCAGTGGACTTTCGGGTTTGTATTGAGTTACAATCGTTTGCTGCCTTGTCTTCCCAGTTCAACAGTAATTGGAACTTTAATTATTCTTCACAAAACATGACAGAAGATACAAAGAAGAGCTTATACATTGTTGTATAAGAGAAATGTCCTAATAAAATTCTTTTATGAGATAGTCTTGAGGTTGCTGGTTAAAGTGGAAACTTGCATGTTGAACATGCTCTCATGTGACATGCAACATGAAATGCTAAAGACGCAAAGCTCCCTTGTCCTTGCAGACAGGACACACAACTGGTGTGTGTTATTTTTGTGAAGGCTGGAATATCTAAGAGGATTTAAGTTTGGCACTTACACTTTTATATTGCTGCTTGCTACACCACCTAGTGCCTACTGGCAGACACAAGAGGTTTGTGTTCCTTATTAGTTGAGAGATGTAATCCCAAAAAATGTAAATATTTTTTAGTAAGAAAAATGAAGGAAATGACTTGAATTTATTTTTATCTGGATGGTGAATATAAGTATTACATTTCTATAGAAGTTTTTTTTGGTACAAAACTTCAGACATTTTCTCTGCAGGATATTCTGGAAAAGTAGCTAAAAGATAATGAGTGTTTTTATTTATTTTAATTAGATTTCCATGGGGATATCTGCTAAACTCTCATTGGATTTACCAGGAAGCAACATTTTGATTCTAAAGAGTGTGAACAAATTACATTCTTACTTAATCAGACAATGAAAGAAACTGAAAATGTCACTGTTTTTTTTTTTATAAATAAAGTCATCGGGGTGGCCTAAAGTCAGTATCAGCCAATCAGCGAGGGAGTCTATCCCCTTTTCACTAGTGTAGACTAAGGAGATTGTTTTTGCATTTGAGGTGGAGCGCCACACCTACCATCAGCTCCTTACTTTACCGCACAGATCCCTGGGCTACTCATAGACTGAGTTGGTGAGGGCCGATATAGAACTAGGAACCTTGTGGTTTCTAGCCAAATACTCTATCGACTGAGCTAATCCGGAACTCCTCAACACAATCCCTGATGTTACTAACATATCGTTAAAACTGTTAACTACAAAAATGTAAATATAGACATACAACACATATTCTCTAACCTCTAGGCATAAAATAACCTCATATGGGTTGATATGCCATTTAAAATCCATCAACCAACCTAAAATTACAGAAGATAAATTCAATGTGCTAGCAAAACTATGTGCCCCTTGGTGCAATGTAAAAACGTATTATATAGAAAGACTAACGAAACTAAATAAAAATGTATATAAAAATATAAAGTTATTTTAATTGATTTCTATATGAAATTATATATAGGATTGTGTTTAAGTGTAACATGATGAATGAGTAACAGCAAATAATTATTTATCAAAGCCATTTTTATTAAAATCATTATGCAAATTATTCCTACCTTATACAATGTAAATCTTTATTTCTTAGAGATATATAAGACATATTTCAGGATTTTAAATGCATTAATAATATTGGCAGTTTTGCGGCAAATCTAACTCGGGTAGATTTCAGTAGCAAGCATCGTTATTAAATAAGATGCTAATGAAGATTAAATAATGACGATTTTATAATCTTTGAGAATATAATTAGGGAAATCGCGACGTCAGTGATGACATAGTTTCAGTTACAGACAGTTACATAATCTCCATTATAATAAGATATTTGGAGGTACTAAAAAGGTCTTGACCAAACTAAAAAGCAAATGACCTAGACTATTTTATTAACTAAGTTTAAGCTTAGATGTGGCACAAGGCCAGAAGTATGGGGCGCTCAATGAGAATCAAACTCACTAACAATGATCTGCAAATCTAGCTTGCTAACCATTACACTACATGAGGTTCCCAAATGACATAGACTATGAAACCTGAAACTATTCCACATATTCATCTCTTAGTTTCTTAGCATAAAAAAAAATAAAAATTTTAAAACAAGAAAGTTAATTTAAAACAATAATTTTCTTGGTCTAAGAACTTTTCAGCACTCCTTGTGTTTTTTGGGGTTTTTTTTCCTCTTTCTTTCTTTGTAATTCCAGTCTAGGAGCAGAGTGTAGTATCTGTATTTGAGGATATCTAATTTTTTTAAAATTTGAATTAAGCACTTAGTTTGCCACCTAAAAGCTTTTTCTTTATCAATGAAAGAAATTAAACTGTTGGCCTCTTTTTGCACAATTTAAACTTTTGGTAATACACCTGTTCAGCATTATCTACTTCTAAACACAATTTTTAAATTTCTTGAACTTTTTAAATTTTAAGTATCTATGGCTCAAATAGATCTGTTTAAAAATTATTTGTGTTAGATAAGAATACTTCATACCATATAACTGTGTGCAAAATAATTGATTGAAGCTATAATGCTTTTACTAAGGATTATTATTATTAGTTACTTGAAACCATATAACTGTGCTAACAAATGATTATTATTAAATAGAAATAGTTACTTTAAACCATATAATTGTGTATGAATTATTAGCATTAGATAAGTATGCTTAAAACCATACAAATGTATACAAATTATTTCTATTAGGTAGGAATGGTTGATATGACTGTGTAGTTTCAACTGCGCTTACTTTTTTTTTTAATTCTGTCTGTCTGTCTCATATATATATATATATATATATATATATATATATATATATATATATTAGTTTGTTAACAAACTTTCATTTGTTTAAAGAAAAAGAAATTATTAGTGATCAAAAGTCTGTAAGCCTCTACTTTTGGTACATGGCGGCTTCTGTTGATCTACAAATATGTGGGGGAAAAAAAACTTCCTTTAAAACGCCAAGTAACATTGGCATCCCCATTTAAACTGCATGATGTAATTTTTTTTCCTGAAAATTGATGGAAATAATTTCAGTGAATGGAAATTACATCACGCAGTTTAAATGGGGACGACAATGTTACTCAGCGTTTTAAAGTAAGTTTTTTTTTTTTTTTTTCACATATTTGAATATCAACAAAAGCCACCACATACCAAGCTCACAGACTTTAGTTCACTAATAATTTCTTACTTTTAGAGTTTCCCTATTATGCACATAGTGTCCAGGTTCATGTTTATTGCTGGCAAAAATGCATACTCAATAGTGGAAAGAATAGTGTTTTGTAGCTGAAAACTTTCTCTATCCCATGATTGTATTGTACTCCATATATCTGTTGTAGTTTCCATAGAAATAAAAGGAAGGCTTTACTTGGAGTTACCCCAATATAAAAAAGAATTGTATAGCATTGTTTGGCCACCTTGTAGAAGTCAGTACACTGTAAAACTATTCTTTTCTTTCTCCATAATAACGTGTAGAGTTTATAGTCTTCTTTTTTTCTGTACAGGGTGTGCCATGCATTTAATATAAAATTTTAAATAATACCAAATATAACAATGCTGTGAGACATGAAACTTAAACACTAAATACCATAATTAAATAGAAAATGCTCCCATAAATGGCACTAGAGGGTTGGGCTGTTTTAGAAAGATCTTTATCCTTCTTTTTTCTAATATGTGATGAAAAAAAACAAGTAAAACATATAAAAAAAATGAATGAATAAATAAAATCTTTTTTTTTTCTAGTGGTTTGTTGGTGAAAGACATTGGGTTGGCAAGTGAATGGAAATGGAAATATAGCTTACAGGGTTTGAGGAAAAAAAACATATTGGAAAATCCTGAGTCAGCAGCCATTGTATGCTAAACTGGCATTGTCACCTGCTCTGTAGAGAGATTTTTTTTTTCTTTCTCTCTCCATGTCTTACTATCTGTATTCAAAATTATGTTTATATGGTTTTCTCATTATCTTTTTCTTTTGTTTGTTTTTCTTTTGTTTTTTTGTTTTTTGTTTATTTTTCACTTTTTTCTCAAGATTTGTCCTATTCATTTTTATCTTTATTTTATCATGCATTTATTTGTTTGTTTGTTTGTTTGTTCCCCCCCCTACACACACATACCTATTGTCTCTTCTCTTACAATATCTACAAATACTGTTCTTTATTTCTTCATCTCTATTCACTTTTCTCTTCTCTCCTTTCTCCTTCTCTCTCTCTATTTCCCTCCCTTATTCTTGTCTCCTCCTCCTAATCCTCCCTTCACCTTCCCTTATCCTCCTCCTCCTTTCTCTCATTTCCATTTCTTCCTTTCCCTCCCTTTATCTTTCCTATCCTTTATCCCACCTCCTCCTTCTCCCTTTTTACACCATCATCATTTCCTCTTCTTTTCCTTTAGCTCATCTCTCCTTCCTCTTTTATCTTAGCCTTTCCCTTCTCTTCTTCCTCATTTCTACCCCCCTCCTTTTCTTTCTCTTTATTTTTCTCCCTCCTCCTCCTCCTCCTCTCTCATACTGCCTGTTCTCTCCCTCTTCTCCTCCTTGAAATAGCAATTTTTAGAATGGAAAACAAAAAATTTCTTCCAAAACCCTTTCCATATAAACTGCAAAGTTTTCCTTTTTTTTTACCACACATTCTACTGACCGGCAAAAAAAAAAAATTGATTATCTATTTAAAAAATATTTTTTCAAAATTCCATTCCTCTGTGCCCAACCAATCATTATGACAATCTAAATTTAGCAAAACCATTCTATCATATTTATTCTATGAATTTTAAATGAACCTCTGTTTAGTAGATGCAATGAAACAAATCAATATATTAATCTGTTTCTTCATACCTGTTTAACTACCTACCTGTCTTACTGCATATTTAAATGCTGCCTACACTTTCTCCAAAATATAATCTACCATTATAACTTACCTGAATACTCTGCCGTGTGTGTGAGGTGTGTGTGTGTGTGTGTGTGGTACTTCTAGTATTCTTAAGAACTTCTTCTGTATAAAACATTACAGAATCCAAAATGTTGGTGCATCTGCCTTATTTTAACAGATTTTATTTGCAGAAAAAAAAAAACTTACATCATTCAATAACAATAAATAACATCACATGCCAAATTTAAAAATAAAAAAAATATTGCAATATATTTGTTACATTTAATGAGTAGACATGAACAAGGGTATATATTTTTTGTTATATATATATATATATATATATATATATATATATATATATATATATATCTCAGTGGGTAGAGCAATCGGCTAGAAACCACAAGGTTCCTAGTTCTATACCGGCCCTCGCAAACTTAGTGCATGAGTAGCACAGGGATCTGTGCGGTAAAGTAAGGAGCTGATGGTAGGTGTGGCGCTCCACCTCAGATGCAAAAAAAACAACCTCCTTGGTCTAGCGCAAGTGAAAAGGGGATAGACTCCCTCAATGATTGGTTGATACCGACTTTAGGCCACCCCGACGACTTTACTTTACTTATATATATGAGAAGTAAATAAACAAACAATGTGTTTGATATGGCTTTTTTAGCCGACAATTTTTGGGAGAATATGTGCTTAATTGAAGTCGTACCTAATTTTGAAAATTAATTAATATATATATATTATATATATATAGGAAAGTCAACGGGGTGGCCTAAAGTCGTTATTAGCCATGCAGTGAGGGAGTCTATCCCCTTTTCAGTAGCGCTAGACTAAGGAGATTGTTTTTGGCGTCTGAGGTCGAGTGCAACACCTACCATCAGCTCCTCACTTTACTGCACAGATCCCTGTGCTAATCATATGCTAAGTGGGTGAGGGCCGGTATCGAAACCAGAACCTTGTGGTTCCTAGTCCGATGCTCTACTGACTGAAAATTTAGAAAAAACCAAGTGTTCCTAAAAAGATGAATTTATTTTGATGTTGATGTCAACGCTTAAATGTTTTGATTCATGCAAAACATTCCTCAGGACAATATGATAAAAAAGAAAAAGAAATTTTCCTTTTAGTATTATCTGCGTTATTCGGACTATTGTCCTCATCTTCATTGTTATCTGTACAACATTTCGGCCGATATGCCCTCCGGCCTTTTTCAGAGAAGGTTCCCGAGTCCGACAAGAAATACCTGAAGAAGGCCGGAGGGCATATCGGCCGAAATGTTGTACAGATAACAATGAAGATGAGGACAATAGTCCGAATAACGCAGATAATACTAATCATTAAACCTCATGTCAAACATTCAGAGAAATTTTCCTTTCTATTGTCCTGACGAAGGTTTTACATAAATTGAAACATTGAAGTGTCAACATCAACACATCTTTTGTGGAACACTTGGTTTTTCTCATTTCTATATCTTGTCGGATTGATTTTCATATTTTACTTGTGTGTGTGTATGTGCATACTGGATGGTGGGAAGCTTTGTTTGTCATATTAGGGGCATGGAATAGTAAAAAAAAAAAAAATTAATTCAAAATAATGAATATTATCTTACTGTTAATCTTAAACTTTTAATATTTCAGACAGACGTCTGTCCTTTTTCAAAAAATTCTGTTAAATGACTTTTTGGGTTTTTTTTTCTTCTCTTCCCTGAATTCACAAGAACTGAAACCAGAATTTATCTAAAGATCCACCAAAATATGTAAAAAAAAAAAAAAAAAAAAAATTCTCTCCATTTCTGTTACCATTTCAATAAAATTAGCAGTCTGAAGAAGCTCATATGTATACACACACACACACACACACACACATATATATATATATATATATATATATATATATATATATATATATGGGTGGAAATAGATCTTTAACTGCTAATATGACTGAATTTTAAGCCTTTTTCTTTACCAGATATATTGCTCTGTATATAATTCATAAATCATTGTACATCGAGCTCTCAATGTTAACATTCCATTGTTAAAAAAGGCCCATTCCTAACACTAACTAACCTGGTGATTTACCTATTGAGATTATATATGTATATATGATTATTATTATAGCAGATACCTCTTTTACCTTGCTGTTCTATTTTAGCCAATATTTTGTAAAACACGGGATACTGAATATATATATATATATATATATATATATATATATATATATATATATATATATATATGAATGACAAAATCAGCACTGGCTGAAGGAAAAAGTGAGAAAATGGATATTGAAGAGGAAATCAGTGGAGGGGATCAGAAATAGGGGTCTGATAAGGGGATATTGTGAAAGCTTTTGATGTGTTGTGGGGGGGGTGAAATTCTGAATGTCTCTGCAATCTTAGCCCCCCCCCCCCCCCCCCCGAAAAAAAAAACTTTTAATAGATTTTATGTTTGTTCAAATACTTATGTCAAGTATTTTCTTTGAAGTAATGTCCCAACCACTTGCCTATTTAGAATCTTTTGGGAGTTTTCATTTTGGGAAGAAAATGAAAAAAAAAATTCAACTTTTAACAATTTATGGTACTTTCTCCTGAACAGTCTACCCCATGAAAATTTACGTTCATTTTTTAACGTAGAAACAAATCCTTTGGAAATGTAATACTTACATTCACCATCTTGATAAGAATAAATTTCAGTCATTTTACTAACTTTTTTTTTCCTTTACTTTTAGTATCAGTTTAAAAAAAAAAAAAGTTGGCAGAGTGGCCTATTTTCGGTATCAGCCAGGCAGCAAGAGAGTCTATCTCCTTTTCACTAGTGCTAGACCAGGGAGATTGTTTTTGCTGGGGTGGAGTGACACACCTACCGTCAGCTCTCCACTTTACTGCACAGATCAGATTACTCAATCTGTACTGAGTTGGTGGGAACCAGTATTGGACCCAGAACCTTGCGATTCCTAGGTGGGTGCTCTACCGACTAAGCTAAGCTCCTAGCCATTGGCCATATTTCTTTATCTTTCTCTCCCTCAACTCCAAAGAAAGTGTCAAGTTATGGCTAATGATTGATTTGTAACTTTTGGATTTTAACTGTTCACAATAAAAAAAATATGGCCTCAATAGAGCTGACTGGGAAAAAATTGCAAAATATCAAGATCTCGAGAATGACCTAAAAACAACTTGGTCATTGAAAGAAATCAATATCATACCTGTTGTGGTAGGGGCTACTGGATTGTTCAAGCAAACCTTTAAGAAATACCTTGAAATAATACCAGGTAAACCAAGCTGATATGAAGTACAAATAGCAGCTATCAAAAGAACATGCTCCATCCTAAAACGATCCTTACAATACAAATACTATTTATAAAGGAATCAAGTGTTAGCCCCGGGCAGTGGCCCCTTAGCTTCTAAAAAAAAAAAAAAAAGACTAAAACTTCCTCTTATCTGGATGGTGAATGGAAGCTTTGTTGTCTGTTAGTTTTATAGCTTGTCAATCCTCATTGGGTCTTTAATGTCAAAGTCAGTCTTTTTCCCCAAGCAATTAGGAAATTTCGGGCGACTATTTCTATTTAATAATGGTAATAATAATTAGCAGGACCTATGGATATACCACAGTATGGTAATCATTTAATTATTACAATGTTTGATATGTTTACTTAAGAGCTATTGCAATCCAAAAGTGTCTTGGCTGAAGCCCCACTTCCTAATCTAGCCTCCCACAATGAAACTTTCAAGGAAGGCAACTGTCCCCTATTGATCAAGGGCAGTTAGTCTAGAATTTCGTTTAGTCTGGACCTAACAATATATTATATATAATACAAGGTAAGTTTAGACTAGTTGCCATGCCAAGCATACAGAGCCCAGTCTGCCCTATCATAGCTAGGGTAGGAAATAATTTGTTGGATTCATACCTTTCACAAGGGTATTAGCTTGCTGGACTTTATGATATGATACAACCATTTTCCACCCTTACTCTTCTCTCTTCTATATTTATCAAAGCTTTAAAAAAAAAAAAGATTAAATAGAATAATTTAAGTTATCATATTCTTTTTATTTCTTTTTTCTTACTCATTATTTATCTCTTTCATCTAAAATTCTTTTCTTCTACCTTTTTTTTTTAATATCAAGTGTCAGGTCACATATTTGAAAAAGACACAACTAGAAATAAAAATTGTACATCTATACATATATAAAGAAAATGAAAAGAAAACAATTAACAAGAAAGTAAATATATATACACACATTAAATATCATTTGTTCTTGTTTTTTGTGCAAAAATTATGAAGATTTGATTTATATTTGAAGATACCTTTTTTTATATCAAATATCGGATCACATATTGAAATAGACACCCAACTAGAACTAAAAAGAATTGAATATTTATATGATTATAAGTCTTGATTTTTTCTCGGACCCCCCCCACACACACACACACACATGGCTTTTTTTTTTCTCTCCTCCTTTTTTCCCACCTTCAAACACAGACAATTAATATTTTGATATTTTATAGAAATCTTACCTCTTAGTATGTGTTTCATGTAACAAAAAAAAAGTCTTTTATTGAAACTGGTTAAGAAAAAAAGTTATTCAAGTAAAATCTTTGTTACTTGTCCAGAATAGCCCGTAAAGTAAAGTTTTCAGAGTGGCCTTTTGTTGGTATCAGCTGGACAGCAAGGGAGTCTATTCACTAGAACTAGACCAGGGAGATTTCTTTTTTCTTTTGCTGAGGTGGAGCACCATACCTACTGTTAGCTCTCAACTTTACCACACAGATTAGATTACCCAATCTGTGCTACCGGTATCAAACCCAGAACTTTGTGATTCCTAGGTAGGTGCTCTACCAACTAAGATAATTGTTCAATTAAAAAAAAAGAGAGATAGAAATACTTAGATTCACCATCCAATTAAGTTTCAGACATTTTCTGAAAATGTTTTCTCATATCATAGAGAGAGAGAGAGAGAGAGAGACTGACTTGTAAGTCAGACTCTCTCTCTCTCTCTCTCTCTCTCTCTCTCTCTCTCTCTCTGGAGATTTCCCTTCAGTCTGTGAGACAACCACCTCCTAAATATGACAAAATCTCAAGTCCTGAAACCTTTTTTTGGTGGTTGGTATAGAGAAAATGGCTGTTTCCTAACTCCTGGAAGACAAGTTTGGAGTGCATAACTGTTAGATAAAAGTGAGTCAATGGCTTAAACTTTTATCTTGATAGTGAATGTATTACATTTCCATATAATCTTGCACAAACCAGAGATCCAAACTAATTTCTTTTTTTTTTCTTTTTTTTTTTTTTTTTTCCTTTTTCTTTTTCTTTTTTTTTTTCCACCACTGTCCCGAAAAAACAATTTTAAACTGTTAGATTTATTTTATTTTATCTTATCTTTTTTTTTTTTTTTTTTTTTTTTTTATTTTTATTTTACTCTATCTTCATCTATAGTTCTTATAGGTACCAACAATTTTGACACCAAGATGTATTTTACAAAATCAATTTAACCCCCCTGATTGAAAATAATTTACCAAAAATCAGGGAATTATCCGTTTAATGAAATTTTCAGTGTTGATTTATTAATGCATTCGTTATTTTATTTAAAAACTTTTTTAGGTCACTTAACCTTATTTTAGGCCGCAAAATATCAGTGTGGTTATATAAAAATGAAATTAATTACAGTATAAATAAAAAAGACAAAAGATCGAAGATGTGAATAGAAAAAGAAAATTAAAGGAGCAATTTTTGAAAATCTGAAAATTAAATGAAAAAAAATTCTTTTGAGATCTTTTTACTGTTTTATATGAAGTATAAAATACTACCACTCCAGGTCAGAATGAGCCTGGGAGTAATGGTAATGAAGAGATATTCCACACTCCCCAGAACTATAGCCTCACCATCAGATGCAGTTTAGTGTCATACTCAGGAAGGGGGGGTCTTGCTCCTCTGCAGGGGATACAGAGCATATTCTAACAGGGCCTCAGGGAACTATGACTTTAGATATGTTGGGAAGACTGTGCTGTATGAATGGAGGAATATAAACTTCCAATGTAGCACGTTCCCACCACCTGACAAACATCAACAGAGCATAGGCCAAGAAATTGTTCCATAGATGTCACCTGAAATATATATATATATATATATATATATATATATATATATATATATATATATTTACCAACCCCTCCGCACAAGTAGGATGTGACACAGTCAATATATTAAGCGGAGTTTAACAGGTTTGAATTCAAAGTTTCCTTTCTGCTAGACTGGTTACCTAGCCAAGGTTAAATAGCCCAGTCTATCCTACTATTTACCCATAGCTGAAGGGAGAGTAGTTAGATGCATACCTTTACCAAGGGTATTAGCGCTATGTGAAATGCAAAAGGCCTTGTCCAGGATTTGAACTCTGATCAACAAGTCCATTTCCTACGACTCTAACCATTACACATGAATATAAGTCTTTGAAAATCAGTGTCAATAGCTGGAACAACTGATTGTTTAAAATAAATTCATTCACAAAGGCGCCATAACATTTGAACAACAATATGTGAAACACTAAACTCAAACGTGCCCTTCAAAAACAAAATTATGAGGCGTTACCCAGTGATCTATAAACATGACCTGTAATATTTTGTAATTTGTGTGTTCTTTCTTTTACAAAATGTTGTAACTCGCCCACAAACCTAGACAGAACCCAGCTGCATAGAACAGTATCCTATTGCCTGAACCAGGACAAAAATGCGTGGCCAATATGTGACAAGGTGTGCAATTGCTTTGACTAGACATATAAAATGACAGAATGTTCTACATACTGCAGTTAACAATAGATTGTTCAAATGTCACATATGTGGAGAAACCTGCAGAAGAGAAATTGGCCTGTTGAGTTATCTGTGTACATAAATTTTAATTGGAAAGATAGCTATCTTCTGTATGTAGGTATGTAACCATAACTCAGCAAAAAAATGGCACATTATAGCAAGATTCATATCAAAGCAATACACTTAAAATGCTCTAAGAGAATAATTCAATTTCCAGTCCAATTTGAAACCGATTGATTTTTATGGGGTTTCAGTCCATACTGAACGGCTTTTTTTTTTTTTAATCAACCAAATTTTCAGAATAATTGAGATAACTATGAAATGCTAATTAGAATCTTTCACTCCTTCCTAAATAGAAGCATCAATATCACCATGGACAGCTGTTAATGATGAATTTAAAACTGGTTGATAATTTGTGGCGTCTGTGATCACGCTATCCATCATTTTTCCAATTCTATAAAGGAGATACTATGAAATGCTAATTAGAAACCTTCCCTCCTTCCTAGATAGAAGCATGTATCATCATGGATCACTGTTACAATGGGTTCACTGGTCACCTAGTTACCTCTTTAATGTTTGAAGTGAACTACACATTGTACATATTATATCTATGTTATATGTAAATTCCTTTAGATAATTACACCCTGTTGGCTGGAGCTATAGAATACAGCGACTGCACCTCTGCAGAGGGGTAACCACCACCCCACGAATGGGACCACCTGTTGGTTATGTGACCCGTGATGTTTAAGGACGGAATCCTGGTGGCTGAACAACCCATGACCTGCAACACTCCACTTTGGCCTTTACTTAGGCTGGTCACATCAAGGCCTAGTACCCTTATGATTGTCCTGACCCTATTGCCCTTATGGCAAACCTCCAACACTTTTTATCCTAGATGTGCTAGAAGATGGTGGCTGAGGATCATAGTGTCCTGGGTAGTGTTTAAATGCATCTAGTGGTGAAGTTCCAATTTCATAACTCATTACTCCCAGGTCCACCCTGACCTGGAGTGGTAGTACCTGTTAAGGTCCAACTTATATGCTAAATAGAAAAAATGAGTACAAAAAATTGAATTTTGATAAAGAAATTTTCAAGAATGCATAAAACAATGTCTTTGGTATAAAATAACCCAACAAGGGTTGACATGCTATAAAATCCAACCAACCAACTTTCAACTAATCAAAATAAACTTTTTTTTTTTTTTTAATTTTTTTAAGAGGAGAGGTTTGGCTTTAAAAATTTAGAATCAGAAAGATATGTGTACTTTTCTCCTTTAGTATAATACCAGGAAAATTTAAATAAGTTATTTCTGCATAAAAAACATCTGTGTGTAGTAAAGTGTCTGTTGTGTATTCCTAAAACTTTCTATCTGCCTGTGGAAAGGGGATTGTTTGTCTGGAGATGCAATTGTCAGCATCCTCTTCTGCATGTTGTTGTTGTTGTTCCTTTGGCACTGATCTCTGACTCTTTTTTTTTATATCTTGATGAAGATGAAGAATTTCTATGAAATGGGACAAGGTGGGGGCGGGGTAGAGGAGAAAGGAGTAAAATTAAATGAGAAACACATTGACAACATCAAGTGGAATTTATAAAATTTCATTCATCAGAATGTTAGGGCTGTGCAAAAGTTTCCAGAAAAAAATTAAAATTCTCTATACAGTTTTAATTTTTTTTTTAATGTGCTGGGAACTTTTGCACATACCTATTTTTTTATTATACACTCTATTACATTGATTAAAAGTAATTAAAGTTATTTGTTTCTGATTTCTCAAAAACTTTCTCCATTCTGCCTGATGATTACCAAAAAAGACAGGCATGAAACCTGAGGTCATAGATAGAATATCCATGTAATCAGATACATATATATATATATATATATATATATATATATATATATATATATATATATATATATATATATATGAGAGAGAGAGAAAGAGATGCTGATAGGTATGTGTCCTGCGTCCTTGACGTACAAAAATCTAAAATCATATCCATGCATCCCAGTGTCTTTCTTTTTTTCTTCTCCCACCATTTCATGCTAACTGTAAATACATTTCAATAGTTTCCTAGAAATTAATTACACAGGTTAGGTTACAAGGTAGGAGTTAGATGGCTTTAGTTGTTTCCCCAGATCATAAATAAAAACCATGCAATCTATTAAACTTTAGTTGGGACTTATACATTTTCCTGGGGACTCATTCAAAGCAGATATGTGCACTAAATCAAAAAGCTATCAGCATCGCTGTGTGTATGTGTGTGTATATATATCCTAAATGATGTTCAAACCAAGTCCTTAGTTTGAAAAATGCATTGTCTAAAAATTCAGTTACCAAACACTACTGACTTTATCTTTACTGTCCTAACTTATATATGATAACTTCTCTCACACATAAAGCACTCTAAAAAAATACATAAGATAAAGTGAAAAGAAAAGATTTTAGATATTCATTTCAGAATTGATATGCCACAGAAAAATGAACCTCTAACATGACGTATTCATCAGAATTAGTTTTTTAGTATTCAAATGTTTTAGTTATGTCATAACCTCTGCATACCACAACTAAATAAAGCACATAACTGTCAGGGACACATGTGAACGGCACTCCCTGAAGGGAATCTGTCAGAGGGAATAGATTTTATATACATATATAACCACATAATAGCTTGAAATATTTGAAACTATGCATATATTTATATAAATGTCTTTTTTTTCTTTTCTTTTTTTTTTTCTTTTATAAACTTTACTATTTTGTCTTTGCCTGTTTGAGCATTCATGATTAGGATGTTGTATTGTGGGATATATTAGACTAGGGAAAATAGCTCATTGTAAAATGTGGTGATGTCCATATCATCACTAACATTAGTGGGATTGTAGCATGAGAATTGTTGTGCACGGATTGCCATTAAATGTCATACACATCATTCTCAGTTGTTTTTTTTTCTATGCTATTTAGTGATGTTAAAGCAAAAGGACTGAGGAGCATTCCTACATTTTCTTTTGGTAGCATTGACAGTTTTTTGATACAGATGCTCCTCTAGTAGAAACAAGTGAACATCTAGCCAGGTTTTCTCTTGAGAACAGGCTTGTATGTCTAAACACCAAATATCAGAAAAGGAAGAGTAAACTGTGAACCTATATATGCCTTCAAAAATAACTCAAAAGCACAGCTAGATTATATCTTAACTAGCAGGACCTGTGATATATCACAGTATGATAATCTAATTATTAAAACGTTTGATATGTTTACTTAAGAACTATTACCAAATAGTTCAATATGTAAAAAGTATCTTGATTTAACTCTCTCTCTCTCACTCTTCTTTTTCTTTCTTTACTTCTTTTCATCATGTTAGATTGAAACAGATTAGCGTTATCACTTCTGCATGCTCACCCACTCTCTATCTTTCTCCTCCTCTCTTTCTTATTATATTTTTTCTGTGTAGCATGTCCTTTTTCTCCCCTTTCTTTATAATAAAACAGAATGCTCCATTATTTAGCTGAGGTGACAACACTCATAAGAAAGAAGAATTTTGCGGATAAGTAACATCAGATAATCAGGATTTACATTTTTGCATTTCATCTTTGATGATTTGAACAGTCTCATTTTTTAACCAGAGGGTGTTGCAAGATGATAACGGTCATACAATTAAGGAACAAGAATATTAATATATAGATTTATTGTATTAATCTTTGGTTCAAATTTTGTTATGTACATGAAGTTTTTTGCAATATCTTAACAACCTCATGTGTTCCTGAGTAATAAGAGATTCCTCTGTTACTAGAAGTGGCTACCCAGCATCGCCTGGGTAGAGGGGGGATTTTTTTAAAGTTAGTCTCACAGATTCATTATTACTTATCACAAGTTAGATCCTCACTGGATGTCCCATAAAATCCACACATAAATATATAACAATATAGTAAGAAATTTTAATTCAATAATTTACAATTTTTTTTTTTAAATACAATGAGGTGATTAATTCAATCAATCAATATCATATTTCAATTACCTTCTGTTACTATACAAATTTTAATTTTTAAATATCTTCCCAAATATAAATAAAATCTTCATTATTTTTGCTCAAAAACCAAGCCATGAGGATAGTGAATGTATATATATATATATATATATATATATATATATATATATATATATATATATATATATGTGTATTTACTTTGTCATTAATTGTTTATTTTCGAAGTTTCTTCTAGACATACACATATACACAACTGCCCTTTATATATGTATAGATAGATAGATGGTAACACAAGTCATATTTACTGTCAAATAATAAATACCTTGTCTTAACATAACCAAAGAATTTCTCATTACTCTCTACTAAGATCATATTGCATCACTAATAAATTATAAGGTCACACTGTGTTTTATAAGTAGATAATTAACCTTTTAGAATTTTAGTCACATTGGAATTACCAAAGTTGCCTACTCAGATGTCATGTCCTTCATTTTAGTCACATAATTGATATATATATATAATTTTTATTTGTTATGGATTACAATACATTTAAGGTACAATTATTACCATTGGTTTCAAAGCAGCATGTTAGCCACTTATCCTCAATACAGTGCACCTGTGAAAGATATTCTTTTTGAAACCAATGGTAACAATAGTACCTTAAATGTATTGTTTCTGTAACAAATAAATACAGTTCTTAGTTCCGTAATCGAGCACTTTATTTTCAATTCTACAATACTAAAAAACATATATATTATACGTGTGTGAGATCAAATTTGATTCAAGACTACATTTATTTTATCTAAAATTTAAAGAAAGAAATGTGCTCCACTGAGAAGCTTAAATAATAATAAAATGATGGTGTTGCTTGGACTTGTAAACTGCTTCTGTGTCAATTCAGACAAAGAAAAAAAGATTATGAAAGAAAGTCTCAATACTTTTTGAGTCACAGTTTTTGTCAAAATACAGGAATTTACAAGTGCAGCATCCCTCTACTCCTCAGACCTCCTGGATCCATGGAACTTTATATTGTTTCATAAACTGAAAGATCATCTCGAGAGAAAGATTTGTGGACATTCAACACAACTTCACACCATTGCAAAAAGAGGATTTTCAGAGGTGCTTAGACCAGTAGAAAACTTGCTGGAATATCTGTGTTGAATGTGATGGGGACTGTTTTTTGGGGTTTTTTTTTTTAATATATTTAATTTGTTGTTTATTTCTGTCTTGATACTTTTTTGACTCATCTCATGTGTAATGTTATCTATGTTGTGGTATTTCTATAGATTTGCAGGACCGGTGGATATACCACAGTATGATATAATTATTATAGAGCTATTGCAATAGATCAATATGTAAAATGTATAATAATCTTGATTTAACTTTCTCCACCCACCCTTTTTTCTTTCTTTCCTTCTTTTCATTATGTTCGATTGAAACAGGTTAGCGTTATCGCTTCTGCACACTCACCCCCTCTTTCGTTCTTTCCCATTGTATTTTTTCTGTGTAGTATGACCTTTTTCTTCCCTTTCTTTATAATAAAAACGGACTGGTCCATTATTTAGCTGAGGTGATGAATTCAGCATATAAGCAACACCAGATAATCAGTATGTACAATTTTGCATTTCATCTTGGATGATTTGGATAGTCTCCTTTTTAACCAGGTGTTGCAAGATGATAACAGTCGGAAGATTAAGGAACAAGAGTATTATTTCTGTAAAGTGGCCTGAGGTGAGGGTGTCTGTCTATATCTTTTCTCTCTGTTGGGGGTGAGGGTGTCTGTCTATATCTTCTCTCTGTTGGGGGTGAGGGAGTCTGTCTATATCTTTTCTTTCTATGGGGGGGGCATGAGGGTGTCTGCCTCGATCTTTTCTTTCTCTTTGTGTTAAATATCATTTAAAAACATTTGGTGTTTGATAAGTTAAAAAGTAGAAGAACCTGATAACCCCATCTTTGACAAGAAAGCATCCGCTTACAACTAATGTGCTCCACCCAGTTATGTTACTTATGGAGACACAGTAATGTGTCTATTCTTTAAACTGAAAAGGAATGTGCTTCTTGGCTCTCTCTCTCTCTCTCTCTCTCTCTCTCTCTCTCTCTCTCTCACACACACTATCTGTCTCGCTGATAAGACAAAGTATATATAAACTGATGGACATAAGTACATGGACATGTATACAACTGCACAAACAATGTTTGTTCACTGAACACAAACCTTCCTTTAATTCCTTCCTCTCTCTCTCTCTCTCTCTCTCTCTCTCTCTCTCGTTGCATTCATATCTTCACACACACACACACTCTCTCTCTTTAAATGCCATATAAACTTGCTTTCATATAGAGAATAGACATACAAACACATTGTTGTGTCTGCATCTAAAAATCCCATTTCTACTTAATTGAAGTGAATGCTTAAAGTTTTGGTAATAAAAATTAAAAAATAATATTTTTTTATTTGGTTTTTATTAATGTTTTATTATTTTCCATTATATGAAAATTTCTAACACATTCCATAAAATAAACACAAATTTGTTAGATGTTGTATTTTTATGGTTTTTGAGAAAAAACGAGAGTATCCTGTAGCTCAGTTGATGTTCATAGAAAAACTGGGGTCATTTTTTTGGATTCAGAGGTCAAAACTCAGCAAAAATCGTGTTTTAGTGTTATTTCCTTTTATGAAATCTTACTATAATGGAAATTATATGTACTAGCAAATATATGCACCCTCTGGGTGCAAGTATTTAAGTTTTAATGTAATGAAATATCGTATTAAATTAGAAATGCTAATGAAACTAAATAAGAATGCAGATAAAAAGATTTGAAACAGAGGAAGGTATAATCAAAAATAGAACTGAAATTTACTCTTCCATCACTCTCGTCTTTCATTGTTATTTTTTTTAATTTAAGTATTTAGTTAAAATAGGAAGTAAAGAATAAAATGACACTTATCTTTTCTTGTTAATGGATTTCATTTAAGATTAATTGAAAAGATTTTTGCTTATATTCATTAAAATAAAACCAAACAGTTAGAAATCAATAATACTAAGCATATATTTATTAAAATCACATTTTTAATATCAATATGCAAATTAGGCTTCCCGTTCACACTGTAAACCGCTATTTTGTTGTATATATAAATACAATTGCATGTTATTAGTATGTAGATATGGTTAACAGTATAAATAATGTAAAACAATTTTATTAATAATTGAGGTTAAAATAAGGATAAATTCATGGTGAATATGACATCAATTACTAAGGGAATTGTGACTTGAGTAGTGATTTAGTTTCGGTTACAGACAGAAAAACATACAATCTCCATTATAATAAGATGTCTGTCTGTAAACGAAACTACATCACCACCACCGTCACAATTCCCTTATGTTATATTCTCAATGGCTATTAAATAATCATTATTTAATCTTAATTAGCATCTTATTTATTAACAATGTCTCTATAAAGGTCTAGATGAGATAGATTTGCCTCAAAACAGCCCATATTATTAATGTGTTTAAAATACTACAATGTTTGTTATATGTCATTAAGAAATAAATGTTTGCATAGTATATGGGGTGAATAATTTGCATACCAGTTTTAACAAAACCGTGTTTAATAAATAATTATTTGGTGTTATTAATTTCTAATATTATTGTTTTATTCTCAAACATATTAAAAGCAATCCTATGTATAATTTTATATTGTAATCAATTAGAATAAAGTAGAAATAAGTAATCTTTTTTGTGTTCTTATTTAATTTCATTTGTCTTTCTAATTCAGTATAATATTTAATTATATTAAAACTTAAATACTTGTGCCCAGAAGGCACATAGTTTGTTAGTATTTTTAAAGGATTTTATAAACATTTTTAAAAGTTTAATATTGCTATTTTTAATGGGTATTAATTATAACCTTTTTTCTTTTCTTTTTAAAGGGTCCTCATAATTTAGCAAGGGGGTTTTAGTAGTGACATTTTTAAGGGTTTTATGATAGACATTATCAAAATTAAAAACTGTTGATTTATTTCATTAAATTCTCGTTTTGAATTTCCATTTAATTAAGAATCTTTTTAAATTCTTCCAAGGGTCCTGTGTATGACACTAGACTGCTTTCTGGTAGGGCTCCAGTTCTGTAACTGAGTGTAGAGTACTCTTTCATTGTCCTTAATCTTGGGTCCACTCTGACCCCAAGTGGTATCACTTGTTAGGGTCAAATAGATCTGTTTGAAAATTATTTGTAATAGATAGAAATACTTGAAACCATATAACTGTGTGCAAATTATTTGGAAATCATAGCTGTGCAAATTATTTGTATTAGATAGGAATACTTGAAACTATATAACTGTGTAAATTATTTGTATTAGATAGGAATACTCAAAACTATACAACTGTTTGTATTAGATTAGAATACTTCCAACCCTATTGTGGAATATCCCTTCATCACCATTACTCTCAGATCCACTCTGACCTGGAGTGGTAGTACCTGTTAGAGACCCATCTTGGGTTAAATAGAAAAAATGAGTTTAAAAAATGTGTTTAAGATAATATTGAGTTTAAAATAAAAATTGAATCCCCATCAAAAATGAATTAAACGTCTTTGGCATAAAATGACCCAATGGATTGACATGCTGTAAAAACCAACCAACCAACCGACCGAGTCCAAAAATTTCTGCTTTTTGATTTTTTTTTCCCAATTTTAGAGGCTTGGGTTTGGTAAGGATGTTTGTATTGTAACTGTTTCTTTAGCTTGATTCCCTATTCTCTTTCAACCTTTCAACTTTTAACTCACAACTCCAATACAGTGCACTAGAGTTTCCACTGTTTAACTCTTTTTAAACTTATCTTAAATAACAGATACAGCTAATCTATTATCTAACCATAATTATATTCTTTTGTTTTTATTCTTTTCAGGATTCCATGGATTCAGAAAATTATTGTGACTGTAGCCAAAGAATACACAGATAGCCTCCAAGAGGTTGCCACCCAGCATCTGCTTGATAAAGTCCATGTGGCAACCGCTGCAGCTACAAGACACAGGTCCATCTATAATGGAATTAAGGCCGTCTCTTTAGGTACGCACTTGTTTCTTTTATATCTATTATTATACTAAAGCTGAGTGAATAAAGAATTCTTTCCTAAAGGCTTTTTTTCCTATTTAGTTTAATGACACAAAATGCATGCCTAAATATTCCTTAGTTCTGAGATTGAGTTAGGTTTGAAAAAAATCCATTTTAATTGGTTCTAATTAGTCCTAATTTGCAATTTAGTCAAAAACTGACCCATCTCTTACTTTACATTTTACCTGTCACTTTACCCCTCTCTATATATATCCTGATTAACTATATATATTAGTTTCTCTGCAGAAGAGAGAGATTGGAGAGTGTGAAAGGGAGATTGATTTTCCCACTTTATTTCTATGCTAATTTTCATCTGTAGCCAGAGCTAAGGCTGGCTTAGCATACAAATAAAGTGAGAAGTTCAATCTCACTCTCACAGAGAAACTAACATATATATAAGGAGAAGTTAATCAAGATATATATAGAGAGTGGGGAAGTGACAGGTCGAATGTGAAGTAAGAGACTGGTCAGATTTTTACTTTTAGCAAAATGGTTTTATGCTTTTTTTTTTTTTTTTTTTTCTGAACATTTATTTTTTTAAATTTATTTCACTTTGCAAACTCCTTTTTCCTGATCACAATTATTACCCACAGCTCAATGGGTGACCCAACATATGTTTTTTCTAGTATTTTAATAAGTCTTATCTAACCCATACACAAATATCACTGTTTAGTACACAATGAGATTTACAGTCAATAGAGGAAATTGTGGGGGCACGAGTCTTTCCCGCCCCCTCCCAGGTTAGATACTCAGCTTGTGTAGTTAATTCAAATGAGGTAAATATAAAAAATTAGGAAACAAATTTCTGAGTCTGACGATGAAAATCTGAATCCAGATGTTAAAAACCTATCAGTCTATATCTACATCCTTGCATTGAGTATATAAGCATAACATACCACCAATACTCATATTCACCATTCATTGAGTGAAGCCATTATTTTCATTTTATCATTACAGAAAGTAAAGCCATGTTGTAATCTTCATCCAATGATATTTGTAATATTTCATGTACATAGTTTATGTCAAAATGTATTTATAAGTTTCTCATTTTTCAGACGTTAAATGTTATTGGTAGTTTAATCTATATGTTGACATACACTCAATTACTTTCTCTACTGCTGACTAACATTCCTCCAACATTGGCATACTTATGGGAATTAGAAGAAAGAAATCTACTAATAATGACTACATCCAGACCCCCCCACACACACACACAGAGGCAAAGAAACTACATTGAGACAAAATATGATAATAGAAAAAGAAAAGAGTTAAAACAAAGGATTATTATATTAAATTTGATCCCAAGTGAAATTTCCAAACTTGGCATTTTCAAATAAAACAGGTGTCCTGCATATGACACTTTACTGCATCTGGCTGTGAGGTACAGTTCTGAAGCTCTGATAAGGGTGGAATCACTTCTTAATTGCCATTACTCCCAGGTCCACTCTGATCCAGAGTGGTAATACCTGTTAGGGTCCTACCTATGGTTCAAATAGATCTGAAAATTATTCACATTATATAGGAATACTTGAAACTATGTAACTGTAAATATAGCACACCATATCATTTTCTATTTTAGCCCTAATTAGTATGTATGTATATGTATATATATATTCAAGTTTTGCATATGCTTCACTTATTCATTATACAAATAAAAAAAATGAAAATACTGTTTTTTTTGTTTTTTTTAACATGAATAACTGTGAGTGTAGGTGTTCGAAATGGACTAATATATTAAAAAATACAAATGACTTACCAGTCGTGTAAGAATTGATATTATGAGTGATACTGAACTCAAGGGATTTATATTAATTGTTATATATGGTGAGGCAGTTGTAATTTTTTTTTTAAGTTGATGGATTTTTATTGGAATATATTGATGAAGTTTTCAGACTGATCAATAAGAAAATTATCCTGTTTTCCTTGGTGGGGATTCAATTGGCTCAAAGAATCCTGGGAAATTCTGTATCAACTGTGTTGAGTTTTGAGATATATATATATATAATGTAATATTAGCATGTATGTTTCATTTTCTCAATCATATTCTTCTTGGTCAGGCCAAGAACTTATAAGTTTTCCCTAAAAATAATTATCATCTTTTAACTTTTTTTTAAAATGTTTTCTTTTTTCAATTTGTTTTTAGTATGTGAAGATCCTGAAATTGTCATAATTCATGATGCTGTACGTCCCATGAACAATGAGTCTATCACCCTGCAAGTGGCGATAGCGGCCCACAAATATGGCGTATGTTAAATTTCTTTCTTGATTTTATTACAACACTTTTTGACAGATTTCAAATAACCTTATCTTATTATAATGGAGAGTATGTAACTGTCTATGACTGAAACTTTCACCACTGACATCCCGATTTCCTTAGTTATTTAAGTTATATTCTCAATGATTATGAAATAGTCATTATTTAATGATGTCTCTATTAAAGTCTGAGTTAGATTTGCCACAAAACTGCCCATATTATTAATGCATTTAAAATCCTGAAATATGGGTTATATATCTCTAAGAAATAAAGATTTATGGTGGGAATAATTTGCATAATGATTTTAATAAAAATGGGTTTGATAAATAATTTGCTGTTACAGATTACTAATACTATCATGTTATTCTTAAACATAGAAATCAATTAATATTTTTGTATTCATTCTAATTTAGTTTCATTATTCTTTAAGGGCCAGGTTAGCTCAGTCGGTAGAGCGTTCGGCTAGAAACCACAAAGTTACTAGTTCGATATTGGCCCTTGCCAACTCAGCGTATGAGTAGCACAGGGATCTGTACGGTAAAGTAAGGAGCTGATGGTAGGTGTGGCACTCCACCTCAAACGCTAAAATAATCTCCTCGGTTTAGTGCTAGTAAAAAGGGGATAGTCTCCCTCGCTGATTGGCTGATACCGATTTGAGGCCAAACCGACAACTTAGTCTTTCTAATTTAATATATATTTATTACATTAAAACACTTGATACTTAGTAGTAAATCCTATAGTATATCTAAAAGAAGTGTTTGATTATTGAATTTGGGGTTTTATTTTTTTTTGAACATTTCTATGTAAATTTCAGAGATGAGGAATTATCATTATTATGCATTGAAGGGCCGGGTTAGCTCAGTCGGTAGAGCGTTCGACTAGAAATCACAAGGTTCCTAGTTCAAGACCGGTCCTCGCCAACTCAGCGTTATGAGTAGCACAGGGATCTGTGCGGTAAAGTAAGGAGCTGATGGTAGGTGTGGCGCTCCACCTCAGATGCCAAAAACAATCTCCTTGGTCTAGTGCTATTGAAAAGGGGATAGACTCCCTCGCTGATTGGCTGCCCCCGACTTTACTTTACTTTACTTATTGAGACTAATATCCTCATCTTAGTTGTGGCTGCTGCTGCTGCTCTAATTTTCTTCTGATATCTGTTATGTTGATTGACACTTACAATTTTTCACCAAAATTCAATCCACAATGATAAACTGTTCTCATTCCACAGCCCATGCAACAGCTTATTTATTATTATTTGTCAATTCTTCATTGTTGTCATGAAGTTTAAATTTACATACTTTTAAGTATTACACCAAAGGTGCCCTTTGAATTCAAACCTGTTAAACTCCGCTTAAAAATTAACCTTGTGTCACATCCTGCTAATACCAGAGGGGTGGGAAAATCCATAGATAATTTGAAGTTATCTTATATTCTAATAATACTCTACATTCTATATTTAAAATTTCCATTTTATAAAAGATTTAATAAAAAAAGTAATTAATATAAATCAAGAGATAACAAAAGAAACTTTTTGAAAGGGGCGGTGGGGGTGAAATTGAATGTTAGTCTCCCCCAGAGTGGGGGGGGGGCAAAACTCTCCCAGAGTTTTCCAAACTTTTTCCATTAATGACACATTAAACTCATTCTTTGATGTCTGCATTTAAAAAGAAAAATGCAAAAATCTTTTTTGTAAATTCTACAATTGAAAACTGATCTAATGTTGAATTTAATAATAAGATCTGATTATCCAATCGGTCTTCCCAACTGCCAATTAATCTACTAATTTATCTACCTTTTAATTACTTAATTACCTTTCTGTCCACTATAGGTAATGATTATATGCTAATTTCAGGCTTCAAAGAACATAAGTAATTTCAATTCATTTAATATACACAAATAAATGACTAATAGAAATATTTTTTGAAACTCCCATACAAATGACAATTCAGTGTTTTTAGTCCAAAAACAGTAAAAACTCAACTTAGTACTTTTGCCCTCTTTAGTAACAATTTCATATTGTTCTTTTTGATATATACAAATAATATACAATGTTGTTTATAAATAAGTATATCCATAACAGTTTTTTTATAAAATGTTAATTTATAATGTTAATCCAAAGAAGAAAATAAATGCCATATACTGATTATAAAACAGTTGTGAAAAAAATATCATTAAAAAATGGAAAAAATCATTGGAATTAATAACAAACTCCAAAACATTAAACCTACCATTGGAGAATGGAACTTAAAATACAACAAAAATAGAAGAGAACAGGTTGTGCTGACCTGCCTCCACATAGGCCATACTTACTTCACCCATCATTTACTAGAGGGTACAGATTCCCCAAGAGAGATTTACAGTGAAACATATACTGCTAGAGTGTATAGACTGTATAAATACACCCACAATAATTTTTTATAAAAACTTAATTTTCTTCTAAACAAAAAAATACCGAAATTTTATTATTTCTAAAGAAATATTATATAATCACGATGGAAATTATTTGATACAGTATCACTCATGAATAAGTACACTACTAACAATTTTATATAAAAAGTATTTTTTTGCTAATAAAAAGATCTCAGGGTTTTATTATTTCTAATAAAACAAATCTAATAAAATAAATGTGGATATTAAGAATTATTTATCACCAAATTCTACAGCATGAAATTGCAGAAATATATATAAGGTGTCCTTATTTTTGCATTGCTACATATTCATATTTGGTTAGAGAATTTCAATGCTGTAGAGTTTGGTAAGAAATAATACCTAATGATATCCATTTTGATTGTAGAATGTTATAAATAATAGATCCAGGTTTGTTTAGAAGAAAATGAACATTTTTTAATAAAAATTTATTAGAGATGATACCGTATATAAAAAAAAGAAATGAAAACTTTAGTTAACAATCAAAAGAAGAATTGGTATATAGAGATTATTGATGAAACAATAAAGTGTCACAACACACAGTTTGAAAAGTTCTGGTCTTAGGAATTTTTTTTTTTTTTTTTCAACTTATTGGTTTTTAATTTTTTGATTGCTTCATTTTCTGATTATTTTCTGCAGGCTGCTGGAGTTGTCCGCCCTTTGGTGTCAACAGTCATTGCTGTTGACTCTAGTAATTTTCTCAAACAGTCTCTTGATCGAAACAGCTACCGTGCCAGTGAGATGCCTCAGGGATTCAAATATGACCTCATCAAAAAAGCTTATGAAATGGTAAAATCCTTTTTTTTTTTTTTTAATCTTTTAAATCATGACATGTCTAATTTTTGTTGCAAAAAGTTTAACTGTAAGTCATCTTTGATTATAAAAATGTTTCTCTCCCCCAAGTTGATATATGACAATATTAAAAAAAAAAAAAAAAAAAAAATTCTATCCCTAGGTGCACATGTTTGGGTCTGTATCTATATGACTATATATGTGTATAAGCATAGTATATTTGTATGTATATTCTTAGAGGTGCAAGTGCATATGTATAGGCACTATCTTACTTGCTTAAGTCTGTCAGACGATGATGACCTCACTCGATATGGAGTGAAAACTTGTGCGTGAGATATTTTAAGTGGAAAGAGGATGCATGGACCTCAGCCTGGCAGTTGGTTCAGTGGCAGGGGAAAAATCCAAGGCGACTGAACTGCCAAGATGGAGTGAAAGTTGTGCATGAGATATTCATTCACAAAAGGTAAACCCCCCAGAAGCTCTATTGCTTGCACCTTAGCACCAGGTTGTATTGTGGTTTTATGTGAGTAGTAAGTACCTCAATCCTCCTATCAGTGTGGATGACCATTGGCTCCCCTGGAGATCATACACCCTTTGACTGCTCTTGTTTTTAGTGATGATGGGTGTCCACACACCTACCTCACCAGACAAGCTGAGGCGTGCCTGATTGGGGTGCCAGTTTAGTCACCGACAACCCGGTCATGAAGTTTACATGGTACTTGTAGCGGGTAAGAAAAAAGACCTTTCTTGTCCTGACACTGCCCACTATAGTATAGTGTATATGTATGTGCATGTATGTACATGGATGTGTAGCTAAACAAGGGAGGAATTCTCAATTGGAATGAAAGGGTTATTTTTTTTCAAGTCTATAATAAACTAAAGTCATTAGTGCTAGTACAGTCAAGACCTGAAAAAGCAGTTTTCTTTTCCTAAAGTCAAAGCCTCATATATTTAAGAGAGCAGTTTGAGTCTAAGAGTAGTAAGCAATAGTGACTCACTGAAATTAGTAGCAATCCATTAGACCAACCCTCAAGTCTTTGTCTGCCATTCATATCATGATTTAATATATTCCATACTAAATTTTGAGTATATCCTGTAAGATGCGAAATATGTTAATTACATTGAATAAAATCAAAACTAGCACAAAATTTGAGTTTAAAGAAATTCTAATATCAAAATGTTTATTTGGTGACGGTGATGGAAGACTATTGAAAAATCAAAATTTGGACTTATTTATTAGTAATTTTTTTTTTTTCTTTTTTTTTTAGTGTACAGATGATGATTTGGATTATGGTACTGAATGTCTCCATCTTGTACGCAAATACACCAATATTGGTGCCTACCTCATTGATGGACCGGCTTCCTTATGGAAGGTGAGTGGATATTCTTTTTAAAAATCATTTTAATTTATTCCTGCATTATTTAACAATATATGAAAAGATAAAAATTTATTTCAATTGAAAGTTTATTTGTTTATTTTGAACCTTCCTTTCTCTGTAATTTATTTCATTCAGACTTATTTACTCGTTTTTGTTTATATATAGAGTCATCTGGGTGGCCTAAAGATTGTATCAGCCAGACAGCAAAGGAGTCTATCCCCTTTTCATTAGTGTTAGACCAAGGAGATTTTTTTTTTAACATCTGAGGTGGAGCAAATACCATCAACTCCTTACTTTACTGCACCAATCCCTGTGCTACTCATACACTGAGTTGGTGAGGGCCGGTATTGAACCTTGTGGTTCCTAGGCTGTATTCAGAGAATGATATTTTATTATGGGAGCCAATGTTATAATGTTTCAGTTTATTTAGCAAACCGTCATCAGGACATAATCAGTATTCAGTTATATAGAAAAAAAAATTACTATCAACTGTTTTTAAGTTTGGGTTTTTTTTTAAAATATATAATTGAATACCAATAATGTCCTAACAATGGTTTCTAAGCAAACCAAAACGTTATAACATTGCACCTATAATAAAATATCCTCTGAATACCTTGTTTTTTTTTTTTTCAACATTTTTATATACGTACATACTTTCGGATTTATTTCTATTTTTCCTGATTAAATGAACAGCATTTGGTTACTGATAGTTTCTTACCTTTACTATTTCATCTATATTACATTTCAACTTTTAGATACCCAATTTAAAGAAGGCTGAAGAGTATAGCTGCTGAAACCTGGGGAAATAAAAAAAAATTATGATTATGCAAAATAATTATATTCTAGGGATATAATGATATATTGATTAATACCCTTGAGAAAGGTATGAATCCGACTACTCTCCCTCCAGCTATGGTAAAACAGTCGCCTGTTCAATAGTCCTACCTGTTTTGTACACAAAGAAAGTGGTGAATAGTAGCCGTTTATTGCCTAGAAATTTTCATAAACTAAAAAATGCTAACAATGAGACAGTGTAGTGACAAGAAAGAAAAATATAATTAGTTACTAAGTTCCTTAGTCTGCTTTAGGTTGCTTGTAATATCTGTGCTACAACTAACAATGGTACACCATCTAAATATGAACAGCGTTCATTGCTGCTTAACTCTCTGCCGATCTTGCGGAACTGGTGCTTTCAGAGTGATTGACCATTGCGTATGTGAGCTAATAAATGGTTTCACATGACCCAGTCATGGATAGGATTGCTGGCTGTAGATTTAGTCTGTGGGTCAGAAATGTATGACCATGTATGCACAAGAATGTAATATCATGTAATTCATTTACTATAATATATATATATATAATATAGTAATAATGCACATACACATTGCACACATACACACACATATATGCAATGTTATAAGTTTCTTGACCTTGGAATGCGTACTCAGGCTTTGATTAACATGATGACAACACTAATGACATCCAAAGTGGAGTTAATTGCCAGACAAGCACTGGAATAGGCCAATTTCATTAGATGAAAAAAAAATCAAAAATCAAAATTAAAAAAATCATGAATGAATGAGATGAAAAAAAAAAAAAAAAAAAAGAAGTCTTGGTATGTTGAAAAATATTTAAAAATTGGAACATTTTTTTTTTAAATTAAAAAAAAAAAAAAACAGACAACAAAAAAACAAAAAAATGGTGTAATTTCCTTTTTTATAGGGGTGAGGTGTTCTGTTTTTAAAATCCCTGCAGCGAGGCTTAAGCAATAAAACTGTCCTGCAAATGTGTCGGAACGTTTTCCCACACGAGCGGATTTCACAATCTTTCCTACCGTGACACGTTTTTTGTTGTCCTAGAAAAGAAAGAAGAAAAAAAAAAAAACAATGAAAATTTAGAATAACGCTAAGAAAATAAAAACTAAATTGAAATTTTGTTTACCAACAACATTTTGCCGTGAAGAGTTAACTCACTAAACAGTAAAACTCAAAAGTGGATTTTGTAAAAAAACAAAAAACAACAACTATCAAGTTCTGACTTTCAAAATGTTTTAATTTTTAAATTTTCAACCATTTTTGGACGGCATCCCAATCCATCTGACTACTAAAATTATAGTATTAGACTTATAGTAGTTAGAATCCACTGACGATGGCAAAATTGACTTATGACGGTGTGTTCAAAAAGTATCCAAACAGAAGCTTTAATTACAAAGACAAAAATGAACAATGAAAAACTATTAATGTTCTTTCAAAATAGTCCTCTGGCCATTTACACACACTTATCCAGGTGAGTTTTCTATTGGTTGAAGCCACCTCTGAAACCCTCCTTTACATATTTTCTCAATGTCCTAAAATCTTACGGCGCAAGTAAATTTTTTAAGAAACAAGAAAAATGGCACGCTAGTCGAGTGAGTAAGGTATTTTACCCAACCCATTCCCATGGTAGTGCGTTGAATTTTAAGGCATGTCAACATTTGCTGGTTATTTATGATGAAGATGTGTTATTCATTCTTCGATGGGTATTAAAATTTTATTTATTTTAAACACAATTTTTTTTAATTTAACCCATAAATAGGAACTAAACAGTACTACCACTCAGGTCAAAGTGGACCTGGAGTAATGGCAATATAACTGACTCCAATTAGACATCTTGATTTAAATCTTTTTATCATAAATTTTCTGCTATGCATATGACTTCATTTCAGCTCAATATCTTTTGACATGTATGATCTTTATAAATTAAATACTAGCAGGACTTGTGGATTTACCACAGTATGATAATCTAATTATTATGTTGATATTGTTTACTTAAGAGCTATTGCAAAAGTAAATAATCTTGATTTGTAACGTTCTAATAGCGGTCTTGTAAACGTGCTCCAAATTCACGACACTAAAAGGTATTGGTATACGGCGCGTCGTCTTGTCGATAAAAAGGTACAATGCGAGAAATATATCATCACAAAGCTACGCTTTTATCTTCGGGTTCGTCTCGTGGGTTGTTTTGGAGAGGAGAAAGGCAGAGAGAAAGAGAGAACACTGATTAAATTACTGTAATCCCACACTAGGGACCAAAGGCCCGTCCGTATCCTACGCCTCGGAAAGCAAAAAGAGGACGATATTCTTCCTCATCGTTCCTCGTCCACCACGTGACTTCCGGTCTCGGTCAACACCCAAAACTTCGTCGTTGGCTTTTCAATTCTCCATTTGGGGTCATGCCCCGGTCAAATCACTGTGCATCACTCCACCCTTTTTCAAGCCTCCACCTTGTCTCATTTCTCTTCCTCCTTTTCTATAGTAGTCCTCTCAAAACTCAGGACCTTCATCATCTTGTTACAATTTACCTCTCACACACTTTTTTTCTTTCTTTTTCATGTTTGATGAAACAGATTAGCTCTATCACCCCTCTCTCTATCTTTCTTATTATAATTTTTCTGCTGTTAACATGTCCTTTTTCCCCCATTTCTTTATAATAAAAACAGAATGGTCCATATTTAGCTGAGATGACAACACTCATCTGATGAGTGTGTCATCTCAGCAACACCAGATAATCAGGATTTCCATTTTTGCATTTCATGTATGATGTTAGGACAATCTGATTTTTAACCAGAGACGAGTGTGTTGCAAGATTATGTTTGATTGAAACAGATTAGCGCTATCACCCCCAATTTAATTTTGTTACTCTTTCTAATTTGATATATTTCATTAAATAAAAAAATACTTATACCTGGAGGCACATATTCTTGCACGATTTTCATAGAGTCATTTGGTAAATAAGATTTTATTCTAGTTATTGATGATGTTTGACTATAAGATTAAATACTTCCATTGAGAAGTTACGCAATCCCGAGGGATTGTGACATAAGCAGTGATTGTAAGTTACAGACAGACAGACAGACAGAGAATCTCTGTTATAATAAGATTATAAGTTTTATTTGTAAATCTTACCTTGGTTAAAATAAAGATGAGCAATATTGTCTTTGAAACTATCGGCAAGTGTCTCAGCTGACGTTTGAAGTTGATCCCAAATGGCAGAAAAATTTTCTTGTTCAGATGCGTGGAACAAATATATTACAGTGCCCCGGCCACAAACGCTCCCTACTTCTTCCGTCCACACTTGGGCAAGTTCTTCAAGTGGTCTCCATAATTCTTTCAAGATTTACTGTTTGACTGACTCAAGACAACACTGGTCAATTGCTTTGTAACTGGTCAGCAGAGTCCAAAGTACAAACCTGGAAGAAGAGACAGAAAGCGTCAAGAATAAGCAATGAAAGGGTCAGAAAATGTGTAAGTATCATGGGACAGGAATATCATACACCTACTTGATAGCACAGGTGGGAGAAAATGGTAGAAACTGAAGATAAATTAAGTTCAATTACCGCTCGAACTGGAAGACAAGGGCAACAAACGGTTGTAAACTTATATAACCCGAATAGTCACAAAGTCTACTGCAGAATGACAGGATATTTATAAAACCCACAATGTCATTCAAATCAAGCAGCCAATCAGAACTCAAGGAATGGAATCATCCAAATTTATTAATGGATCATTCTGATTTCTATAATATCAACTGTCTTGGACACTGCTTAAGTTGTACTTAGCTGCTGTTATTCAAGACCAACAGTAGACTTACTGACTTCAATAGATCAACAAATGGAATGAATATGGTAATGTAGGGAAGAGAGATAATGGAAAACCGGGCAACTGACTGGACCAGGAATATCATATACCTACTTGATAGCACAGGGGAAGTAATTTTATGCTGGGAGGTTAATTGTAAATATAAATACTTGACAAAATTAAGTTGACATTTCGGAGGTCATTGGATGCCATTAATTTAATCATATCAATTCCACCAATAAGATCATAACAGGTTTTTATTTGTTTACATCAACATATATTTTGAGGACACACTATTGATGGAAAATTAAGAGGAAATCTATTTATGTTTCAGAGAGAGAAGAGAATAATGTTTAGTGGCGCTGAGAATGGAAGGAGAAAGGATTTAATCTCTGCAGAGACAATTTGTATTCAGGTTGGTTGTGTGGGTTTCACAATATTATCAACCCCTGTTGGGTTATTTATGCCAAAGTTCATTTTTTTAAGCAATTATATAACTAATAATAATCATTTGTAAACAAAAAGAATTAGCTCAAAATAACTATTTTTAATACTAATAATTTACACACTTATTATGGTTTCAAAGTATTTCTATCCAATATCAATAATTCATACACAATTACATTGATTTCAAGTAACTATACAATATAAATAATAATGATAATCATTTGTTTGCACACAATTATTATGGTTTCAAGTATTCCTGTCTAATACAAATAATTCTTAAACAATGGTAGTTGCAATTTCACACTCTGCAGAAATCCAGAACTACCAAAGAATGTGGAAATTTTGTTATCTTTGAGATTGCAATTACTTGAGTAAATGCAATAATATCTCTTGAGATAAATCTTTTTTGCAAACCTTGTGTTTAGAAAATTAAGTTTAGTCAAAATTGTAAATTATTTTAAAAGGGCAAATTCTAAAATTCCCTGGACTTTAAGATACAAATGGGAACACCAGAATAGTTCTAATTAATAAGAAAAATAATTTATCATTTAGTGGATTTTCAATTCCAGCAAACCATAGTGGGAAAATAAAAGAATGCCAAAAACATAGAAAAATACTTTAGATCTTGCCAGAGAGCTGAAAAAAACTGTGGAACATGAAATTAACAGTGATATAATGTAGTTTGTGCCCTTGGAACAATCTCTAAAGATCTGATAAGAGATGGAGGAACTGGAGGTCAGAGGCAGAATTGAGACCATCCAGACCACAGCACTGTTAAAATAGCTAGAAATACTTAGAAGAGTCCTGAGGAGATTTGCTGTCACTCAGACTCCAATGAAAAACCATCAATTCAAATAATGTGAAAAACTTGAAAGGACTACAATAATTATAAAGTCTTAATTACTGATGTAACTGAAAAATGTTAGTTTTTTTGTTAAAATAAGAAATAAAGAATAGATTCACTTTAATAGAACAGTTACATTGTAAATTGAACCTCACTTTAAAAATTAACAAATTTCTGAGAGACACAAAAAGGTCTTATCAATTGAAAGCACCAAAAATTATTTCACCCCCCTCCCCTCCATGACATTTTTCTTAACCCTTTATCTACCACTGCCATCCAATAGTGTGGCAAAATGGTTGACAATCTAGTATCATATCATCGCTGATCCTTTACTACTGAATAGAAATATATTCATTTAATTCATTTCTCTTTTTTAACTTTAAACCATTCTTGAAGAGCTGATGATCTTGGTGTTTTCAGGGGTCGAGCATTTTAACATCAGGCGATTTGGGCGCTCTAGTAGATGAAGGGTAAAACCTAATCCTGACAAATCTTTAAAAAAAAAAAAAAAAATCCCAAAACAAACCTCATGTTGTTCTCTTCAAGATGACTTTGCAGAGCTGTTACAAATTGGAATCAGGAAGATTAACCAAACCAACTCTGATAAATTTTCTGACAAGAAAGAAAGAAAAATTCATTATGAAAATAATATTTTATTATCTGCAAAAGATAAAAACTCATTTAAAAATGCAAAAATTTTCCTTTTTGGGGGGATTCAAAATAAAAAGAAAGTATTTCCAAGATTTTCATTTTCATTTTTTTGACAGAATATTTCGAAATACAGAAAATGATTATCTTCAGGTTTTTAAATTCTAATTCTTTTTGTAATATACAGTAATAACTCACTTTACATCGTTAATTGGTTCCAGTCGAAAAACGACTGAAGTTGAATAGCCATTATTTAGATGCAATTATCTGACTTAGGCCTAGTCTATTTTTTTTTCATGTTAGCCTACATAATTGGCAAATTTTAGTAAATTATTAAGCCTACTGGTAGCCTATCCTAGTTTTTTTTTTTTATGTTAGCCTACGTAATGGTAGATTTTTGTAAATTATAAGCATAAACAATCGATACAACCCAGAATTAACAGTACCAGATGGTATGAATGATACAACTATTTTTATAGATATAACGTAAATATTATAATATTTTTTATAACTTAAGATTTTAATATTTCAATATTTTTTGAAAGTGACATGTCTTCAAAAATGACGTAAATTGAAACAACGTAAATAGAGGTATGACTGTATTTCATCAATTCTCAAAAATATAGATATTACATTGATCCTGTGGAAATTCCAAGGAATGAAGTTTTGATCTGAGGCAAAGGTACACATAAAGGTGTGTTGAAAGTTTGGTAAAAAAAATAAGGAGAATCACCAGAGAAATTCTATATATTCATCCCAAAATTCAACACACTTGGCACATTGGTTCTAAAGTTTCTTTCACTAGCCATTAAAAAAAAACAAAACAGTTTCTTTCACTAGCAATTAAAAAAACAAAACAGTTTCTTTCACTAGCCATTAAAAAAAAAAGTTATTTACTTCTTGTGGGTTGAAACTTTTTAAGTGTTCACTTGCACACTCTTGTCTCAACCAAACCTTTTGTGCGTTCCCTTACACACTCTCATTTTAACAGAAGTTATTGATTAGAAAAAAAAAGAAAAGAAAGTTCTGTTCATTATGATATCCAAGGGTTGAATGAACATCATCATGTGTAAGTAGCACGGATATCTATGACAATCTCTCCGCAACCTTCCCTATCAATTCATTGCCCCTGGGAGTTTTTCTGCACAGCAACCAGTATCCTCATATAGTTGGTCAATGTAGGTCCTTGCTGGGCGGCCCACGTGTTGGCTTCCACAGGAGAACGTCGCTTATGAGCTTATCCTTGCTCCTCCTACAGTTCTCCTGCATGCTAGTCCGTCTTACTCGAATGGTCTGTGAGATAGGGGTAGGTGGCCATACAGCTGCTTCCTTGTGGTGTCTATTTCCATGACTTGTTCAAGACTGTCAAACTTTTTTGGTTGGTTGGATTTTACGACATGTCATCCCTTCAGATATTTTGTTTTATCATTCTTGATGGGTATCAATTAAAAAAATTTTTTTCTGAATATCATTTTTGATCTATTTAACCCAAAGACGGGACCCTAACAGGTACTGCCACTCCGGTCAGAGTGGACCAGGGAATAATGGTGATGAAGAGGTACTCCAGAGCTCCAGAACTGGAACTTCATTAAATGTAGGGGGCTTGTCATACAGGCAATAGGGTAATAGGACAATCATATAGGTGCTAGGGCTTGACGTAACCAGCCATAATCAAGGCTTCTCTGACCACCGTCTAGCCTAAGTTAAAGCCACAGTCGCCAAGATTTTGTTCTTAAGCATCAGGATTGCCACCCACAGAAAACAAGTGACCCAATTGGGGAATTTTACCTCTCTGCAGAGGTGCAGTTGGTGTATTGTACAACCCCAGCTGACAGAACTGAAGAGGCAAAACAACAAATATCAAAATATGTATAGCAGAAAATATATATAAAACCTTTTAATGATCCCTCAGCAGTATAAAAATCTTTTTTATGTGTTACCTGAAATGAAAAATATAGAAATAATAAGAATTAAATAAACAACACTTTTTAAAGATGGGAATTGGTAATTTTCTTTTCTTTCAGTTTATTTTCTCTTTCTTCTTTATCACAACATTTTGGCTGCTGTATTCTCCGACCTTCCTTGGGTGTCAATTGTAAATAAAGTCTGCAGAGTGGCCTATTGTTGTATCAGCTGAACAGTGAGGGAGTCTACTCTCTTTTCACTAGCACTAGACCAAGGAGATTGTTTTGCTGAGGTGGAGCACCACACCTTTCGCCAGCTCCCAGATGCTTTATCGCACAGATCAATATCCCAAGCTGTGCTACTCATGTGTTGAGTTGGTGGGGACTGGTATCGCAGCTAGAACCTTGCAATTCCTCAACTGAGCTAAACTGACCTTGTGTCAGTTTAGTCATTATATCTATATTTTATCATTATTATTTAATATATTGATACTTGTGTTCTTTAATCTTCTGACCAATAATCATCTTGCAACACCCTCTGGTTAAAAATGAGACTGTCTAAATTGGCCAAAATGAAATGCAACATTTGTGTTGCTTATCTGTCAAATTCTTATTTCTTGAGTGTTGTCGCCTCAGCTAAATAATGGATTATTCTGTTGTTTATTATAAAGAAAGGAAAGAAATGTTATACAGAAAAAATATAAGAAAGAAAGATCAGTTAATGCAATTCCTGAATGACTGGAGAATCTGGAGGTGAATGCTGGTGCCCATATTGAATTTTAAATATACTCCATTTTAGTATTATTAGCATTGTTCGGACTATTGTCCCATCTTCATTGTTATTTGTACAACGTTTTGGCCGATATACCTCCGGCCTTCTTCAGGTATTCTTTGTCGGACTCGGGAACCTTCTTTTCGAAATCGGGAATTTTCTTGTCGTATTCGGGAGCCATCACGGAACTTTGAACCTAACCCTTTATTTATTCCACGGGGGTATCCTGTTCTCATTCCGCTAACAATTATTTTTCTAATTGCTTTCACTGCTTACTGCCGGAGGGTATATCGGCCGAAACGTTGTACAAATAACAATGAAGATGGAACAATAGTCCGAACAACTCTAATAATACTAATCTTCAAGCCTCATCTCAAACATTCAGAGAAACTCCATTTTATGTATGTTCTTCTTATATTCATTTAAAAAAAAAAAAAAAAAAATAGTCCTTCAGAAATAAATCATATGATTTTTAAAATGGGGAGTTACTTTACAACCACCCTGTATATAGTCAGTAATCTAGGAATTTCAAAAAGTTAATCCATAGAGATGGATTGTTCTAATTCCAGAATCCATCATTACAGGAGATCTCGGATCGGTGGAAGAGACAAGCAATATTTCAAGAGAGAGTATTAAGATCTGCTTAAAATGTTGACAGTGGAATGAGAAGATTTAACCTTTATATGGATTCAATAAAGGATTCTGTTTAACATTCATAGATTACTGACTAAAATAGACACATGTGGAAGGCCATAGAGTATAACGGCTGAAATGTTGTGATTATAAGAACAATCAAGATGGGGACACCAGTGCATAATTATATCCATTAAATATCAAAAATTAGTGAAATAGATCATTAATTAGGACTGAGACTATTCTAGTAGTGACCACCCCAAGTGGTGTTTAACAGGTTTGAATTCAGAGTTTTCCTTCTCCTAGACTGGTTGCAAACCAAGGNACCTGCTACCTTCTATTGAAGTTAACGCCCTTCAAAAGGTTAAACTTGTACCTCTATATGAAGTTAACGCCCTCCAAAGGTTAACCTTGTGCCTTCTATAATGAAGTAACGCCCCCAATAGTTAACCTTGTGCCTTCTATATGAAAGTTAAACGCCCTCCAAAAGTTACCTTGCTACCTTTCTATGTGAGTTAACGCCCTTCAAAAGGTTAACCTTGTGCCTTCTATATGAAGTTAAACGCCCTCCAATTAGTTTACCTGTGCCTTCTATATGAAGTTAACCCCCTCCAATAGGTTAACCTTGGCCTCTATAATGAGTTAACCCCCTCCAATAGGTTTACCTTGTTGCCTTCTATATTGAAGTTAACGCCCTCCAATAGTTAACCTGTGCCTTCTATATGAAGTAACGCCCTCCAATAAGTTTACCTTGTGCCTTCTATATGAAGTAACGCCCTCCAATAGGTTAACCTTGTGCCTTCTATATGAATTAAACGCCCCTCCAATAGTTTACTTGTTATGCCTTCTATATGAACGTTAACGCCCTCCAATAGGTAAACCTTGGTCCCTTCTAAGAAATAACGCCCTCAATAGGTTTACCTTGGCCTTCCTATATGAAGTTAACGCCCTCCAATAGTTAACCTTGTCCTTCCTATATGAAGTTAACGCCCTCCAATAGGTTACCTTTTCCTTCATATATGAAGTAACGCCCTCCAATAGGTTAACCTTGTGCCCTTCTATATGAAGTTAACGCCCTCCAAAGAGTTTACCTGCCTCCTTCCAGTATAATTAATAACGCCTTCCAATAAGTAACCCTGTGCCTTCTATATGAATTAACGCCCTTCCAAAAGGTTACCTTGTGCCTTCTATATAAGTTAACGTCCTCCAATAGGTTAAACTTTGCCTTCTATATGAATTAACGCCCCTCCAATAGGTTAACCTTAGTCCTCTATATGAAGTAACGCCCTCCAATATACGTTTAACCTTGTGCCTTCGTATATGAAGTTAACGCCCTCCAAAAGGTTACCTTGTCCTTCTATATAAGTTAACGCGCCTCCAAAGGCTTAACCTTGTTCCTTCTATATGAATAACCCCTCCAATAGTTACTTTGCCTTCTATATGAAATTAACGCCCTCCAATAGGTAACCTTGCTGCCTTCTATATTTAAGTTTAACCGCCGCTCCAAAAAGTTTACCTTGTGCCTTCATATGAAGTTAACGCTCCTCCAATAGACTAACCTTGTGCCTTCTATATGAAGTTAAACGCCCTCAATAGTTTACCTTGTGCCTTCTATATTGAATGTTAACCCCTCCAAAAAGGTTTACCTTTGCCTTACTATATAAGTTAACGTCCCTCCAATAGGTTAACCTTGTGCCTTCTATATGAAGTTAACGCCCTCCAATAGGTTAACCTGTTGCCTTCAATGCAATTGAACGCCCCCAATATTAACCTTGTGCCTTCTATATGAAAGTTAAACCCCTCAAGTAGTTTACCTTGTGCCTCTATATGAAGTTAACGCCCTCCAATAGGTTAACCTTTCCTTCTATATAGATTAACGCCCTTCAATAGTTTACCTGCCTTTCTATATGAAGTTAACGCCCTCCAATAAGTTTAACCTTGTGCCTTCTCCATATGAAGTTAACGCCCTCCAAAAGGTTACCTTGTGCCTTCTATATGAAGTTAACGCCACCAATAGGTAACCTTGGCCTTCTTATATAAGTTAACCCCTCCAATAGCGTTAACCTTGTGCCTTCTATATGATAGTAACGGCCCTCCAAACGTTAACCTGCTGCCTTCTATATAAGTTAACGCCCTCAAAAGGTTTTACCTTGTGCCTTCTATAATAACGTTAACGCCCCTCCAATAGGTTAACCTTGCCTCTCTATATGAATTAACCCCTCCAATAGGGTTTACCTTGTCCTTCTAAAATATGAAGTTAACGCCCTCCAATAGAACCTTGTGCCTTCTATATGAAGTTAACGCCCTCCAAAAGGTTTACTTTTGCCTTCTATAGAAGTAAACGTCCTCCAATAGGTTAACCTGCCTTCTATATGAATTAACGCCCTCCAATAGGTTTACCTTGTGCCTTCTATATAAGTTAGACGCCCGCAATAGGTTAACCTTGGCCTATATGAAGTAACGCCCTCCAAAAGTTTTACCTTGTCCTCTATAGAAGTAACCGGGGGGGCCCCTCCCAAAAAATAGGGTTAACCTTTCTGTAACTTCTATATGAAGCTTAACGCCCTCCAATAGGTAACCTTGTCCTTCTATGTGAGTTAACACCTCCAAAAGTTAACCTTGTCTCTTTTTATGTGAAATTGAGGCCCTCCAATAGGTTAATCCAATCATTAATGCCACTGGTTATGATTTTACCTCATATGGTTACTTCACTTAACCCAAAATCCATAATAATATTTTTCAAACATTATTTATTTCATTATAGAGTTTTCTGCTTGTTTAATTCTTGCAATCTATTCTTTATGACTGTTAATTTCTTGGAAATATTTTCACTATGTCATTTCTTGCTTTGATGTTCATTATATTGCTTGCCCTTAATTTTTATATAAGGTTTTCTGCTAAAAATGTTTTTGTAATGTTTTAAATATATTGCAGAGTGCTTTAAACATTTACATACCTAAAATATTAAAAAATGTTCGTTCCTGAATGTGCCCAGAGGAAAATGGGGGAGTCTCATATGTCTGCGTTTTTTATTATTTCAAACAATTAGTAATCTCAATTAAATTATTTCTATAGGGCTGTTTAGCTTGGTCGGTAGAGTTCCTGGGAACCACAAGGTTCCTGGTTCAATACTCGCCCTCACCAGCACAGTTATAAGTACACAGTATCTTTGCGGTGTAAAATGAGGAGCTTATATAGTATGGTGCTCCACCTCGACACTAAAAACCAACCTCCTTGGTCTAGTGCTAGTGAAAAAGGATAGACCCTTGCTGTCTGCTGATACCGATTTTAGCCACCCGATGACTTTACATATTTTACTTTATATAATGCTAATAATATACAACCCTTTATTTATTATTCCTATTTGCTATAAAAATCTAAACAGATTAGAGTTTCTTAATTATTACCTTTTTAAAGGGGTTAATCAGTTGGTAGAGCATCCACCCAGGAACAACAAAAATCCAGGCTTAATACCGGCCATTGCCAACTCAGTGTATGAGTAGCACAGCTGGGATCTTGCTGTAAACTGAAAAACTGATGGTAGGTGTGCACTCCACCTCAAATGCAAAACAATCTCTCTGTCTAGGGCTAGTGAAAAGAGGATAGACTCCCTCTCTGTAGAATCCGACACAGTAGGCCACTCTACCTACTTTACTTTAATACTAACAATTTGCAAGCAGTTTAATGTATTAAAAATCACCTTATAATAAACAACCTTCACACTACATATCATAATATCATAGTTTTAGAGCCAACATATAATCTAGTTGAAAACATTTTAAACAGATCTATTTGACCATAGATGGGACCCTAACAGAGTGGAATGGGAGTAATTGGCAACAAACCACAAGAGCTTGAAACTGGAACCTCACCACCAATGCAATTTAGTGTCATACCCAGGATAATAGTAAGAATTTCTTTTATATCAATTTACAATACTTAACTTAATAACACATTCATGTACTGATTTACAGTTATTGCATTTTCTGACCTCTAAAGTGAACTCCTCTCACCCAAATGTTTCAAGCAATTTAACATAACTAATATATAATAATTATAATAAAGTTATGAATAAACCTCAAGTAACTATTCATAAACTAATAATTTGTTACACAGTTGATGGTTTCAGGTACCTATCTAAACTCTACCTCACTCAGCTTACTCAAAAGATTGATCTTTCTGTCTGTGATATACTCATTCAGCATTGACAGTACATAACAGAAGAGTTCATCTCACATATGATAAAGAGAGTTATCTCATGGTAAATAGGGGAGAGAAGAGAGAGACATTAGATATGATAGTTCTTACTTTATAACTCTTGCTGACTGCTTCTACTTCTTGCGTCTATCTTGTCTGGGCTGATCTAGGGCTTTTGTTAAGGGTTGTCTTCTTTCTAATTCTTCTTTAGTCTGGCTTCATTGTCTTAACTGTTTAATTAATACAACACAAGACTTGTTAACTTGACAAGTTTTATCCTTAGCCCATATTGATTCCCGAGGGAGGCCATGGATCCCGGGAGAGCTGACAATTGCTTCTCTCTCCTTTGAAAGCTGTTGCATCTGCTAACTAAACTAAATTATTCTCACGCATCCAATCATTTGCCTTTTTAAGGGATCAAAAAAACGCTTAATTTCTTCTTGGTCTGGGCTGGTCTGGTCATTGTCTTAAATGTTTAATTAATACAAACAACAAGACTTGGTTAACTTGATCTATTTTATTCCTTAGCCCATATTGATTTTGCCGTGGGGAGGAGATGGATCCCGGAAACTGACAAATGGCCTCTTCTCCTTTGAAAGTTGGGTCGCATCGCTAACTAAACTAAATTATTCTCACGCATCAATTACGTGCCTTAAGGGGTCAAAGAAAAGTCACCAACCGTCTATAATCGGCGAGTAAATTCCATAGGACCCTTTGAATCAAGCAATCAAACAGACGTTAATTTAGATATTCTAGCTACACAATTTATAAGAGTCCATAAATTGTAACATCTCTTTACAAAGATTGACTCTTTTAAGCATTTCAATAATTTCCTGTAAAATATTCCAAAACTGAAAAATTCTAGACTCTGTTTATGTTGTACAATGCATAGATTTTAATGTTACTTATTTTGTTAATTAAATTGTTACTCTGCAAAAATACACATTAACAGAATGTCTGCAGTTGATATACAAAAAATTATGCACGAGTATTTACATCACCATCCAGATAAGTTTCATCATTTCCTTTATTATTATTATTATTATTACTTAACATTTAAAAGTACATCCTTACAAGCTTAACAATTCATCATCCACCATATTTCTTTAGTTAATTTCCTTCCTCCAACCACTTAAAATATTGACTGCTTGGCCAATTTACTGATATTATAATTTCATGTATGTAATTTCAGTAAAAATAAAAATTAAATCAGATAACTAAAACGCTTACGTAATGTAAGTAGAGGCGTTCTAGCCCATTCTTGAACACCTGCCCTAGGAATCGCCAAAGTTTCCGTTCAATATTTCCCTGCCAACGGAAACACATACATAGCCACAGCTTGGTAATCTGATCTCTGTGGTAAATGGGGAACTGACATAGGTTGATGCCCCCACCTCAGACACAAAAACAAACTCCCTGGTTTTAACACTAGTGAAATGGGATAGATTCCCTCACTATCTGCTCAGACCAATAATTAGGCCATTACCCCAACTACATACCTAAATAGATTTTGTATATTCAACAAAAATTAATGGACATTTTTTGCTGTTTTATTCTAGACAAACAGCAAAATGTTATATATATATATATATATTATATATAAATATACGATAAAATATGCGAAAATAAATCCGACAATATTAAGAAATTTAAAAAACAAGTTTCCGAAAATAGGATGAATTTAATATCATTTAACATTTCGGTTCTTTAAACCTTCATCCAGAGTAATCTTGTGAAATAAATTGATGGAATGTTTTATAAGATGACAGGATGAAAATGTTTATAAAATCTTTTTTGTTGTGTAACTTATTGTTCAGCATTATAATTTTGAAAGACCAAGTCACGATCCACGCACGCATGTCATGACACGTGACGCAACTTTTGTGAATGCATTATCTTCAATGCTCACGCTCATGACATCTTCGCGTGCTGATCGTACTTGTCCTTTCAAAAATTATAACGCTTTAAAACAAAACAGTTACACAAACAAAAAAAATTTATAAACATTTCATTCCTGTCATCTATAAAACATCCATCAAATTATTCACCCCAAGATGATTTTAAAAGAAAACCGAAATGGTTAAACATCGATAAATAAATTCAATCCTATTTTCAAGAAGACTTGTTTTTTTCAAATTTCTTAAATAATATATATATAAAATTATTTTTTAGATATTTACCGCTTTAAATAAATTAAAAAACACCATTTATTTTTACATTAGCCAAATATATATTACTAATGGTAATGGCAAGCCCCCCCCCCCCCCCACATACACACAACACACATCTAAGATTGTATGTATTTAAAAAATAGATCATAAAATTAAAATTGAATGAAAGAAGTTGGTAGAAATAAAATATTTGTCAAGAGAAATGCCTGATTGAAATAAGCAAGAAAAAAAAAAAATAATACCTCAGTCCAATCATATTCTACATTTACAATATGAAAAATTTACTGCAAATATAACTATTATGGATAAATTGTAGTTCATAACCCTCTATCCCATAATATTTACATTTATGCTATGAAAGTCTAGACTGTCCAAATATCCTGCTTGAGTAAATACAAAAAAACATTTTAGTGAAATGTAATATTCTTATTTTAGCATTGTTTTAGTCATCTTTTTTAGCTAACATTAATACAGTAAAATCATCTCATCAAACTGACAAGAATACACTAATCCACTCCTTATAAATCTTTAGTCTTTCCCTCTTTAACCAAAAAAAAAAGTGGTCGTCTTAAAATTGCTATATATAATTTTAGACTAAAAATGTCATTGTTCAGCAAAAAAAGGAAATGACTGAAATTAACTTTTATTGCTAAAAGTATTACATCGCTAGAACATTTCCTCAGAGAATATTTCTAGACAAGTACCGAATATAATATCCAAAATTAACAATTATTTATGGCAACAGAATAGTGTATTTGTCCTCTTTATGTGTGTGTTTGTCGTAATTTCAAAAATAAAAACATATCTACAAAATGAATATAACAATTGAAAAAATTTGTTTAATTGTCCACAGGAAAAGCATTTATTCTAATGACTGCACATTGGTGCATTTGAAGCCTGCACATAAGCTACAGTGCCAAACCAATATATAAAAGTCATAACAATACATGCATTAATCCGGAACAAGGAAGCATTTTGCTTCTAACAGATGAAACAATTTATTTTTGTCTATGGACTTGTCTCTTTTCTTCTTTTCTTTTTTTAAAGAGTTAATTGTATGAATTCTACATTCAAAATGATTGGACTGTCATTGTTCAAATATCAATTTTATTGATAATGTTCTTGTCTTGAAAAAGATTATTTTCAAAGTATCATTAATTATGATTTCCATGCCGTAGCCAAAAAGGCCAAGAAAAAAGATGATTCAAATTATGATGAAAGAAAAATAAAAAATAAAAACTGAAAAGAAAAAAAGCAACATTTAAAACGAAGGGGGTAAGAGAGTGAGAGAAGAGAAAAGAAGAAATAATTTGGAAAAATCCATCACCCCCCACCCAACTGGTGTCTCCAAAAAAAAAAAAAAAAAAAAAGACATCCAGATGATTGTCTGTCGTTGAATTAAACTAATTCCCTCACTTTTCTCACCCCCTTCCCTGTTTACCCTGCTTGGTCATTAAGAGTAAAGATGGGGGTGGGGTGAAAATCTAAACTAAACAACAAGTTTCTTTTATTTACATTCAGACAAAAAAAAATAAAAAATAAAGATGAGAAAATTAATCCAAATCAAACGACAACAATAATTAAAACACCTCATCGAACAAAATTCAGACAATGCCATCCAGGTGTTATTATATATATTAAAAAAAAAAAAAATAAGCAATGTATAAAAACATGACGCTCCCCTCCCTCCCCCAAATGGCATCCAGAAAACTTTTGATTAAGTTCTTAGTGAAAATCTTGATTAATAAACAGAATTGCCATATAGATGGTTTTTTTTTCTAAATATACATAGACACAAGTCAAGCATTTTAGTCAAAGAAAAATTCTCATTGACATTGATCGCTAAAGACAGGAAAATATTTTGTCTTTTTTTTGTTTTTGAGATTGAAGGGAAATTAATGATTCATATTTACGTCATTTAATATCACACACACACAGACACACACACAAACACAGTGGTCAAGCAAAACTTTAAAAAATACCTTGACACAATACCTGGTAAACCAAGCTGCTATGAAACAAATACCGTTATAAAATAAACATCCTCCATCCTAAACAAACCCTAGGATATAAGTAATTATACATAAAGAAATCAAGTGTTAGACTAGAAAGAGAATTCTTGATTTCTAAAAATGTTAAAAGGAAATTAAAAAATAAAAGACAACAGACAGACCAAAGAAAAACCAAAACAAACAAAAAAAACAATAACACATAATTCATTAATTATGACATAAAAAACACCTATGTAATTCTACGTTCAGTTATAATTTCTAAGCATTTTTCATTGCATTTGTGGAATGACATTAAAAAATGATTAAATAGATTTTGTCTCAAAAACTGATGGGAAACTGAGATACAAACAGGTTGGACGATGGATGGATACATGATAGGCATAATAGAAAGGATAGAATAATAGATGATAGAGAGAGGAAACGAGAAAGACAGCAGAACAAAAAGGAGGAAGAGGAGGAAGACAGAGAAGAGAGAAGAATTAAAGTATTGAAAGATTTAAAAACATGACCCCCCACCATTTGTAATCATTTAACATTTTTTTCCTCACCTCACTCCCCCTCCACTCTTTCTAAAAAGAAGAGTAGATAAACAAATTAAATATGAATGAATATGTACAAGACTGACCAGTTAATGAAACCTTTTGTCTTACTTTCAAATTAATTTTCCTTCTCCCATGGATATTTGATCGGATGTTTTATTTCCAGATTCAACGTGTGGGTCAATAGCATGTCCAAGTAGATAAAAAATTCATAGACAGATTCTTTTATATTTTGGATATCTGTTAACAATCTGTCTTGGCTGATCCATTCTACAGCCTTCCTATAATCCAACTCAAGAACATTAAAAGTTATAACCTAAGGCGTGTGGTTAATGGTTAGTATTGTATGAAATGGACTCGTCAACCCGAGTTCAAATCCTGTCGCAGGCTGTGCTTTTCACAAAATACTAATACCCTTGGGAAATAGCATCCAACTCCTCCTCCACTATGATGTAAATATAGAGCAGACTGGCCTCTAACCTGCTAGGTAACCATCTAGAAAAAGGATCTTGCTTGTAAAAGGTGGTAAATAACATTATTTATATATATATATATAATATATATATATATCTAAGGTGGCAAAAATAAAAAAAAAATGGTATGGTGACCATATCTAGAGGGAAAAAGCAGCACATATGGTCAAATAACTATTTCTATTCGATAATAATGTTTCCACATAAAGGCTGGTTTACTCAGTTGTCTGCCTAGGAAACGTTGTAAAGGGGAGCTGATGTAGGGGTACACTCCACTTCAAAAGCAAAAAAAAAAAAATCTCTCTAGTCTAGCACTAGAAAAAGGAGACAGACTCTTTTGTTCTGCTGATACCAACAATAGGTCAATTCAACCAACTTTAATGATTTCAAGTAACTAATAATGATAATTTATAAAAAGAATTATAGCTTCAAATAAGTTATTCTTAATACAAATAATTCACACTTTTATATGGTTTCAAATAACTATCCTTCCTATTTAGTCCACCAACCACTATACCTATACCCTCTCCACACACATACATTGTATTATTATTACTTAACACTGTTCATTTCCTGACACTAATACATTATTCTGTGATAGACATGAGACTTTGATGAGTGTGTGGCATCTGACACTTTACACAATAAATTTCATATTAATAAATAATAATAATAATTAATAATAATTAATTATTTGTACAGTTATATGATTTGAAGTTATTTCTATTTAATACTAATAATTCACAACTCAATATATGGTTTCAGATATTCCTATCTAATTACAATAATTTCAAACATATTATATATATATAGATGAACAAAAGTGATAAGACAAAAGATATTTTTTTTGTATTAATTTATCTTTTAATTGTTCTGAAGTACTTTTGAATTTTGTCATTTCAGGAAAAAAGTTAATTTAAAAAAAAAAAAAAAACTTTTTAAAAATAAAAATAAGACAACAATGCACAGTATATGCATATCCCATTTGTTGACTGAAAAATATTTTTTTGTTATTCCAAGTGTTTTGAACTGACCATTTTTAATATCTCTTGCTATCATGAACACCTGGCATGAAACTACACCTGTGGGTTGGGGTAGGTTTCAAATTACTCTTAATACTATTTGGTTGTAAAAAACAAAAAGGGGCAAAACATTCACTGACAGATTGAAGCGGGGGTATTAGGTGGCTTTATTGATTTATTTTGACTTAGTGATATCCATCCATGCTCTTGGTGCTAGTGTAAAGCAGCTGGTGTGTTAAAAAAGCAGCCTCCCCTGAAGCAGAAGAGGTATGTGAGTTCAAATCTCACCTTTTCATTGTTTACTTCTTCCTCACTCTCATAGAAATAATAATTGGAATCAGGTGGCAAGAAAAAAAAAAGCAAATATGAAAAAAAGAAAATGAATGATAATTGAGTCAAAAATTATTAATAAGTTTAATAAACTACAAATATATGCACTTCACCAGGTGCAAATATAAATTCTAATGTCATAAAATATATTAAATTAGAAAGACTAATAAAATGAAAATTCACTTATCTTTTATTGATTTCTATATTAATATTATTATTATGGCATTTTCAGTCTCGGAAGAGTATAATATATTTTTTTTATTGAATTATATAAATCATTAACTATTGGTTATTACTTTAAACTTATTTTAAACAAAAAGGTATATTTGAAGAATAGAACAGTTTAAATGCTAGCTCTTTCCATCAGTTCTGGCTTTTACTGCTAAATTCTTAGTTCAACTATTTAACTAAATCAGACATTAAAATACCATTATTCTTTTTTGGTATGATTATTAAATACACCATACTATTAAAATCAATAAAACTAAGAAATATCTATAAAATCAACACTGTTCACACTATTAATACTAATTGGCTGTATATAATGCAATTGCATGTTATTGGTAAAATAAGGTCAACAATTAATAATATTAGATATTTGCTTAATAATCAAGATATAAATATAATAATGGTGAATGTCACTTAAATAACTAAAAATTATGTTAGGGGTGACATAGTTCAGTTACAGACATACAATTTCTCATTATAATATAATTATTATTTTAAATTATTAAAATTAGTTTATCCTCTCTTTTTTATCAATGCACAATGAATATTTGAAATTTTGTAAAATAAACAGTTGTCCCAAATTGTAAAATTGTTTTGCTCAATCATTAAATTTTGCATTTTACTCATCTAGTACAAAAAAGACAATTAAAAACCAGTTAAAATGTCACAAATGTTCAGTTATTTCTCACAAACATAATAAACTATTAGTAATGGAAAAATCCCAGTCTGAAAGTTAATCCTTGTTGAAATAATCTTGATTCTGGACAGATTCAGATGATGTTGAAGATTGGATTGGCCAAAATGTTGGCATCAAGAATTTCAAAAAAAAAAGAAGAAGTTCAATTAACTGAACAAATTTAGCTATTTGAAAAATCGGTTTCTCATTTATTATTATTACTAGCAAGAAATATGTGCCACCGGTGTAAGTATTTAATTTAATGTAATTAAATATATCTCAAATTAGGAGACTCACAAAATTAAATAGGAATGCATATAAGATTTAATTATATTTTAATTGTTTCTATAAAAAATCATTCCTAGGATTGATTTTAAGATGTTGAGAATAAAACAATAATATTAGAATCAATAACATCAATAAATCATTATTAAAACCGGTATCAAAATTACCACACCATATATTTGTAAACCTTTATTTCTTTAGGATAATAAGACACATAGCAAGATTAAATGCATTAATAACATGGCTGTTATGACAAATCAATTCAGATTTCATAAGACATTGTAATTGAATACATTTATTTGTATGTATTAACATATTTACTATAAATTAAATATTTATTGATAAACTTATGCAATTCTAGGTATTGTGACATATTTTCAGTTACAGACAAATAAAACACTGAAATCTCCATTATAATGAGATCCCTGCGTAAAAAATATCTTGCGTTAATCCGATCTGGTGGGCGTCAGAAAAAAAAAAAGAAAAAAAAGTGCACACACCACTCTGAAAAGAAAAAAATGAATGTTCCTATTTAAATTAATGCAAAAAAAAAAAAAAAAAAAAATTTCCATGCTGTTACTATTAAAATTTATTTTTAATAATCTCATTGAATATAAATCAATTCTTTATTACTTTTACTCAAAAAGCAATCATCTATAATAGAATATGTATATATATACTTGTGTGTTAAATTTCATATTTCCTCCAGACATACAAACCAACTTCTCTTTAAATATGTATAGACAATTCACAAAATAAAGATTATTTTTTAATCTTTATTTATATGGTAATAATAATAATTTATTCAGAAAACAGATTCAAATTTTAAAATTTAGGTTGGTTTATTTTTGTCAAATTCTAGACAAACATGAAGTTTCACAAAAATGAAGATAACATGGATAAAATAAAATTTGAATTTTTTCAAGCAGCTAAAAAAGCTTCTACAAAATGCTGTGTCTTCTCAATATTGTGTAAAACATTAAGCAAAATTCATTCAAATCCCACGCACATCACATGTACCAAACACACACATACATACACACCACACCACACACACACACACGTACATAAAAAATACTTGAAGCTAACATTTTGAAAGCTGAAATTTAATGGAAAGCCACAATTGTTATCAAAACTTTTTTTTGCAATGATTGAAGCAAACAGAACAAAATGCCGCCCCCCCTCTTATTCTAATTTTAAACACAACATTTTTTTTTTCTACAGAGAAATAACATTTGTTCTAAGAGACCTTTTCTAAGTCTTGTATGTTGCCAGTCTAGGAAAAGGAAACCTGAATTCAAACCAGCCTTTACTCCGCTTAAAAAATGACCTTGTTCGTATCCTCTCTTAAATGAAAGTTGTTGTAAATATTAAAGAATAGGTAAAACAATTTGCTTAGATAAATTAGAAATTTACCTGCTTAGCCTTTTGAATTCCTTACCCCTCCTACCCCACCCCCTCAGTTAAAGCAGCAAAACAAAAACTTTGTTTAAATCTATCCCATTATCCATGAAAAAGACAAGGCTATGAAATCAATATATTAAAAAACCTTAGTGATAATATTCTAACATTTAGCACCAAGACCAAAATATCAGGTTATGGTTGGTATAAAAATATTCAACTCAGCCTAAATATAGTGTTTATGATTAATAACTTAACCCCAAAAGAAGAATATTTTATATGAATTTTGGGACATTAAACTAAACAGGTAGAGGCCTTTAACAAACAATCATTGATTCACTTACTTAGTATAATAATATTTCTATAAAATAATGATTTAAGATAAAGGCATAAAACAAGTCACTCACGTAAAGATATAAACACTTGTAGTGACTTTGTTTGGATGAACAAAAAGTTGTCTTTCCACTGCAAGCAACTCAAATTACTGTTATTTACTAAGCATAGCTTAGTCCACCCAGTGAGAATCAACCTCCTTAACTAATGGACTACTTGCCACAATGCTATCAGGTGAATCATCTAAAGCAAGTCCAATTGTTGTATGACAGGGTTTTTAAAAATTTTTTGTTGTTATCCAACAGGTTGATTGGTTTTACGGCATGTCAACCCTTGTTGGGGTCAATTTATCAAAATGTTTTTTATTGATCATTGTTGATGGGAATTCAATTTTTTTAAACTTATTTTTTATCTATTTGACTCCTAGATGGGATCCTAACAGTACTACCACCCTGGGCAAAGTGGACTGGAGAGCAATGGTGATGAAAGGGTACTCCACATTCCCCAGAGCTCCATAACTGAACTTCACCATCAGATAGATAATACCCAGAACATTAAGACCCTCAGCCACCGCCTTCCTATGTGGACATATGATAAAAAGGCATTGGGTCTAGGACCAGTTAACTGAACGACCTTATGTAAAAAAAATGTACACATTTGCATTTTTTACATAGAAAAATTGCGTTAATTTCTGAATTTTGATTTTTCAAAGTTCAAAAGTTCCTCAGTTTTACAACATAAGTTTCCTCAGTTTTACAACATAAGCAATTAATTTCTCCTACATAGTGTAAATCAAAATTTGAATGATTGGGTTCAACTGTGGGAGAGATTGGGTTGTTTGATTTGTGGAAAATAATTGTCGAAACGTTACTTTCAGGCTTAAATCAGAAGGCATGAAGAAAGCAGTTCATACGAAAAATCAAGTTCACTCAGAAAAGAAAAAATCCCAAAAAATTGCAACCTAGATCCAAAGTATATAATTTAACACTCTTGGTTACATTTGAGGTCGAGTGAACAGAATGATGACTGCGTAAATTGTTTGATTAACTCTTGTAATGCATCGGGTGGCATAGTGGTTATTGACAATGGACTCAGCAAGCAAAGTTCAAATGATCTTTTCTGTCGTCTTCTATAGTTAAAATAGTAGGGCAGATTGCGGCTCTTTGGCTTTGGATAGATTTAAAGTTCTGCTGAAATAACCAGAATTAAAAATTAAAGAAACTGCAACTTAATTTAACTCTTATTACTTATATTTACAATTTCTTAAATGAGATTTGTTTTACTAAAAGGGATTCTCAAAAGATTCTTTGTTGAGAGGGAAAACAATCAATAGACCCTTCAGTACTAAATACTCACTGAAGACACTCCCCCACCCATGGACAACAGTGACTTTTGAGTCACATTTGAGGCGAAAGGGAATTTTTAGGAAATAAAATATTTTTGGTTTATCGACATGTGTATAATTTCTTTTCTCTTTTAAATATTTTTGTATTTCTTTATATTTCTTACGTTAAATATTTTTGTATTTTTTATATTTCTTCGTTAATATTTGGTTGTATCTATATTTCCTACGTTAATATTTTAGTATTTTTTATATTATAATTTGTATAATTAATCCAATGGGCCTTTTACATTGATTCTTTTGGTCCAATTATCTTCTTTGTCTTTTCTGGAGGGTACAGTGGCTGAAAGTGTCAAGAAACAATATATATATATAATATATATAATAAGTTAAAAGAAAGGAAATGAATCGAACAATATTGAGTAAGAAAAAGGTGGAATTGAAAACATCACACAATGCTGTTTAAAGAAGAAAACATTATAATATAATCATAATTACTGATCAATAATCGATTTTACAAAAAATCATTCATCAGAGCCTCATTCATATGAAATTTCTTCTTTAACAGCTTGGTGTGATGTTTCAATACATATATATATATATTATATATATATATATGAGTAAGAAAAGGTGGAATGAAAACATCACACAATGCTGTTAAAGAAGAAAACAATTTATAATATAATATAATATAATATAATCATAGCTCTCCGACCCAAACAACTACGGGAGTGAATGAGCTCTGATGATGATTTTTGTAAAATCGAAATATTGATCAGTATCAGCTATGATTATATTATAAATTGTTTTCTTCTTTAACAGCATTGTGTGATGTTTTCATTCCACCTTTTCTTACTCATATTGTCGGATTCATTTCCTTTCTTTTAACTTATATATATATATATATATATATTGTTTTTGACACTTTCAGCCACTGTACCCTCCAGAAAAGACAAAGAAGATAATTGGACCAAAAGAATCAATGTAAAAGGCCCATTGGATAATTATACAAATTATAATATAAAGAAATACTAAAATATTTAACGTAGGAAATATAAAGAAATACAAAAATATTTAACGAAAGAAATATAAAGAAATACAAAAAATATTTAACGTAAGAAATATAAAGAAATACAAAAATATTTAAAAGAGAAAAGAAATTATACACATGTCGATAAACCAAAAATATTTATCCTAAAAATTCCCTTTCGCCTCAAATGTGACCTCAAAAGTCACTGTTGTCCATGGGTTGGGGGAGTGTCTTCAGTGAGTACTTAGTACTGAGGGTCTATTGATTGGTTTCCCTCTCAACAAAGAATCTTTTGAGAATCCCTTTTAGTAAAACAAAATCTCATTTAAGAAATTGTAAATATAAGTAATAAGAGTAATTAAGTTGCAGTTTTTAATTTTTAATTCTGGTTATTTCAGCAGAACTTTAAATCTCTCCAAAGCCAAAGAGCCCAATCTGCCCTACTATTTTAACTATAGAAGACGACAGAAAAGATCATTTGAACTTTGCTTGCTGAGTCCATTGTCAATAACCACTATGCCACCCGATGCATTACAAGAGTTAATCAAACAATTTACCAGTCATCATTCTGTCACTCGACCCTCAAAATGTAACCAAGAGATGTAAATATATATACTTTGGATCTAGGTTGCAATTTTTGGGATTTTTTCTTTTCTGAGTGAACTTGATTTTTCGTATGAACTGCTTTCTTCATGCACTTCTGATTTAAGCCTGAAAATAACGTTTCGACAATTATTTTCCACAACATCAAACAACCCAATCTCTCCCACAGTTCGAACCCAATCATTCAAATTTTGATTTACACTATGTAGGAGAAATTAATTGCTTATGTTGTAAACTGAGGAAACTTATGTTGTAAAACTGAGGAAACTTTTGAACTTTGAAAAATCAAATTCAGAAATTAACCAATTTTCTATGTAAAAATGCAAATGTGTACATTTTTATTTACATAAGGTCGTTCAGTTAACTGGTCCTAAGACCCAATCCTTTTTATCATATGTCACATAGAAGGCGGTGGCTGAGGGTCTTAATGTTCTGGGTATACATTAAACTCTATCTGATGGTGAAGTTCCAGTTATGGAGCTCTGGGGAATGTGGAGTACCCTTTCATCACCATTGCTCTCCAGTCCACTTTGCCCCAGGGTGGTAGTACCTGTTAGGATCCCATCTAGGAGTCAAATAGATAAAAAAATAAGTTTAAAAAAATTGAATTCCCATCAACAATGAATCAATCAAAAACATCTTTGGCATAAATTGACCCAACAAGGGTTGACATGCCGTAAAACCCAATCAACCTGTTGGATAACAACAAAAAATTTTTAAAAACCCTGTCATACAACAATTGGACTTGCTTTAGATGATTCACCTGATAGCATTGTAGGCAAGTAGTCCATTAGTTAAGGAGGTTGATTCTCACTGGGTGGACTAAGCTAAGCTTAGTAAATAACAGTAATTGAAGTTGCTTGCAGTGGCAAAGACAACCTTTTTGTTCATCAAACAAAGTCACCTACCAAGTGTTTATACTTTACGTGAGTGACTTGTATTTATGCCTTTATCTTAAAAGTCCATCTATTTATATAGAATCTATTATTATACTAAAGCTAAGTGAATCAATGATTGTTTGTTAAAGGCCTTCTCCACCCCCTGTTTAGTTTAATGTCACAAAATTCATATAAAAATATTCCTTACTTTTGGGATTAAGTTATTAAATCCATAAACACTATATCTTAGGCTGAGTGATATTTTATTATACACCATAAACCTGATATTTTGGGTCTTGGTGCTAATGTTAGATATTAATACAAGGTTTAATATATTGACTCTTCATAGCCTTTCTTTTCATGGAATAATGGGATAGATTTAAACAAAGTTTTTGTTTGCTGCTTTAACTGAGGGGGTGGGGTAGGAGGGGCTAAGGATTCAAAAGGCTTAAGCAGGTATTTCTAACTTTACTCTAAGCAAATGTTTACCTATTCTTTATATATTTACACAACCCTTTCATTCTAGGCAGGATACGACACAAGGTCAATTTTTAAGCGGAGTAAAGCTGGTTTGAATTCAGAGTTTCCCTTTTTCCTAGACTGGCAACCATACCAAGACTAAAGAACCAAAGTCTACCTTAGAACCAAATGTCTAATATTCTCTGTAGAAAAAAAAGAATGTTGTGCTTTAAAATTAGATAAGAGGGGGGGGCGGCATTTTGTCTGTTTGCTTCAATCATTGCCAAAAAAAAGTCTTTGATAACAATTGTGCTTTCATTAAATTTCAGCTTTCAAATGTCAGCTTCAAGTCATTTCTTTATGTACGTGTGTGTGTGTGTGTGTGTGCATATGTATGTGTGTGTTTGTACATGTGTGTGCGTGGGATTTGAATGAAATTTTGCTAATGTGTTACACAATATTGAGAGACACAGCATTTTGTAGAAGCTTTTTAGCTGCTTGAAAAAATATCAAATTTTATTTTATCCAAATGTTACTCTTCATTTGTGAAAACTTCTGTTTGTCTAGAACTTTGAACAAAAAATAAACACACCTAAAATTTTAAATTTGAAAAATCTGTTTTCTGAATACAATTATTATTATTACAATATAAATAAAGATTAAAAAATAATCTAATTTGTGAATTGTCTATACATATTTAAAGAGCAGTTGGTTTGTATGTCTGGAGGAAACTATGAAATTAAAACAACAACAAAGTAAATATATATACACATTCACTATTATCAGATCTTGCTTTTTGAGTAAAAGTAATAAAGAATTGATTTATATTCATGAAGATTATTAAAAAATAAAATTTAAATAGTAACAGCATGGAAATTTTTTTTTTTTTTTTTTTGCATTACTTTAAATAGGACACATTCATTTTTTCTTTTCAGAGTGTGTGTGCACTTTTTTTTCTTTTTTTTTTCTGACGCCCCACCAGATCGGATTAACGCAAGATCTTTTTTACGTAGGGATCTCATTATAATGGAGATTCAGTGTTTATTTGTCTGTAACTGAAACTATGTCACAATACCCTCAGCAATTGCATAAGTTTATCAATAAATATTTAATTTATAGTTAAAATCGTTAATACATACAATAAATCGTATTCATTAACAATGTCTATGAAAATCTGAATTAGATTTGCCTCATAACAGCCCATGTTATTAATGCATTTAAAATCTTGCTATGTGTCTTATATATCACTAAGAAATAAAGGTTTACATAATATATGGTGTGGTTAATTTGCATACCGGTTTTAATAAATGATTACTTGATGTTATTGATCTCTAATATTATTGTTTTATTCTCCAACATCTTAAAATCAATCCTAGGAATGATTTTATATAGAAACCAATTAAAATATAATTAAAATCTTATATGCATTCCTATTTAATTTTGTGAGTCTTCCTAATTTGATATATTTAATTACATTAAAACTTAAATACTTACACCCGGTGGGCACATATTCTTGCTAGTAATAATAATAAATGAGAAAACCGATTTTTCAAATAGCTAAAATTTGTTCAGTTAATTGAACCTTCTTCTTTTTTTTTTGAATTCTTGATGCCAACATTTTGGCCAATCCAATCTTCAACCATCATCTGAATCTGTCCAGAATCCAAGATTATTTCAACAAGGATTAACTTTCAGACTGGGATTTTTCCCATTACTAATAGTAATTATTATGTTGTTGAGAAATAAACTGAACATTTGTGACATTTTAACTGGTTTTTATTGTCTTTTTATGTACTAGATGAGGTAAAATGAAAAATTAATGATTGAGCAAAACAATTTTACAATTTGGGACAAATGTTATTTTTACAAAATTTCAATATTCATTGTGCATTGAATAAAAAAAAAAAGAGAGGATAAACTTAATTTTAATAATTTAAATAATAAATTATAATTATAATGGAGATTGTATGTCTGTAACTGAAACTATGTCACCCCTAACATAATTTCCTTAGTTATTTAAGTGACATTCACCATTATTATATTTATATCTTGATTATTAAGAAAAATATCTAATATTATTAATACTGTTGACCTTATCTACCTACCAATAACATGCAATTGCATTTATATATACAGCCAAATTACGTATTATAGTGTGAACAGTGTTGATTTTAATAGATATTTCCTTAGTTTTATTGATTTCTAATAGTATGGTGTAATTTTAATAATCCATCACCAAAAAAGAAATAATGTAATTTTAATGTCTGATTTAGTTAAATAGTTGAACTAAGAAAATTTAGCAGTAAAAGCCAGAACTGATGGAAAGAGCTAGCATTTAAACTGTTCTATTCTTCAAATATACCCTTTCTGTTTCAAATAAGTTTAAAGTAATAACCAATAGTTAATGATTTATATAAAAATCAATAAAAAAAAAAACTATATTATACTCTTCCGAGACTGAAATGCCAATAATAATAATAATAATATAGAAATCAATAAAAATAAGTGAATTTCATTTCATTAGTCTTTCTAATTTAATATATTTTATGACATTAGAATTTAAATATTTGCACCTGGTGAGTGCATATATTTGCTAGTTATTATAACTTATTAATAATTTTGACTCAAATTATCATTCATCTTTCTTTTTTTCATATTTGCTTTTTTTTTTCTTGCCACTGATTCCAATTATTATTTCTATGAGAGTGAGGAAGAGTAAACAATGGAAAAGGTGAGATTTGAACTCACATACTCTTCTGCTTCAGGGGAAGGCCTGCTTTTTAACACACCAGCTGCTTTACCAACTAAGCAACAAGAGCATGGATGGATATCACTAAAGTCCAAAATAACATCAATAAAGCCACCTAATACCCCCCCCATCTCCAATCTGTCAGTGACATGTTTGCCCCCCCCCCTTTTTGTTTTTTACACACAAATAGTATTAAGAGTAATTTGAAACCTACCCCAACCCACAGGTGTAGTTCTCACTGCCAGGTGTTCATGATAGCAGAGATATTAAAATGGTCAGTTCAAAACACTTGGATAACAAAAAATAATTTTCAGTCAACAAATGGATATGCCATAATACCTGTGCATTGTTTGTCCCTTATTTTATTTTTAAAAAGTTTTTTTTTTTTTTAAATTAAACTTTTTTCCTGACAATGACCAAAATTCAAAAGTAATTCAGAACAATTAAAAGATAAATAACAACAAAAAATATCCCTATTTGTCTTATCACTTTTGTTCATCTTATATATATATAATACATGTTTGAAAATTATTAGTATTAGATAGGAATATCTGAAACCATATAATTGAGTGTGAATTATTAGTATTAAATAGAAATACTTCAAATCATATAACTGTACAAATAAATTATTATTTATTATTATTATTATTATTATTATATATGAAATTTATTGTGTAAAGTGCTCAGATGCACCACAACTCATCAAAGTCTCATGTCTAGTACACAGAATAATGTATTAGTGTCAGGAACATGAACAGTGTACAGTAATAATATACATGTATGTGTGTGGAGAGGGGTATCAGGTATAGTGTTGGTGGACTAAATAGGAAGGAATAGTTATTTGAAACCATATAAAAGTGTGAATTATTTGTATTAAGAATAATTACTTGAAGCTATAATTCTTTTTATAAATTATCATTATTAGTTACTTGAAATCATATAAACGTTGGTTGATTGACCTATTGTTGGTATCAGCCAGACAACAAAAGAGTCTGTCTCCTTTTTACTAGTGCTAGACTAGAGAGATTTTTTTTTTGCTTTTGAAGTGGAGTGTCACCCCTACCATCAGCTCCCCACTTTACCACACAGTTCCTAGGCAGACCAACTGAGCTAAACCAGCCCTTTATGTGGAAACATTATTATCGAATAGAAATAGTTATTTGACATATGTGCTGCCTTTCTTCCTCTAGATATGGTCCACCATACCAACTTTTTTTTATTTTTGCCTCACCTTAGATATATATATATATATATATATATATATATAATGTATTTACCAACCCTTTTACACAAGCAAGATCCTTTTTCTAGACTGGTTACCTAGCCAAGGTTAAAGAGCCCAGTCTGCTCTACTATTTACTCATAGCTGGAGGAGGAGTTGGATGCATACCTTTCCCAAGGGTATTAGTATTATGTGAAAAGCAAACAGCCTCGACCAGGATTTGAACTCGGTTGACGAGTCCATTTCATACAATACTAACCATTATACCACACGCCTTAGGTTATAACTTTCTAATGTTCCTTGAGTTGGATTATAGGAAGGCTGTAGAATGGATCAGCCAAGACATTGTTAACAGAATCCAAAATATAAAAGAATCTGTACCTAATGAACTTTTTATCTACTTGGACATGCCTATCTGACCCACAAACGTTGACATCTGGAAATAAAACACTCCAGATGCAAATACACATGGGAGAAGGAAAATTAACTTTGAAAGTAAGACAAAAAGGTTTCATTCAACTGGTCAGTCTTGTACAATATTCATTCATAATTTCCAATTTGTTTATCTACCTCTTTACTTTTAGAAAGAGTGGCAGGGGGAGTGAAGGTGAAGGACAAAAAATGTTAATGACTTACAAATGGTGGGGGTCACTGTTCTAAATCCTTCAAATACTTTAATCTCTCTCTCTCTCTCTCTCGTCTCCCTCCTCTTCCTCCCTTTTTGTTCTGCCTGTCCTTCTCCTCGTCTCTCCCTCTCTCTATCAATCTATTATTCTATCCTTTCTAATTATGCCTATCCATGTATCCATCCATCCGCCAACCTGTTTGTATCTCCCAGTTTCCCCCCCCCCATCCAGTTTTGAGACAAAATCTATTTAAATCATTTTTAATGTCATTCCCACCAAATGCAATGAAAATGCTTAGAAAATAAACTGAACGTAGAATTACATCAGGTGTTTTTTATGTCATAATTAATGAATTATGTGTTATTGTTTTTTTTTTGTTTGTTTTGGTTTTTCTTTGTCTGTCTGTCTGTCTTTTATTTTTAATTTCCTTTTAACAATTTTTAGAAATCAAGAATCTCCTTTCTAGATCTAACACTTGATTTCTTTATGTATATTACTTATATCCTAGGGTTTGTTTTAGGATGGAGGATGTTACTTTTATAACGGCTATTTGTACTTCATAGCAGCTTGGTTTACCAGGTATTGTGTCAAGGTATTTTTTAAAGTTTTGCTTGACCACTGTGTTTGTGTGTGTGTCTGTGTGTGTGTGATATTAAATGACGTAAATCTGAATCATTAATTTCCCTTCACATCTCAAAAAACAAAAAAAAGACAAAATATTTTCCTGTCTTTAGCGAATCAAATGTCAATGAGAATTTTTCTTTGACTAAAATGCTTGACTTGTGTCTATGTATATTTAGAAAAAAAAACCCATCTATATGACCAATTCTGTTTATTAATCAAGATTTATCACTAAAGCAACTTATCAAAAGTTTTCTGGATGCCACATTTGGGGGAGGGAAGGGGAGCGTCATGATTTTTATACATTGCTTATTTTTTTCTTTTTTTAATATATATAATAACCACCTGGATGCCTTGTCTGAATTTTGTTCGATGAGGTGTTTTAATTATTGTATGTCGGTTGATTTGGATTAATTTTCTCATCTTTATCTTTTTTATTTTTTTTGTCTGAATGTAAATAAAAGAAACTTGTTGTTTAGTTTAGATTTTCACCCCCCACCCCATCCCTTTACTCTTCAATGACCAAGCCAGGGTAAACAAGGGAAGGGGGGTGAGAAAAAAGATGAGGGAATTAGTTTAATTCAACGACAGACAATCATCTGGATGTCTTTTTTTTTTTTTTTTTTGAGACACCAGTTTGGGTGGGGTGATGGATTTTCTCCAAATTATTTCTCTCTTTCTCTTCCTCTCACTCTCTTGCCCCCCCCCCTTGTTTTAAATGTTGCATTTTCTTTCTTTTCAGTTTTTATTTTTTATTTTTCTTTCCATCAATAATTTGAATCATCTTTTTTCTTGGCCTTTTTGGCTACGGCATGGAAATCATAATTAATGATACTTTGAAAATAAATCTTTTTCAAAGACAAAGAACATTATCAATAAAATTGATATTTGAACAAATGACAGTCCAATCATTTTGATGTAGAATTCATACAATTAACTCTTTAAAAAAAGAAAAGAAGAAAAGAGACAAGTCCATAGACAAAAATAAATTGTTTCATCTGTTTAGAAGCAAAATGCTTCCTTGTTCGGTTATGCATGTATTGTATGACTTTTATATATTGGTTTGCAATGTAGCTTATGTGCAGCTTCAAATGCACAATGTGCAGTCATTAGAAAATAAATGCATTTTCTGTGGACAATTCAAACAAATTTCTTCAACTTCAGTTATATTCATTTTGTCAGAATTGTTTTTATTTGTTGAAATTACCACAAACACACAACATAAGAGGACAACAAATAACACTATCTCTGTCCCATAATAATTGTTACATTTGGATATTAATTTCCGGTACTTGTCTAGAATATTCCTCTGAGGAAATGTCTCTAGCTAATGTAATACTTTTAGCAAATAAAAGTTAATTTCAGTCATTTCCTTTTTTTGCTGAACAATGACATTTTAGTCCCTAAAATTATATATCAGCAATTTTAAGACACCATCTTCTCTTTTTGGTTTAAAGAGGGAAAGACTAAAGAATTATAAGGAGTGATTAGTGTATTCTTGTCAGTTGATGATGTGATTTTTAAATGTAAATGTTCAGTAAAAAAGAAATGACTAAAACAATGCTAAAAAATAAGAATATTACATTTCACTAAAATGTTTTTGTATATTACCTCAGCAGGATATTCTGGACAAGTACCAGACTTTCATACACTAAATGTCACAACTATTATGGGATAGAGGTATCTATGAACTACAACTTCTATCCCATAATAGTTATATTTGCAGAAAATTTTCATATTGTAAAATGTAGCAAATATCATTGGACTGAGGTATTATTTTTTTTTTTCTTGCTTATTTCAATAAGCATTTCTCTTGACAAATATTTTATTTCTACCAACTTCTTTCATTCCAATTTTATTTTATGATCTATTTTAAATACATACAACCTCTTAGATGTGTGTGTGTGTGTGTGTGTGTGGGGGGGGCTTGCCATTACATTAGCTAATTATAACTATTTGGCTAATGTAAAAATAAATGGTGTTTTTAATTTAATTTAAAGCGGTATATCTAAAAAAATAATTTATATATATATATATATTAAGAAATTTGAAAAAACAAGTCTTCTGAAAATAGGATGAATTTATTTATCGATGTTTAAACATTTCGGTTTCTTTAAACCATCATCTTGGGGTGAATAAATTGATGGATGTTTTATAGATGACAGGAGATGAAAATGTTTATAAAATCTTTTTTGTTGTGTAACTGTATTTGTTTAGCGTTATAATTTTTGAAAGACAAGTCACGATCCACGCACGCGAAGATGTCATGACGCGTGATGCAACTTGAAGAAATGCATTCAACAAAAGTTGCGTCACGTGTCATGACATCGCGTGCGTGGATCGTGACTTGTCTTTCAAAAATTATAATGCTGAACAAATACAGTTACACAACAAAAAAGATTTTATAAACATTTTCATCTCCTGTCATCTATAAAACATCCATCAATTTATTCACCCCAAGATACATCCTGATGAAGGTTTAAAGAAACCGAAATGTTCAAACATCGATAATTAAATTCATCCTATTTTCGGAACACTTGTTTTTTCAAATTTCTTAATATTGTCGGATTTATTTTCCATATTTACTCCCATATATATATATATATATATATATATATATATAACATTTCTGCTGTTTGTCTAGAATAAAACAACAAAGAAAATGTCCATTATTTCTGTTGGAATATACAAAAATCTATTTAGGTATGTAGTTGGGGTAATGGCCTATTATTGGTCTGAGCCAGATAGTGAGGGAATCTATCCCCATTTCACTAGTGTTAAACCAGGGAGATTGTTTTTGTGTCTGAGGTGGGGGCATCACACCTACTGTCAGTTCCCCACTTTACCACACAGATCAGATTACCCAAGCTGTGCTATGTATGTGTTCAGTTGGCAGGGACCAATATTGAACCCGGAACTTTGCGATTCCTAGGCAGGTGTTCCACAGAATGGGCTAAACCCGCCTCTACTTACATTACCTAAGAGTTTTAGTTATCTGATTAATTTTTATTTTCAACTGAACAATTACATACATGAAATTATATATCAGTAAATTGGCCACAAGTCAATATTTTAGTGGTTGGAGGAAGGAAATACTAAAGAAATATGGTGGATTGATGAATTGTAGCTTGATAAGGATGTAATTTTTAAATGTTCACAAGTAATAATAATAATAATAATAAAAGGAAATGACTGAAACTTATCTGGATGGTGAATGTAAATACTCGTGCATAATTTTTTCATATCAAACTGCAGACATTCTGTTAATGTGCTATTTTTGACAAGTAACAAATTTATTAAACAAAATAAGAACCATTAAAATCTATGCATTGTCACCAACAATAAAACAGAGTCTAGAATTTTTCAGTTTTGGAATATTTTACAGGAAATTATTGAAATGCTTAAAAAAGAGTCAATCTTTGTAAGAGATGTTACAATTTATGGACTCTTATAAATTGTGTAGCTAGAATATCTAAATTAACGTCTGTTTGATTGCTTGATCAAAGGGTCCCTATGGGAATTTACTCGCCGATTATAGACGGTTGGTGACCTTTTCTTTGACCCCTTAAAAGGCACGTAATTGGATGCGTGAGAATAATTTAGTTTAGTTAGCAGATGCGACCCAACTTTCAAAGGAGAAAGACGCAATTGTCAGCTCTCCCGGGATCCATCTCCTCCCCACGGCAAAATCAATATGGGCTAAGGAATAAAACTAGATCAAGTATAACCAAGTCTTGTTGTTGTATTAATTAAACATTTAAGACAATGACCAGACCAGCCCAGACCAAAGAAGAATTAAGCGTTTTCTTTGATCCCTTAAAAGGCACATGATTGGATGCGTGAGAATAATTTAGTTTAGTTAGCAGATGCAACCCAGCTTTCAAAGGAGAGAGAAGCAATTGTCAGCTCTCCCGGGATCCATCGCCTCCCCTCGGCGAAATCAATATGGGCTAAGGAATAAAACTTGATCAAGTATAAACAAGTCTTGTTGTTGTATTAATTAAACAGTTAAGACAATGACCAGCCCAGACTAAAGAAGAATTAAGAAAGAAGACCAACCCTTAACAAAAGCCCTAGATCAGCCCAGACAAGATAGACAAGAAGTAGAAGCAGTCAGCAAGCAGTTATAAAGTAAGAACTATCATCTCCTATCTCTCTCTCTCTCTCTCCCCCTCTATTATACACATGAGATAACTCTCTTTATCATATGTGAGATGAACTCTTCCCTGTTATGTACTCAATGCTGAATGAGTATATCACAGACAGAAAGATCAATCTTTTGAGTAAGCTGAGTGAGGTAGAGTATTAGATAGGAATACCTGAAACCATACAACTGTGTACAAATTATTAGTATTATGAATAGTTACTTGAGGTTATATTATAACTATTATTATAAATTATTAATATCATTAGTTACTTAAAAAATTGCTTGAAACATTTGGGTGAGAGGAGTTCACTTTAGAGGTCAGAAAATGCAATAACTGTAAATCAGTACATGAATGTGTTATTTTAAGTTAAGTTATTGTAAAATTGATATAAGAAGAAATCTCTTACCATATTATCCTGGGTATGACACTAAATTGCATCTGGTGGTGAGGTTCCAGTTCTCAAGCTCTTGGTGCTTTGTTGCCATTACTCCCAGTTCCACTCTGTTAGGGTCCCATCTATGGGTCAAATAGATCTGTTTAAAATGATTTTAAACTAGATTAATATGTTGGCTCTTAAACTATTGATATTGTAACTAAGTAGGAAGTGTTTATTGGTTTAAAATGATTGTGAATTACATTAAACTGCTTGCAAATTGTTAGTATTAAAGTAAAGTAGGTAGAGTGGCCTACTGTCGGCATTAACCATACAGAGAGGGAGTCTATCCTCTTTTCACTAGCCCTAGACCAGAGAGATTGTTTTTGCATTTGAGGTGGAGTGCCACACCTACCATCAGTTCTTCAGTTTACAGCACAGATCCCAGCTGTGCTACTCATACACTGAGTTGGCAATGGCCGGTATTAAGCCTGGAATTTTGTTGTTCCTGGGTGGATGCTCTACCAACTGAATTAACCCCCCCCTTTAAAAAGGTAATAATTAGAAACTCTAATCTGTTTAGATTATTTATAGCAAATAGGAATAATAAATAAAAGGTTGTATATTATTAGCATTATATAAAGTAAAATATGTAAAGTCATCGGGGTGGCCTAAAATCGGTATCAGCCAGACAGCAAGGGAGTCTATCCCCTTTTCACTAGCACTAGACCAAGGAGGTTGGTTTTTAGTGTCCAAGGTGGAGCACCATACCTATCATCAGCTCCTCATTTTACTGCAAAGATCCCTGTACTACTTATACACTGTGCTGGTGAGGGCGAGTATTGAACCAGGAACCTTGTGGTTCCCCAGGACACTCTACCGACCAAGCTAAACCAGCCCTATAGAAATAATTAATTGAAGATACATAATTGTTTGAACATAAAAAAAAAACGCAGACATATGAGACCCCCCATTTCCTCTGGGCACATTCAGGAAAAGAACATTTTTTAATATATTTAGGTATGTAATGTTTAAAGCACTCTTGCAATATATTTAAAACATTACAAAAACATTTTTAGCAGAAAACCTTATATAAAAAATTAAGCAAGCAATATAACTGAACATCAAACAAGAAATGACAATAGTGAAAATATCTTCCAAGAATTAACAGTCATAAGAATAGATTGCAAGAATAAACAAAGCAGAAAACATCTAATAAAATGAAATAATAATGTTTGAAAAAATATTATTATGGATTTGGGTTAAGTGGAAGTAACCATATGAGGTAAAATCATAACCACTGGCATTAATGATAGGATTAACCTATTGGAGGGCCTCAATTTCACATAAAAAGAGACAAGGTTAACCTTTTGGAGGGTGTTAACTTCACATTTGGTTGGAGGGCGTTAACTTCATATAGAAGGCACAAGGTTAACCTTTTGGAGGGCGTTAACTTCATATCGTTAACTTCATATAGAAGGCACAAGGTTAACCTATTGGAGGGCGTTAACTTCATATAGAAGGCACAAGGTTAACCTATTGGAGGGCGTTAACTTCATATAGAAGGCACAAGGTTTAAAACCTTTTGGAGGGCGTTAACTTCATATAGAAGGCACAAGGTTAACCTATTGGAGGGCGTTAACTTCATATAGAAGGTTAGGGCGTTAACTTCATATAGAAGGCACAAGGTTAACCTATTGGAGGGCGTTAACTTCATATAGAAGGCACAAGGTTAACCTATTGGAGGGCGTTAACTTCATATAGAAGGCACAAGGTTAACCTATTGGAGGCGTTAACTTCATATAGAAGGCACAAGGTAAACCTTTTGGAGGGCGTTAACTTCATATAGAAGGCACAAGGTTAACCTATTGGAGGGCGTTAACTTCATATAGAAGGCACAAGGTAAACCTTGGAGGGCGTTAACTTCATATAGAAGGCACAAGGTTAACCTATTGGAGGGCGTTAACTTCATATAGAAGGCACAAGGCATATAGAAGGCACAAGTAACCTATTGGAGGGCGTTAACTTCATATAGAAGGCACAAGGTTAACCTATTGGAGGGCGTTAACTTCATATAGAAGGCACAAGGTTAACCTATTGGAGGGCGTTAACTTCATATAGAAGGCACAAGGTAAACCTTTTGGAGGGCGTTAACTTCATATAGAAGGCACAAGGTAAACCTATTTGGAGGGCGTTAACTTCATATAGAAGGCACAAGGTTAACCTATTGGAGGGCGTTAACTTCATATAGAAGGCACAAGGTAAACCTTTTGGAGGGCGTTAACTTCATATAGAAGGCACAAGGTTAACCTATTGGAGGGCGTTAACTTCATATAGAAGGCACAAGGTAAACCTATTGGAGGGCGTTAACTTCATATAGAAGGCACAAGGTTAACCTATTGGAGGGCGTTAACTTCATATAGAAGGCACAAGGTAAACCTTTGGAGGGCGTTAACTTCATATAGAAGGCACAAGGTTAACCTATTGGAGGGCGTTAACTTCATATAGAAGGCACAAGGTTAACCTATTGGAGGGCGTTAACTTCATATAGAAGGCACAAGGTTAACCTATTGGAGGCGTTAACTTCATATAGAAGGCACAAGGTAAACCTTTTGGAGGGCGTTAACTTCATATAGAAGGCACAAGGTTAACCTATTGGAGGGCGTTAACTTCATATAGAAGGCACAAGGTAAACCTATTGGAGGGCGTTAACTTCATATAGAAGGCACAAGGTTAACCTATTGGAGGGCGTTAACTTCATATAGAAGGCACAAGGTAAACCTATTGGAGGGCGTTAACTTCATATAGAAGGCACAAGGTTAACCTATTGGAGGGCGTTAACTTCATATAGAAGCACAAGGTAAACCTATTGGAGGGCGTTAACTTCATATAGAAGGCACAAGGTTAACCTATTGGGGGCGTTAACTTCATATAGAAGGCACAAGGTAACCTATTGGAGGGCGTTAACTTCATATAGAAGGCACAAGGTGTTGGAGGGCGTTAACTTCATATAGAAGGCACAAGGTTAACCTATTGGAGGGCGTTAACTTCATATAGAAGGCACAAGGTAAACCTATTGGAGGGCGTTAACTTCATATAGAAGGCACAAGGTTAACCTATTGGAGGGCGTTAACTTCATATAGAAGGCACAAGGTAAACCTATTGGAGGGCGTTAACTTCATATAGAAGGCACAAGGTTAACCTTTTGAAGGGCGTTAACTTCGTTAACTTCATATAGAAGGCACAAGGTTAACCTATTGGAGGGCGTTAACTTCATATAGAAGGCACAAGGTTAACCTATTGGAGGCGTTAACTTCATATAGAAGGTACAAGGTTAACCTTTTAACTTCATATAGAAGGCACAAGGTTAACCTATTGGAGGGCCTCAACTTCATATAGAAGACACAATGTTAACCTATTGGAGGCCTCAACTTCATATAGAATACACAATGTTAACCTATTGGAGGGCCTCAACTTCATATAGAAGGCACAAGGTTAACCTATTGGAGGGCGTTAACTTCATATAGAAGGCACAAGGTAAACCTTTTGCAGGGCGTTTTCATATAGAAGGCACAAGGTTAACCTATTGGAGGGCGTTAACTTCATATAGAAGGTACAAGGTTAACCTTTTGAAGGGCGTTAACTTCACATAGAAGGCACAAGGTAAACCTTTTGGAGGGCATTAACTTCACATAGAAGGCACAAGGTAAACCTTTTTGTTAACTTCACATAGAAGGTACAAGGTTAACCTTTTGGGCGTTAACTTCATATAGAAGGCACAAGGTTAACCTATTGGAGGGCGTTAACTTCATATAGAAGGCACAAGGTAAACCTTTTGGAGGGCGTTAACTTCATATAGAAGGCACAAGGTTAACCTATTGAGGGCGTTAACTTCATATAGAAGGTACAAACCTTTGAAGGGCGTTAACTTCACATAGAAGTCATATAGAAGGCACGTTAACCTATTGGAGGGCCTCAACTTCATATAGAAGACACAATGTTAACCTATTGGAGGGCCTCAACTTCATATAGAAGACACAATGTTAACCTATTGGAGGGCCTCAACTTCATATAACTTCATATAGAAGACACAATGGGGCCTCAACTTCATATAGAAGACACAATGTTAACCTATTGGAGGGCCTCAACTTCATATAGAAGACACAATGCCTCAACTTCATATAGAAGACACAATGTTAACCTATTGGAGGCCTCAACTTCGAGGGCCTATTGGTGGAGGGCCTCAACTTCATATAGAAGACACAATGTTAACCTATTGGAGGGCCTCAACTTCATAAGGTTAACCTATTGGAGGGCCTAACTTCATATAGAAGACACAATGTTAACCTATTGGAGGGCCTCAACTTCATATAGAAGACACAATGTTAACCTATTTGGGGCCTCAACTTCATATAGAAGACACAATGTTAACCTTTGGAGGGCCTCAACTTCATATAGAAGGACACAATGTTAACCTATTGGAGGGCCTCAACTTCATATAGAAGACACAATGTTAACCTATTGGAGGGCCTCAACTTCATATAGAAGACACAATGTTAACCTATTGGAGGGCCTCAACTTCATATAGAAGACACAATGTTAACCTATTGGAGGCCTCAACTTCATATAGAAGACACAATGTTAACCTTTTGGAGGGCCTCAACTTCATATAGAAGACACAATGTTAACCTTGGAGGGCCTCAACTTCATATAGAAGACACAATGTTAACCTATTGGAGGGCCTCAACTTCATATAGAAGACACAATGTTAACCTATTGGAGGGCCTTATTAGACACAATGTTAACCTATTGGAGGGCCTCAACTTCATATAGAAGACACAATGTTAACCTATTGGAGGGCCTCAATTTCACATAGAAGACACAAGGTAATATTTTTAACCATTTAGAAAAAGGGTATATTATGTATTTATTGCCCGTCCCACCACAAACACTATGACCTCCAAAATTTTAAAAGATGCAGTAATGATAAAAATAAATATAAAAGTCAAAATGAAAACTGCAAAATCAGATGTTTTCTATGTAGCCTCAGTTGGGTTTGTTTTTTCTTCTTTGCAGATTATTTAATTCCAAAGTCATCCTTGTAGTATTACAAGTTGTACTATTTCACCCATAGCTAGGGGGAGGGGAATATTATTATGAATGCTTCAGTATTTACCCAACTTCAATAATGTCAATAGGTCATAATTGCTTTTGAACAAAAAAATGACTTTGGCATTAAATACCTCAACAAAGGTTGACATACCATAAAACCACCCAACCATTACTTGAAAATATTAATTGTACAATAAAGTTGATATATATATATATCATTTTATTTTTCCTATATGGGCTTAGTGTACTTACCAGAATAATAACCTATATTAGGTGGGCCAATTTTGGGTATGTGCCTATGTTGTTTGGCCTTCCAATCTGTCCCTGTTGATAGGATTCTCTCTAGACTGTGCAATCTAACAAGAAATAATGATACCATGCTGTAACATTTTGATATCAAATAAGTTTGAAAGTTTAAAGGTTATAAAAAAAAATCTACGTGGATGTAGTTTTATCATTTAAAACCTTAATCTTAATCTTAAACTTCAAATTTCATATGAAAATTTTCTCCAATCTTTCTTTTAAATATTGGTATGATGATAAAATTAAAAATTATTAATGTTTGGGGATGATTTGTATCATATTGAAGACATTTTTAATGTAATTAAAATTTAATAGTAATCCCCCTTAATTTTTAATAAGACAGTCGCATTTTATTGTTCTTGCTTTAACCTTTTTTTCATAAAGAATGTTTTTTGCGCATTCCCGTTCCTTAATTGTTTACAGGCTTTTTGGTCTCATAAAATTAGAGATTATTATTGATAGACCTTGTTTTATTTGGGATTAGAAGCAGCTACCCAGCATCACTTGGGTAGAGGGGTAGGGAGAAACCAGATGTATTGATTTGTTTACTTCTGAAATAAAGAAACTTTTTCTTACAATTTTGTAAAAGTAAAAAAGTCACTAAACTATGAAAATTAGTTATGTAGCTTAATGTGTAACACACAAAGTTAAATCTTTAGTATCTTAGTGTGCTACACATTAAGTTAAATTTTTAGTTTCTACTAAACAAAGAAAAATGCTCTCCACAAAAATTTCAAATCTAAATAAACCTCAATTTTCCCTGATATATTCTGGTGGCAAATTTTGGCACTAAGATACCAGCTGAAATTTGAAACATGTTCTTGTTATTTAGTGGCCCAATTTTGGGCATGTGCCCTTCCAATCTAATCCTGTTTTCTCCGTGTGTCTATGCATATTTCATAGACACAAAAAAAAAAAATCGGTTTATTTTCACTCAATTTAGTACACATATGCAGCTGACTTCTGGCAATGTTTTGGAAAAATAAATTTCATATCTACTCCCCCAAAAATTTTTAGGGTGCAAAATGCATCCAATTGACCTGTCATATCAAAGATCAAAGAAGATTTCAATTAAATTTTAATGAAAGTTTTCCTTTTAGATTATTTTGACTATTGTCCTCATCTTTATTGTTATCAGTACAAAGTTTCGGCCAATGTGCCCTCAGACCTTCCAGGTATTTCTTGTCAGACTCGGGAACCTTCTTGTCATAATCGGGAGCCACCACGGAACTTTGAACCCAACCCTTTATTCAATCCACATGGATATACTGTTCTCATTCTGCTAACCCTTGAATGGGTACAAGTGTTAAGCTGTGTTAATTATTATTCTATGTTACTGTCACCCTTGACAAGAATTGAACCTGCAGCATAGAGATAACTGTCACTTAAAACTGTATTAACTCAACGCCTATATCTATTATGCCATGTGTCCAGAGAAAACATTTTTCCTTATCTAAACATTAAATTTTTTAAAAATCAGTTTTCAAATGTTCAGATAAAATTGTCAAATATAAGAAAATTGTCCAATTTCCCATGAAAAAACAATCAACAGAACCATGGCAAAATTAACAAAGGCAAAAGAAAAACATCTGTATGTACTTACCCAATGTCTTCATCACAAGAAGGATGTATACAAGATCAATTTTTAAGCAGAGTTATAGCCAAAATCCAGCCTGAAAGTTCATCAATTGTAGAAGAGAGATAGAAGAAAATGTGTCAGGTGACCTGCATACTATCTGGTAAAAGTATTTCCAGAAAATATTCAGGAACTAAAAAAAAAAATTGAGAACTTTATCAACATTTTTTAATTTTTGTCTCCTATTTTGAAAGAGACATTTTTGTCTCCTATTTTGAAGGAGACAATTTTGTCTCCTATTTTGAAGGAGACATTTTTGTCTCCTATTTTGAAAGAGACATTTTTGTCTCCTATTTTGAAGGAGACATTTTTGTCTCCTATTTTGAAGGAGACATTTTTGTCTCCTATTTTGAAGGGGACATTTTTGTCTCCTATTTTGAAGGGGACATATCTCAAAGCTGTAAATGAAGCAATAAATTTATTTTTTGAAAAAGTTTTCTTTCATTTTAGACACATCTTGTATATAGAAATGATAAAGATTGAAAAATGACAAAAACAAGAAAAACAAAAATAATTTTAAAATATTTTTTATTATCATAAAATATCATTTATTATTTTTTTTACAAAAATCTTTCAACAGTTCAAAAAGATTTCCTAACAGACCTCAGCACAAATTTTTAAAAATGATAAAATACGTTGTGAATATAAAAGTTTAACCGAGGGATGGCCAACACTTAAACATGATTAAATGTTGAAATATAAGTAAAAAAATCAATTTGTCATTCCAGGAAATATTTTGATAATCTCAAAGATTTTATTATTTATGAATAGTTGCAGTTTTCTGTAAATTTATTTTGAAAATAAAAATTTGATGCTTTTAACCCTTTATCTACCAGAGCGCCCCAAACTACCCGACAATCAAAATACCAGATCAGCTCTTAGAAAATGGTTTAGAGTTAAAAAAAAGAGAAATGAATTAAATGAATACATTTCTATTCAGTAGCAAAGGATCAGTGATAAGATACTAGCTTGTTAACCATTTCACTGTGCAATTATGAATGACACTGGGAGATAAAGGGTTAATATCATTAATTTACCTCTATAATTAATATTTTTTTATAATCTATAAACTTCCACCTATAAAAGAAATGCATCCATTGTTAAGAACATAAATGACAAAACCCATGAAATATTCCATGATTAAATGCAGCACATTGTTGCATCCCAATAATTTTAGGGTCAATTAGTTTATCATTGACAGGGTTGATTCTTTAGGAATATTTCAAGTTTTGTATAAATTTATTATTTCAAAATGAAAACTTGATGACCTTTCTTCAATTCCAAATATTCATGACAATAATTTTTGGCAATCTTTAACTGATTGAATGTCTTTTAAGAGCAAAGTTTATTATTTCCCATGTAAAGGATATCTTTGTCCAATGCTACATTCTATCCAATGACAATACTAACAAAGACAGGCAGCAGGTTCAAGATCTAGTTAGAGAAAGTGCATGGTCATCACATCTTACAGTTTATTGGGGAGTTGAATGCACATATTGGAAAGAAATGGTCTGCTCTTCAGCACATTCTTGGTCTACGTGCCTAGTACAGGCGCAGACAGTCATTGGTGACCATTTTGTGGGGAGTGGGTTGGGGCATGTCATTAATAAAAGCTGAATTGACAGCAAAGATTTTCAAGAACAAAATAATGTTTCAAATGTTGTGCACAAGAATTTGCTGCTATGATTTTTACAGCATGTCAACCCTTTTGGGGTTATTTTATGCCGAAAACGCTTTTATTTATTCTTTATGTTTGATGCTTTTAAAAAATTTTTTCCCCAAGTTTATTTTTAATTCATTGATCTATTTAACCCATAAATGGGACCCTAACACAAATATACCACTCCAGGTCAGAGTGGACCTGGGAGCAAGGATAATGAAGGGGTACTTTAAAGATAGAGTTTAACATCATACCCAGGACAATGCAGCTATGAAATTGATCAAAAACAAAATGAGATTGAAATTAATCCAATTTTAAACAATTTTCAGTTGTTCTCAGCAACTAAACCTTAAAATTTAAAATGGAAGTCAAAAAAGACTCAAAAGTTTTGTCAAAGGAAATAATGCACATCTTTCGTTATTTAAAAACATTAAATTAATTATATAAAACATTAAAATATATTTATAATAATATTCTTAGAAGAATGGAAACGTTTCTATGGTTCATCTGGATTCCTGTGTGAAAAAATTAATACGTGGAATGTAAAAGGTTGACCACCCCTGATTTAATATGAATTGCTTTGGTTTGGAATTTTTAGAGCCTGAGAATCAAAGAAAACAAGAATAGAGATAAACCCAAAGAGGGGATCTCTACTGATGAAGACATCAAAAGATGCAAAACACTCGCAACAACTGCCGTCCTTAATAAGCATAGGTGATGATTCATCAATTTGTTGAATAAAAAACAAAAATGTTTAAATAAAATGGAAATTGATGAAGAGTAAATAAAAATGGATGCAATGATAAATTCATAAGATGAGGAGTTTGAAAATGGTTTTGAAAAACTTGAATAAAAGTTAACTGATTCTTAGCAAATAATGTCGAATGAATGGGATTTGCAGACTCTTTAAATCTACAAGGAAATGGATTAGAGGGGTGAGGTTTAATTTCCTTTTTTTTTTTGGGGGGGGGGGGTTATATTTGTGGATATATCAAAAGAACTAGAGAAAAATGAAGGATTACTATATATATATATATATATATATATATATATATATATATTAGAATAACAAAGTGATTAAAAAAAAAAAAAGGTGAATTTATTTTGATGTTAATGCCAACGCTTAAATGTTTCGGTTTATGTTAAACCTTCCCCAGGATAATATGGTAGAAAAGAAAAAGACATTTTTTGTTCAAACAGTGACAGATGTTTTTAAATGATTTGAGTTGAAAATGTGTATGGTAGAAAAAGGTTCATAAGCATTTATTGATCAGCATTCATTTTGATCCGCGTATATATGCACATGCACACACACACACACACACACATATGTGCACATATATACATACATATACACATCACACATACATATACACATTAACATAGTCACACACATATATACATATAAAAGCCTTTTTTTCCCTCTGTACATTGCAAAATTCAGGCTTCACCTCGAGACCTGTAAACCATGGAGTATAAAAGATATTCCCCAACCAGGTGTTAACTGGGAACATTACACACAACTTCCAATTTTGTTCTCCAACAAATTGGATGAATCTAATTTCTGAACAAAAGTGGATTCATCTAACCAGGTTTTGTAAACAAGGTATTACCCCAAAATGTTTAGAAATATGAATAGTCATCAATCCAGTTCATCCCACAAGATAGCCAATATTTCCCATGTCTCAAAATAAGAAAAATTTTTACTGCCTTCTTTTTTCTTTGAGAAAGTCATTTCTAAACTTTTGGCAAGCACAGCATATCTGTTAATAATGATTACAGAAACATGGACCAAAATATGAAAACCAGAAGAAATAAAAATGAAGATAACATAGCCCCCCCCCCTTAAAAACTTTAAGAGAAAAAAAAAAAAAATACAAATAATCCTGGAGAAATATTTAAAACTTGCTTTGTTTCATGTAGGTCTCTCTTTTATCTCTCTCTCTTCTCTCTTATATATAAGTAAACGTTGATGGAGGGACCTATTGTCGGTATCAGCTGGAGCAAGGGAGTTTATCCCCTTTTCAGTAGCGCTAAACCAGATTTTTTGCTGAGGCGGAGTGCCGCACCTACCATCAGCTCCCCACTTTACCGCACAGATCAGATTACCCAATCTGTGCTACCCGTACGCTGAGTTGGCAGGGACAAGTATTGAACTCAGAACCTTGTGATTCCAAGGCAGGTGCTCTACCAACTGTGTTAAACTGATATATATATATACATATGTTTGTCGAGACTATAAATCTGCCAGGTTCTAAGCAAAAGCCTGGGTAGAGTTGTATGGAAGACTGTCAGTTGCCCATGCAGCAAATGTTCCCTCTCCATATCAGAGAGAGAAAAGAAAAAAGATACAAGTTTTGTGAAAGACCACAGATACAATCTATTTTAATATATATATATATATATATATATATATATACATACATACATACATATATATATATATACATACATACATATATATATATATAATTAGTTAATGCCCTCCTTGTCTTTACACACGACTATAAATGTTTAGGCCAAGCATGTATAAAATTCTCAAAACCTTTCAACATATCAAATTTACCCCTGAAAATAACCAATAATGACTGAAAGATTTTCAGGAAAAAGATTTTGACCAATTTCTATACAAACTTGAACCAAACATTAATAATCTTTAACAAATATTTTAACCCTTTATCTACCTGAGCACCCCAAAAGTGCTCGATGATCAAAATTCCAGAACCACCCAAAAACGCTGAGATCATCAGATCTTAGAAAATGTTTTAGAGTTTTAAAAAAGAGAGAAATGAATTAAACAAATTTATTTCTATTCAGTAGTAAAGGATCAGGGATACGATACTAGCTTGTCAACCATTTCATTATGCTATTGTGGATGGCAGGGGTAGATAATGGGTTAAAAAAAAAAAAACTAAAAAAAAAATTGTTTTATGTTTGATAATTTTTCTAATGTTTTTTCTTTTTTTTTTTAAGCAAGTGAATGCTGCAAAAAAATACCATATATGTGTAAAATATTAAAATACAAAGACGTTAATTAAATCATTTCAGTGATAATGAAAGTTTTTCTATTTTAAAGATAAACTTTTTTTTATCACCTGATGATCAAGAAAATGTAAAAATTGACCATTTCAATTAACAAATTTATACTTTTTAATATTCAATACACAAATAGATCTATCTGATTATTAAGTACTGCTATTGTAAAAGACTGTTGTATGACACAGTAAGTTGCCCATATATATATATATATATATATATATATATATGGCAGAGTTTTCTTTTTTGAGTAAACTTCTGTTACTTCTGTTAAATTCATAAGCAGCTCTATCTATTGATCAATTTTTTTCAATACCATTGGATAGCAACTCACTAGTTTTTTTTTTTTTTTGGGGGGGGGGTATTTTCTTTTTTTTTCTGAATAAGTATTTTGGCTAATGAGTTTTTTTTTCTCCTTTAGTGTGTGTGTGTGTGTGAAGGTTATAAAAATAAATGCACTGTTTTTTTTTTAATGAGAGAGTGGTGAAATCAATAATTCGAATGAATTAATACTAAAGAAATACAGTTGACTTACTGATTTTGTGTTGATTTAAGATTTATATAGTCAGTCGCTGGTTTCCTGTTCAAAAAGTATGGTAACTAATATTTAAATTTCTTTTTGAAGTTAATGGATTTTTTAGCATGTAATATGGAAAATCATTTACTAAATATACTACAATTTTTATGGATTTAATTCTTTTCAATTAATAATTAAATGAGAATTGTTTTTTTTGTAGTTTTACAGCCGACTGTAGAAAATGACAAGTGATACCCATAGACTAAAATAATTTTAAAAACGTTTAAGTCATGAAGATACAAAATATATTATTTTACTACTGTAAATATAGACATTAACAAATTTATTATAAAAAATCTATTTTTCTAAACAGATTCACTAGGGTAAAGAATAGCCAATTAAACATTCGGTTGGGGGGGGGGGGTAATCATGATCTTTGTTTTAGTCTAAGCCCATTATGCAGTGTATCTTGCATTTCTTGAGAGTGAAAAGTCACCGGAGGGGTCCTAATAATATTTACATTTTTTTAATCTCTGTTTTATGGTGGTCTTTCACTCACCCTCCACAGATGTGGACAGTGGATAATATAACAAACCATTTTTTTTTTTAATAATTATTATCCTACACTTCTCAATATTTTTTAATTTGAATTAAAATAAAAAAATTAACTATTATATAATTGGAAATTTTTTTAAAAGACTGTTGGACAAGAGATGAAACAAATGCTCTATCTCAAGACAGAGAGATTCCAAGATTTCCATTTTGCAGAGATATAGAAATGGTAAGGAGAGAGGGGAGGAAGAATAGAAGAAGAGCAAGAAACATTTCAGCCAACAAGACACAATTGGACACATCACATTCATCCATCAACAATCAAAAAATACAAGAATTATTAAAAGCAGTTAAGAACCTTTTTTCTTCATTTTTAAAAAAATGATTTTTTTGTAAAGTAGCCAAATATTTGTATTTTTTTTTTTTTTAGGCGTTAAATATAGGGCAAAAGGTTTCAGCACTTAAAGGGTTGATGATTCTTGGACGGATTTTTATATTTCATCCTCCATTCATTTTGATTTGACTGCCATCACAGACTGAAGATGTTCAATTTGTTCCTTAAGGGATTCTTTCAAACCACTGAAAATAGAAAATGGAATACACACATTAAAGTCAGTTTATATAAATAAACAGCAGTTTTCATTTCATAAAGACAAATATCATAATAGTAATAATTATGTTAATAATTTATAATAAAACAAGGTGAGGAGGAAGGAGAAGGTGAAGGAGGAGGTAAGAAAAATAGGTGGGAGGAGGAAAGAGAAGGTGAGGGGGAAGAAAGAGGTGGGAGGTGGAAAAAGAAAGTGGGGGATTATGAAAAGAGGTGGGAGGAAAAAGAGAAGGTGAGGGATTATGCAAGAAAAGTGGCGCGAGAGGAAAGAGAAAGTGAGGGAGAAGGCCAGAAAATAGGTGATGAGGAAAAAAAGGAAGATGGGAGGATGCAGGAAAAAAAGTGGAGGAAGAAAGCAAAGGGAGGGAAGAGGAAGAGAGGGAGGGAAGAGGGAGGGAAGAGGAAGAGAGAGGAGGAGGAGGCAAGAAAGAGGTGGCAGTAGGAGAAAGGGAAATAATAACACTTAAACAAGAGCACCATGTCCAATACTCTGCATTAAAAGTAAAGGTCTATGCTAATGATCATCATGGACAGTGTATTAATATGAGGTCAGACCTACTGTTAATCCTCCCCTTATTTTGGTACCTGTGCACATATTAATCTGTAGATGTGATCATTTATTGTATTCTAGGCATACACAAACATACACATATAAAGTTATAGTTTTTGTTGGTTCACAAACTCCTAGGATATAGGAGATAGACCCTCCCCATAACCATATATATTCTGAAACTACATTACTCAGCGTACTTAGATAAGCCTATTTCATTTTGATTAAATGGGGTATTCAGGGGAGCATATGCACCATAATGAAATTTAAACTATAGGTAAATGATCAGAAATGAGGCCTATTCACAAAATATCAGCAAATTTCAATCATGTTAAGACACCCCCCCTCCCCGTGAACATTTTAGAAGCCAATAAACCAAACATTTAAAAAAAAACCCAAAAACACCTTTCTTTTATAGTAAAATTTTGCTAATTCAACATTTTATCTGCAGCAATAAGTCACTAACTTAAAAGCCACCCTATTGGGCAGCAATTAAGCTAGTTTTGAATGAATTAAAACATATTTATAAATGTTGCAATTTTATAAGTGTAAGACATTTATTAATAACAACATATTTAACAGGAAACAGAAAATGAATTGTAATGTGTAGAAATTAAAAACATTTTCAAATCTTTTATTAATAATCCCAACTTATAAAAAATCCAAAGGAGGAAATCTACAAATAACCTGAATCTGGTTTTGCCCTCTTCAACCTTTTTATTAAGTCAATACACAACAATAAAAAATAAATAAATACTTTCTTATATAAGCAATTCATTCTGCTTGTCTTTCTATTGATTCAATTGCACAATTTTAAAAATAACTAATAAATTTTGTGCCTTATATGAAAGACATACACAAGTAAATTCCTAAGTAAAATCTATATCCTGAATATAAATAGAGAAGAAATGCAATAAGCAAGCATTTGAAATAAAAAATAAAAATTCACAAATAAAACAGAGCAGTATAGAAACTAAAAAGTGCCAATATTATTCGAAGTTTCATAACAATATCTGCAATAAACTCTTCTTAATTAAACCGACTTTGGAAGAATGGAAAGCAACCTTTAGAAAGTCTAGAAAGAAAACAAGTTATTGTGTCCCTATTACGTAATGGTCACACAAGATACACTCCTTTATACTCAAACAAGAACAACAACAGTCAAACATCTTGCACTATTAAAGAATAGAATGAGGAGCTCTTGCTCTCATCAGAAACCACTTTTTAATGCAAATAATAGGGTTATTCCATGTCAAATCATCCAGGCTATGTCACCCAACCCCTTCAATTTTTCTGAAATTTTGTCTAGGTGTGGACTATGTTAGTCAATCCCCAAAATTTGAGCTTCCAATTTTAAAAATTGGCAGTTATGCCAAATTTTAGTTCTCTAAACTTGAGGGGGGTTGTGAAAAATGGCGACTTTTTGTAAAATATTTTTGTCTGTAAAATGAGTTATAGAGCTTCACTACTCCTAAAAATTGGTTATTTCATTTGTCCAAGGAATCCAAAAATGCTATCAGAAAATTCTTAAAGTTAATCAATTTTAAGTTATTGATGATTTTTTCATACCAAGATCAATATCCCAATGTGGCACTGCATCTATGACAAAAAATTTTTTCTATTATTATTTCACATATATTGAACATTATTTGTACCAAAAAGATAGTTTGTTTTTTGCTCAGAACCAAAGCTACAACATTTTGCAAACATTTGTTAAACTTTTACACTAGATTTATTAAAATTACAAATTTCCATTTGGGTAATTCCATGTCAAATCATCCAGGCCATGTCACCCACCCCCCTTCAATTTATCTGAAATTTTGTGGACTATGTTAAAGTTAGAGAATCCCCAAGATTTGAACTTCCAATTCCAAAAATTAATGGAGTTAATTAAGAATTTTAGCTTTCCAAATTTGGGCGGGGGGTTGCGAAAAAATGGTGACTTTTTGTAATCAATTCTTGTCTGTATAGATTTAAATGAGATTTTAGGTTTTTAAACTATCAAAATCCATCCATAACTTTTTGAAATATGAGCATTTGATGTTGGAAAAACAGTGGGCAAAAAAGGATCCCATTTTATCGTTTTCATTGACAAATCCTATTTACAGCAAAATAAAACAATGAAATTCGGCATATACAAAATTGATATGTTTTTTATCAAGTGATATATAAAAAAAAAAGAAGATTCATCATTTTATAAACAAACACACCAACATCAACAGATGATATTTGAATATCCTGATATATATATATATATATATATATATATATATATATATATTTAATAAGCGAAACATTCTAAATAAACATTATAGATATATATTTTATGTATCTATCTATACAGATATAAAGGGCAGTTGTGTGTATATGTATGTCTGGAGGAAATTTCGAAAATAAAACAATTAACGACAAAGTAAATATATATACACATTAAATATCACCAGGGCTTGGTTTTTGAGCAAAAATAATAGAGATTTGATTCATATTCGTGAAGATAATTAAAAAATAAAATTTAAATGATAACAGCATGGATTTTTTTTTCATTTAATATTTTAGATAATAGACATTAACATTTCTTTTTAGAGTAGCTGGATTATTTTTTTTACATAGCGATTTAAATGGGGCATCCGACGAGGATTCAATTCATGATTCAGTAATAATGGATCTGTGGGACTAACTTAAAAACTCCCACTCTAACCCAGGCAACACCACTGCTAGTATTTAATAATCAAAACATTCTAAATGTCAACAACAATTTTCAAATTATTAATAAATCATCCTTACAACTGTTTTTTTTTTTCACATTTTATTTATTACTCTCCCCCCATACACACATATACATATATACACTTGTGTGTGAAGGCGTAATTTCTTGCAAGTTACCAACCCACACACAAAAGAAAAAAAAAAATCAACATCCCACTAAGCAATGTCTAAAAGAGGGGTTTTCAAAAACACTGTTTGCAGAGGTGGAACCATTTTTATTGTAAATATATTCCTAAAACTTGGGCACTTAATTCAAATTAATTTTTCTATTTTTATTTACATAAGATTTTTGTATCAATTCACATCCTCCAAAGTATTTACTATGACACTAGTTTTCATTTCAATAAATAAATGGCCTCTTTAAACAGTCTATTAGTTGTATAAACGTTTAGCTGTGTAACTTGTTGGAAATTGTTGACCCATCCCACTTTTGGCCTACCATGTCTCTTCCTCCTGGAGGCAGGAGGGTGGGGGAGGGACACACACACAAAATGCCTCTTTTTGTATCCTTGACTTTGAGATAAATGAACCATTAAGAAAAAAAAAAAAAAAAAAAAAAAAAAAAAACAGTCAATATGTCATGTCAATTCCTTTTGGAAAAAAAACAATATCTTGCCCAATTCCCTAAACCTAATCAAAACACAAAAGTTATTTT
>CM042171.1:26580882-26595882 GCA_023376005.1 Doryteuthis pealeii | reverse complement strand
ATCATCAGAGCATAATGATATTAGGTCCGTTTTTAGATGTAAATGTTTTTAATTCAGACTCATCGAGAGAGAAGCAGAAAATAATTTAAATTCAAACAGGAAACATTGTTTTTCCAAAAAGCATGAAAGCCATGTGATCGCTTCATCTTTGTACATTCGCTGCATGTTTCGCTAACGTCATGTATATTTCGCTACATTGTATTTCTTCAGTGTAAAAGTTTTTGAAAGAAAAAGAAATACTTCAAATTCAAAAATAGAAAAATTATTTTTCAAAAAGTTTTAACCCATTCATGGTTGGTTAGTAATGGATTTTTTCTGAAAATAAATGTTTATTTAATTATTTTTTTGAAATTACATTTTATATAAAATATGAATGGTGAAAGGGTGTATTGGGATAATGTGAAATCTAAATTTGTTAGGAAGTATATGTCTAAAATGGTTATGTGAATGGGCTTTTATGATTTCTGAGTACAAGTGTCGCTAAATAAGGAGATATATTAAAAAAGCCTTATCTTTGGGGGATGGTTTGATTGGTGAGAATAACGCAAGATTCCATAATTCTACGTAGTGTTCTATTGTGTATGTGAGTTAATATTTTGGCACCTTTAAAATCAAAGGTATGGTTATTGTCTAATATATGTTTAGTTAGGGCGTTGTTTAGAAAACCTCGTTTAATATGATATCTATGTTCAGAGACCTGTTTAGTCAAAGATCTAGAAGTATATAATATATATATATATATATAGGGTGTGATGGGTAAATTGTCACCATTTTAAATTATTAATTTTATACATGTAGTTTGTTTCAGGTTTTGTCTACTGTGCAGCAAACTAAAGTTAGTTGGGTACTGTCTGTAAGGGAAGCAGCACCACGACGCAATTCACTGCTCCAGAAATTTGCAAACAGCATGCTGTATTGCTTGGCATTCATGGTGGAAGTTCCAATATGAAGATTTTAGAGTGTTTAGGTGTTAATTTGAGGACATTACAGAGGATTTTTTAAAAGTCAGAAGAGTCCAATAGTGATTACAAACATATGACATCTCAGAACTCTCATTTTCATAAGAAATAACTCCCAAAAACATGGGAGTGTCTGGGTTTCTTATCAGGCAGGTAGTGCATGAAGATTCGATATTTCTCATACAAGCTGAGAAAGGGCCAATTTTTATCACAAGCCATCAAGGACAAGAGGAAAGACTGCACTGTGAAGCTTTTCAACTAACTCAAGCATCTCCTTCAATCAAACATGCTTTGCTTTTTCTCAGATGAGAAAAATTTCTGCCAGGATCAAATGGTGAACGCACAGAACAACTGTTGGCTTGCTCTATCCCCACAAGACACATTATACCTATAATGATGAAAAACAAACTCCTAGTCCACATAATGGTGTTTGGGGTGGTTACGAGTTCATCTTCCCACACATATATATATATATATATATATTATATATATATATATATAATATTATATATATATTATATATATTCATTTTTACATTAATTCTTAACTAAATAATTTAGAAGCATATGTGAAGACTTTATATATATATATATACACACACACACACACACACACGTACAGGTTGCAATGGGTAAATATATCAGTTTTTGTATGTATATTTAATTACCTGGATGTTTATCTGCGACCTTAGGTTTCACAGTAATCTTCAAACAGAAAAGGTTTTCTGCCATGAAAAGACATGCATGAAACCTAAGGTCACAGATAAACATCCATGTAATTGAATATATATATATATATATATATATATATATACACACACACACACAAAAAAAAAAAAACTACTATTTTTTTATTTTTATTATTATTATATAATAGCTCTATCACAGATATTGATCACTCTTAATAATAGTGTATATATTGGCCTATCACTAACTCACCAAAATGATTATTCATTTGCAAATTGACCAGGAAAAATACTTTATTCTCTCTGATTATTTCAAGTGTACAGCTCTAATAAATCATTTTTGTTGGGTTATGGCTTCATACCAACATTATTGTAACAGTCAGTGTCATAGACTCAGTTATCCAAGTTCAAATTCTGGATGAGGTTGTATTTCACAGCATTAATATCCTTGGAAAAGGTATAAATCCAACTATTCTCCTGACACCTTGGTATGGCAACCAGTCTAGGAGAAGGAATAGCCTAAATTCAAAATAGCTGTACTCTGCTTAAAAATTTATCTTGTGTCATATCCTGCTCATAGTGGAGGGTTTGGGTAAATACATACGGACAAACATTAGAATTTTAGGGGTGGTTTAGTTCAGTCTGTAGAGTGTCTGACTAGGAACCACAAGGTTCCAGGTTCAATACCAGCCCTCGCCAACTCAACATATGAGTAGCACAGGGATGTGTGCGGTAAAGTGAGGAGCTGATGTTAGATGTGGCGCTCAAACTCAGATGCAAAAATAATCTTCTCAGTCTAGCACTAGTGAAAAGAGGATAGACTCCCTCACTGCCAGGCTGATAATAACTTTAGGCTGCCCTGATGACTTTACTTACTTAGTAGTCTAATACCCATGCTTCTAAAATAATGTGAGATTAGCTGTTTAATGAAGTTACAAGATTTTATCAATCCTAGGATTAGATTAGATTATAACAATTTAAAACACTTCTGGATTATTTCTACATTTACTATGCTTTAAGAGAACACACAGTAAATAAAACATTTTGATTTTTAGATGAGATATTTATAAGTTCTTCAATGCTTTGTTTACTCAACAGTCAAACTGTTCAAAATGATTTTCAAAGTTGGATTCCTTGCTATGCTAAGATAGACAAGGAACACACGATTTTCAGGGAGAATGTTACAACCTCTGTCCCATAATAATTGTTACATTTCATATTATAAATTCATATGCAAACGTAACAAACATTATGGAACTTAAGTAGTAAGAAAAAAGAAAAAACAAAGAGATAAAATGTATAAAATAACACTGATTTTTAAGATGAAAGGGCCCAAGTTGTATTATCACTATTTTTTTTGTTTTCTCTCTGGGTAATCCCAGATTAATTCTAAATTAATTCTAAATTTTTTTTCAATTGAACTTTCTTTGCTATTTTATCACATTCAAAACAGACTCAATTAAATAAATAAAATTAAAAAATATCTAAAAACAAATAAAATCAAATTAAAAGAGATGAAATAATCAAATATTCAGTATCAATCTGTTTCATTAAAAGACAGTAGCAAAGTATGGTGGAAAATTCTTGAATTGAAAGAGATATAACATTGAGCCATCTAATATAATAATGTCGGTGTGTTACATTTTTCAACTTTATTCCAAGACGCCATTGCCCAACATAACATACCATCTTGGATTAAGGCCGACTCTGCGAGCAAAATAAAAAAAATTCCAAGCCGAATCCAGACCCACAATCCTGAAATTTTGGATTCCCAAGTTTTAACTACTGTAATTAGTTTTTTTTAAACAACATTTTGCAACAAATTTTTTTTGTACGATAACAATTTTTATAACGTGGAAATAAATTAAGGAATAATCAAAATTAATTGGAAAATATATGAAAAGTCACCCATGAAATAGAAATAATTGTTGGTACAGAAAGTAAGGACCTACATACATCAACTTGTTTTTAAATTAAATGGCAGCAGAAAAATTATTGTTGAACTTTTAAAAGGTAAGCTTAAATATTAAAACTGTTATTTGAAAAGTATTGTACAAACTTAATAAAATTCAATATGTCCTCAATGTATGAAGTGTGATTGTTTGGCTGAAGGCTTAATCAAAAGCCTTCTGCTGGAGCTAGCTTAATTGCCATCCAATAAGGCAGCTTTTAAGCTAGAGAAATATATGGTGCATATCGCATAAATTCCTCCTGCCCTAAAAAATGCTAAGCAGTGCCTGCTGAAAAAAAACCCTGCATTACAATTGAAGTCCTTAGCTGAAGCAATGCCTGCTGAAAAACCAATCCACACTACTATTTAACTCCCTACCTGTTTGAAGGTGTTTTTTCCCGAAAAGATAAAGCGATATGAAAACAATATATTACCCCCTATCCAAGTCTTTTCTCAACAAGTAAATGTAAATATTTTAAAACTCCCTTTCTTTAAATATTTTTTTAGTGGTTAGAAGGTGTTTTTATCGACAAATTACTAAAGAAAAATCCCAATAATTGAAGTTTGAATATAAATATAAAATTCCTTTCAAATGAAAAAAAAAGTCTTAATTCTTTCTCCTGATGTTTTTAAACATTTTTGCAAGCACCAACCAGCAGTGTGGCATTAATAATTCTTACAGCTTGCAGCAACATAGCTTCCAACTGATTAGTGTTTATTGTTAGAGACATCTTCCAGACAAGATTCCCCTCTCCCCTCTCTAAATATTAAAGCCTTCCCCTATATCCAATAAGTATGTATACAACAATTTGGTATCAAAGAATGTGGCTATCTACTGAGAACAGACAAACAAATTATTCCCAATTATTGATATATATTAATACACTTGTTCCTTAATCTTCCGACTGTTATCATTTGGCAACATCCCCTAGTTAAAAATGAGACCATCCAGATTGTTCAGGATAAAATGTAAAAATGTAAATCTGATTATCTGGTGTCACTTATCCATCAAATTTTTATTTCTTATGAGTGTTGTCACCTCCGCTAAATAATGGACCATTCCATTTTTATTATAAAGAAATAAAGGGAAGAAAAAGGACATGCATCACAGAAAAAATATAATAAGAGGGGGGTGGGTGAACTTGTGGACGCAATAACACTAATCTGCTTCAATCGAACATAATGAAAAGATGAAAAGAAGGAAAGAAAAAAAAAGTGAGAGAGAGAGATAGTTAAATGAAGATTATTATACTTTTTACATATTGAACTATTTTGCAATAGCTCTTAAGTAAAGATATCAAACAAAATAATTAAAATATCATACTGTGGTATATGCACAGGTCCTGCTAGTTGATATAGATTAGTTGAAAGAGACTTTTATATCACCAATTCTTCATTTCACAATAAAAGAAAATAATTAAAGACTTACTTTGAAGCAAAGCATTTAACATAAACAATAAACCATTGATTTGGTGTTCTTCAGTGAATCTATCAGCTTGGATGTATTTCTCTAATGCTTTGAAGAAATAGCTAGAAAAAAGAAAAGAAAAGAAAAAAATTAGAAATTTCAAATTAAAATTATCCAACTAGATATAAACTAAAATGTGTGTCTTAACTTTAAGTTCTGTTTGCAAACAATGCAACATACAAACACAATAAGGAACTGGGGTTTTTTTTTTAACCAGAATGTTAGTTGTTCAACAGCCTTTTTTTCATGCGATAATAAAGAGATTTTAATTAAAAGTCCACAAAAGAGAACTTATCCATACTAATGAGATTGTAATATAAGCAACACACACTTATAGTGATATACAGGTATCACCCAGAAATAAATATGCCTCTAATAATATTTTAATATAAAGTTAAGTTTCTTCTAAACCAAAGATACCAAGATTTTATTATTTTTATTAAAACATTATACAATCAAAACAGATATCATTAGGTATTATTTACCAAAAAACAAATTGCATAAATGTATATATATATTTACCAACCCCTCCGCACGAGCAGGATGTAACACAAGGTCAATTTCTTAAGCGGAGTTCAACAGGTTTGAATTCAGAGTTTTCCTTCTCCTAGACTGGTTGCCTAACCAAGGTTAAAAAGCCCAGTCTGTCCTACTATTTATCCATAGCTGGAGGAGAGTAGGATTCATACCTTTCCCAAGGGTATTAGTGCAAAGTGAAATGCAATTATCACATCCAGGATTTGAACTCGGGCGCCGAGTCCATTTCCCATGACTTTAACCATCGCACCACGCGCTTCCTCATAAATGTATATAAGTGATATTCTTATTTAAGAACTAATACATATTCATATTTTTAGTAATTGTTTGAATTCTTTAGAGTTTGGTAATAAATAATATCTAATAATATCTGTTTCACTAGAAATAATCAAATCCTGGTATCTTTAAAATAATTAACTTTTTATATAAACAAAAAAAAGACCAGTTTAACTTAGTAGAGCATTTGCCAAGAATCACAAGGTTTTGAGTTTGACAACAGTCCCCCACCAAGACAGTGCATGAGTAGCACAGTTTGGATTATCTGATCTGGGCAGCAAAACATCTGGGAGCTGATAGTAGGTGTAGCGATCCACCTCAGCAAAACAATCTTCCTGGGCTAGCACAAGTGAAGAAGGAGATAGACTCCCTCGCTATTTGTCTGATAGTGACAATAGGCCACTCTTTACTTGCTATATAAAAAAGCTGTTCTTAATTACCCATTCAGACAATAACAAAACTTAACATTGCTTCAATGATCAAATAAATACCATTGATTGCAATGTACAATGTCCTTAAACTATTCATTTGTTTGAAATGTAGATAATAAAAACGTTTTTTCCAATCCTCCGAGTTGACAATTTCTGTGCAAATTTCTTTTGCTTCCTTTTTGAAAGGATGCAAAAGAAATTTGCACAGAAATAATGTAAGATGTTAATGATGCATACCATACTCATCTTGTATACCTATGGTTGCACACAGCAGGTGTACTTGTCTTCTTTATTTAGATATTTAACTTGTATTTCTTCCATCCTAACTTGGACTGGTCTGTCTATCTCTGAGTGGTTGGGCTTTAGCTGGATCATTTATTATTCGCGATCTGTCCAAGACACAAGATTTTCTTTGTTTTGAGCTATCATATATTTTCTTTTCTTCAGATTCCAGATCCCAAACATACGTGTGAGAATTTGGCTAATTGACCAAGAGCCGCCATTGCAGTCCGACTCACTCAACGATTACCCAAAGATTGATTTTCTAAACTTACTTCCTATGGAGTGCAAACCAGAAAAGCAGGTCAAAACACAAGTAAGAAAGTGCCAATCACTTTTTCACTACTGTACATAATTAATAGGCTACCCATCAATTATGTAACACTAATCTGAAATAAATAGTTTGTTTTCTCTTACCTCACTGAAGAAATCTTCTTGAAGACAATGTCCAAGAGCCAAAGAGTAAATGGCTTTAAATCTTGATAGGAATTTGGAAGGCCATCGAGGTCACCCTAAAACAGAAGAAAATAAAAGAAATTAATTTTATGTTGCCAAACCATTAACTGCAGCAGAATGAGCTCTCTTGATGTTTTATGATAATGGCATATGTAAGAAATGAATCTCAGTAGCATCTATAAACAGGTCTTTGTTGGAGATATGAAGAGAGAAAAAGAGCAAGAGAGATCTAACACTCATTCCAATGATAGTTTAGGATTCACCAAAAAGTAGGCAAATTTTCTCTAAAGTAAAAACAATCACATACATTTTTATAAATATAAATGCTCATTATATCAGGCATGACAGCTTGTAATTTGGGAATCTCCTCAGTTGAGGCACTCATATGTCATCTGTGAATTCATCAACCCAGTACCACCTCAGGGATAGAAATACCAAGGGGGTCAACTGAAAACCTGGCTCAAAACAGTCAAGCAAGATGCCAAACTGATCCTGGGCTCAGGCCTTTATGGAATTTGTTGATGGAACAGTGAATGGCTGACACTCATAACTTCAATTGTGTTTGATTGCCACTCATGGTCTGCCTTCATTTGGAAAACGGTGAATTCATTGGGTAGAGCTGGCTCAACTAGGGGTGAATGCCGTCAAAGAGACAGAGAGAGACAACTCTTCCATATAATAAAGAAAGAGCACAAATTGATACTGACCATTTTACTGGCTTCTGTAAGTTCAAAAAGGACTGCCACAACGATTTTGTTGTAGAATTCCGACAAGATTGGTATAGAAAACATCCTCAGATCAAAAACTGCGGCAAGAAAATTTGACATGTGTATTCGTGATGATGTCATTATCTGCAATAAAAACAAAAAAATAAAAAAATGTTAAATATCTAAAATATTTGCTTTATTTGTTCTAAACAATAAAATACACTTCATTTCCCATAATGCAACTTCAAAGGATTAAAAGGAAATAGAAGAATCAGAAAAATTCCTACTTAGAATTGTTGGGTTATTTCCTATAAGTCTAACATAAAATTGACAGATAAATTATTTATTTATTTTCCCATTAAACTAACCCTAAACCCATCTTCTTTTTTCCTAGTAGATCAATAAATAAAAAAATAATTTATCAGTCAAGAGTGGTTCCCCTTTGTTTATGTTAGACTTATAGGAATAACCAATTGTTATTATGTCTGCATATAAATTTCCTACACAAAAAGTATTGTAGTTGACAGCATAAAGGATACACAAACCTATTAAACACAATCCTCATTTCAGCAGGTAAAACAGTTTTTAATGAATTTAAACAAGTAATGCTGCAAAGAGCTCTAATGTTATGTTTTCCAAGTTAGTATTTTTGGTTTGGTTTTTGGTTTCTTTGATGAAGAAGAAAAGAAAACCGCTTTACCCCACATGGACCACCCAAAACTAACAAAAAACATATTTTGTTAGTTTTGGGTGGTCCATATGGCATAAAGCAGTTTTCTTTTCCGAAAGTCAGAACCACATATATTCAAAGGAACAATAAGGAGTGAATCAGATGAGTTGTAAACCCAGGACAGTGATGAGTTGGGTTGACCACCATCAGAGAAACCAGAGTTAGAGTCAACTTACTTAGGCTAAAGAGCTAAGTATTACACATACCTCCCACACATGGCCCACAAGAGAGATGCCATGGTTAAAATGGAGTACAATATAAAAAAAGAAAGAAAGAAAGAAAGAAAGACATAGGTGACTTACCTGAGTGAATGATTCTATTTCACTGTTAGAAAGTGAATGTCTTGCAAGACTGTAGATGATGTTGCTAAAAACATTGAGCACCTGATGAAGAACAAGTTTCCTTTCTGAACTTTGATTGCTAATAAGTTGAGTAAGGCACTTGATGATGATTGGAAGCAATTTTACACCCTTAACTAAAAAGAAAAAAAATTATAATGATGATGATAATAATAATAATTTTGAAGAAAACAAACAAAAAAACAAAAACAAACACCACTCAAAAATTAGCATTCAAGAGTTATCTCTCTTGAGATAAGTAATTATCAAGTAGCTATTTCAATTAGAAATTGATTTATTCTCAAACCAGTAGCGGCTACCCAGTATCGCCTGGGTAGAGGTGGGGACCCTGGTGTATTGATTGGTTTACTTTTGAGATTTACAAATGCTGAACATTTTAAGTAGAATATCAATGCTATTTCTACGTGTATTTTGATTTTTTAAAAATATCTTTGAATATAAATCAAATCTTCATAATTTTTGCACAAAAAGCAAGAACCGGTGATATCTAATGTGTATATATATTTACTATATTGTTGTTTTATTTCGTAGTTTCATCCAAACATGCATACATACACACCAACTGTCCTTTATACTTGTATAGATGTTGATTTAACTGTTCCACTCAGAAAATCAGATTATTATAAAACATTTTGGACCATATGACATTTAGGCACCCCTTCTGCAATCTCGTTTCATAAGGACATTTTTTTTTTTTTACAACGTCAAAACCCGGTTTGTTAACAGACGATTTTTAGAGTTTTTTTTTTTAATTATAAAACTAACCCCTAACCCTAACCCCCAACAAACAACCGGATTTTGATGGTGTAAATGAAAAAAATGTCCTTATGAAACGAGATCGCAAAAGGCGTGCCTAAAGGTCATATGGTCCAAAATTTCTCCTAAAGAAAAGATGAAAAAATAGAGAAGAAAAGTGAACTTACCTGAATCAATGCAGAACTCAAATAAGGTTCCAGCTTGACACAAAATTGTTCATCAATTTCATACATCAGAAGATAAGTGTGTATCAAAGTGAAGAGATTCTGCAGAAACAAATAGACAAATTGGGAAAAACAAATAATAAATAATTTTAGTATTATCTGTATTATTCGGACTATTGTCCTCATCTTCATTGTTATCTGTACAACGTTTCGGCCGATATACCCTCTGGCCTTCTTCAGGTATTTCTTGTCGGACTCGGGAATAATACAGATAATACTAATCATCAAGCCTCATCTCAAACATTCAGAGAAATAATTTTAGGTAGTAATATTTTTTTCACTTAAGGCCTAATTGGCTACTACATTGAATAAATATAATTCTATTTTTCTGAATTTTTGAGATGAGGTTTGATGAATGCTTCCTAGTTCGACAAGAAACACCTGAAGAAGACTAGAGGGTACATCAGCAGAAACCATGTGTAAATAACAATAAAGACAATAGTCTGAATAATCCAAATAATCCAAAATATAATTGTTTAGCCTATCAGAATCCTTGTTCCCTTTAAAGAATGGATATCTAACAATATTTGGCAAATCTAAGGTCTCTTTGAATTATTTAAGTCTGTCTCAAAAGTGTTGTTCTTGTCATTTTAGCGCCAACTTTTATGATTGGATTTGGGCCAGATTCTGTTGCATAGCCTTCTTCCTTATCTTCTTGGCTTGCTGGATCTTCTATTCTTCTATCTGGGTTGATTCTTTTCTTCTTTTGGTTTCCTTCTTCTGGGGCTTTGAACATTTCTTACTCCCTGTGTCCATTCTTTTGTTTGAATAAATGAACAAAAGTATGTTTCAGACATATTTTTTTTTCAAAGCCCCCCATAAAAGTGGGGAGAAATAGCCCACAGGAGAGATGCCATTTTTTGTCCATTCACTGAGCTATAACTTGTATAACTTGTTCTCATGATTAAACTGACCAAAAAAAAGAACAGCTAAACATGAGTTAAATAATCATTTTACTGGGTATTTTCCATGACCCTTCTTCTAAGAGAATTATCAGTTTATGAATAGAATGTATTTTTTTTACTCAAATCGGTACAGCCAAATTATATTCTAAAACCATCACATTACTGTGGGTTGTATTTCTATGAAATAATTTCAATCTAAAATATATTATTTTTAGATATTTTACTTACTTGTAGCAAATCACAAGCTAAATCTGTGATTTTCTTTTTGTCATGAGACGAATTCCTTTTCCTTGTTGATTTTGAAGTGTCTTGTTTATTTTCCAAAACAGGAAGGACTTTCTTTTTTGCCCAAGACAAAAAACGATAAATCACTTTTCTCAAATCAGCAGATTCATTGAGGTCCTGAGATTCAGCCTAAAATTAATAAACAGAAAATACAAAATTGTTTCTTATCCTTTTTTTTATTGGTTTATTATTTTAATTATTTCTATAAATGATCAGATTAATTGGGAGACAATAAGAGATAAATAATGTACCAATGGGAGTTTCATTTCAGATGGTTGGAGATATCTTTGGTTTGCTTTCATTTATTTAACAGCATATCAACTCCTTATGGGTTATTTAATACTGAAATTTGATTAATTTCTAAATGTTTGATTGTAATCATAACAATATTTTCAATGTTTATTAAATTGTTTCTAAAATTGCACTTTTTTATTTGTCTATAACAATTTTTTGAACACAGTTATATGGTTTGAAGTACTTCTATCTAATACAAATAATTTGCAAACAGTCGTATGATTTCAAGTATTCCTCATAATTCATACACAATTCTATGGTTTCAAGTAACTATTCATATTTAATAATCAGTTATTTGCATACCGTTATATGGTTTCAAGTATTCCTATCTAATACTAATCCTTTTCATAGAACTATTAACAAGTATTACCACTTAGGGTCAGAGTGGACATGGGAGTAATGGAAATCGCCAAAGCTCCAGAACTCAAGTTTCACCATTGGATGCAGTTTAGTGTCATGCCCAGGACACCCACTTTTGGAGGACATCTTACCTCATTGCAGAGGATTCAACAGAGTGGAAATATCTTAGGTTTTGTCTATTTTATAATAAATTCTATCATATCAATATGTTCTTTATATGAAATTTTATCCATTTTCATACTACCAATGGGAGTTTCATTTCAGATGGTTGGAGATATCTTTGGTTTGCTTTCATTTATTTAGCTTTACAGGGTTTCTATTAATAAATCCTTTTAGTAAACAGCAAATCATATACAAATTCAGGATTATATCTTTAAAAATGCAATACTATTATGTTTCTATGTTAAATTACATTTTTAATTTTAATAATAATTTTTGTTTTGAAACAATGTAAAATGAAAATGTTATAAAAGTAAGTAAAGTTGGCGGAGTAGTATCAGGTGGACAGCAAAAGAGTCTATCCCCTTTTTGCTAATGTTAGACCAGGGAGATTGATTTGCTGAGGTGGAGCGCCATACCTACCATCAGCTCTCCACTTTATCGCACAGACCAGATTATCCAATTTGTGCTACTCATACACAGAGTGGGCGGGGACCAGTCTTGAACTTAGAAACCTTGTGATTCTAAGATGGATGCTCCAAAACCAGCCCCTTAGGGGGGAAAATGTTAGAAAAAAAATAATTTAAACAGAAATAAAACTTATCATATAGTCACAATATATACCTTCCACCACCTTGGAAAAAATAAAAAGCTTATCAATATATTATTTATTACACACTGACTCCATTTGGCAATTAGTTCAACTGGTCATAGATTGTAAAAATCTTTTTTTAAAATTTGAACATTGGCTACAAGAGAAAAATATCAGATAAGATAGAGTGAAATGGTTTTGACAAAACCTTTAAAATTTACATACACCAATATTTCATTGGGTTGGTGTTAGAAAATTTATTTGGCTTTTCCTGATCATTTTTATCTTTTACATGCTACAAAATTATTTGCCTAAAAGTTACATTCCTTTTCTTTAAAAATTCTTCATATAATAAAGATAAGAATCTTATAAACTCCTTCCTAAATAGAAACATCAGTATCATCATGGACCATTGTTACAACATATCTTATTATAATGGAGATTGTGTGTTTTACTGTCTGTAACCGAAACTATATTACTACTCAAGTTACAATTCCCTTAGTTATTGACATCACATTCTCCATGATTTTATTTTAATTTTAACCTCATTTATTAATAAAATTGTTTTACATCATTAAGACTGTTGACCATATCTACATACTAATAACATACAATTATATTTATATATACAACAAACTAGCGGTTTACAGTGTGAACGGAAAGGCTAATTTGCATATTGATATTAAAATGTGATTTTAATAAATATGTGCTTAGTATATTGATTTCTAATTGTTTGGTTTTATTTTAATGAATATAAGCAAAAATCTCTTCAATGAATCTTAAATGAAATCCATTAACAAGAAAAAATAACTGTCATTTTATTATTTACTTCCTCTTTTAACTAAATACTTAAATTAGAAAAAATAACAATGAAAGACGAGAGTGATGGAAGAGTAAGTTTCAGTAGTTCTATTTTTTTTATTATACTCCCTCTGTTTCAAATCTTTTTATCTGCATTCTTATTTAGTTTCATTAGCCTTTCTAATTTAATAAGATATTTTATTACATTAAAACTTAAATACTTGCACCCGGAGGGTGCATATATTTGCTAGTCATTATAAAGAAAATATAATACTTCCTCAAAAATAAATACAAAATAAGAAAAATAGCCATCAATATATTAAAATTCATATTTGTATGTAACTATAACACAGAAAAAATAGCACATCATAGCAAGATTTGTAAAAGAGCAATACACTTAAAATAATCTAACCTAGAGAATAAAGCAATTTCTAGTTCAATTTAAATGTTGATTTTGCATTTATTTTTGTCATTTTATTTAATCATTCAAATTCTCAATATAATGGAAATGACAAAGAAATTAGAATCCTTCACTTTTTCCTAAACAGGATGTACATGTTGTATAAATGTTATCATCATAGTTTAATAGGTTAAATCAAACTTAATATACCTAAATTCCACCATCGTATGTCACCCCGCCGAAAAAAAAACAAAATACCAAAAATCATGGAATTAACCGAATTTAATGAAATTTTCAGTGTTGATATATTAATGAATAAAATATATAATGCACTAATTATTTTATTTAAAAACTTTTACATTTTTTCAGGTCAGTTAACTTTGAACCACATATCTTTGAGAATCTGTGTTATGCCTCAAAGATAATGGTTCAAAGTTAACTGACCTGAAAAAATGTAAAAGTTTTTAAATAAATAACTGGTGCATTATATCTTTTATCCATTAATATTTCAACACTGAAAATTTCATTAAGTTCGGTTAATTCCCTGATTTTTGGTATTTTTTACTTTCGGCAGGGTGACATACGATGGTGGAATTTAGGTCCGTTAAGTTTGATTTAACAGTTTAATCTTTGTCCTTTGATATTCAACTATAAAAGACCAGCAGACTCTTACCTCTGTATAAATAAGCAAATTGAGACGAATGTAAAGGAAATAAGCGTCCAATAAAAACTGATCATCAGGAGATTCAAGTTGTTGGTTATCAGCATCAAAATGATGTTCAAGAAGTCTCTGAAAAGAAGAGAAGAAAAACAAAAAATCAATTTCTTTTTATTCTAATTTAGATAAACCAGCAAGAATATGCACCCTCCGGGTCTAAGTATTTAAGTTTTAATGTAATGAAATATATTAAGTTAGAAAGACTAACAAAATTAGGTAAGAATGCATATAAAAAGATTGCACTTATTTTAATTATATTTTAATTGGTTTCTATATAAAATCATTCATAGGATTGATTTTAATATGTTGGAGAACAAAACAATAATATTAGAGATCAATAACACATAGTAATTATTTGTTAAAACCAGTATGCAAATTAACCACACCATATATTATGTAAACCTTTATTTCTTAGTTATATATAAGACACATTACAGGATTTTAAACGCACTAAAAACATGGGCTGTTTTGATGCAGATCTAACTCAGATTTTTATAGACATCATTAATGAATAAGATTTATTCTATTCTATGTATTAATGATTTTGACCATAAATTAAATACTCATTGATAAACTTACACAATTCTTGAGAATGTTGTGATGTAAGAAATAATAGTTTTTAGTTACAGACAGATAGACACCCAATCTCCAAGAAACAGGATAGTTTT
>CM042171.1:26543382-26570882 GCA_023376005.1 Doryteuthis pealeii | reverse complement strand
AGTAAATCTTATCATAATGGACATTTGGTGTCTGTCTGTAACTAAAACTATGTCACTGCTTACGTCACAACACCCTCAGGAATTGTGTAAGTTTACCAAGGAGTATTTAATTTATAGTCAAAATTATTATTATTAAAGTATTAATAATCAATCCTATGAATGATTTTATATAGAAACCAATTAAAACATAATTAAAATAAGTGTAATCTTTTTATGTGTTCTTTTTCACTTTCGTTAGTCTTTCTAATTTAATATATTTCATTACATTAAAACTTAAATACTTACACCCAGATGATGCATATTCTTGCAAGTTAATGTAATTAATAGTAAATTTACACTTTCAATGAAAATTAATAAAATTATCAATAAATTTTGACTTGTATTTATTTTTATCTTCTTTTTGCTGCTTGCTTTTTCTTCTTTTCAATTTCCAACATTGTCATTCTAGGCTAACAAGTAAACACATTGAGAAATCAAATAAGGTACTAATGCATAATAGCACACAAGAGATAATATCATTAGATTATGTATAAAAAGCATTACATTTCACAGAAATACCCAAGACCTTTGAGACGCTAGGGTTAGTGTTAGGGTTAGGCTACTTCAGGAGTTTCCATTATTCAATGCTATGTATACGTAAAATGCAATTCTAATGATATTATCTCGTGCTATTTTGCATTTGTACCTCAAATAAAAAAATCTTCTGTCAAGATTTGAAATATACACTGATTTGATGTTGCTTGCAAGAAAATTCAATTGGTTTTATTATGTTTAAATAACATTAAAGTTTTGTGTTTCAACTTCAAAGGTGCCTAAAACTTTGATGAAATGTAAAAAAAAAAGTTGGCAGTACCAGCCGGACAGTAAGGGAGTCTATTCCCCTTTCAATAGTGCTAAAACAGGGAGATTGATTTCACATCTGAGGTGGAGTGACATGCCTACCATCGGTTCTCCCATATTACTGCACAGATCCAAGCTCTGCTACTCATGCGCTGAGTTGGCAAGGACCGGTATCGAACCCAGAACCTAGTGGTTTTGAGGCAGATGCTCTACCAACTGAGCTAAACCAGCCTTAAGATGATTTTAAAAGTACTTACCTTAAAATGGCGCATGATAACAGGAATGGCTTTACTGAAAATTTTCTCCAACTTCTCTTTCATTATCATACTTGAAGGCTGTAACAAAAGCATAAATAAAATGCAACTTGAAAAAAAACAAACATTTTTTGGATAGTTTTCATTTTAATTTTGAATATTATCAACAAATATTTTTTTCTTCATCTTAATTTTGGTTGCCTTATTTTATTGCAAATCACTCAGGTTATTCATCTATGACAACAAGGAACAACTGGTACAGAAAAAAACCAAGCCTCCCATCGACACAAGGCAAAAAAGAAATGTAGTTTGAATTTCACTGAGAGCTTAACTTTTATTTTTGTTTCTGATACATGCTGTTCCCTTCTCTGTCATAGAGATAATAACCCATGCTAGTTTCATTTTTTTTTTTAAATTAAGATAAAGAAAAATTAAATAGAATTAATAATTTCATGGCTAATTTGTAAGTATGGATCAATAAGACTAGCTGTCTAGCTGAATTTTTATCTAAAATGTTCACTGTATAATGTTTGATCTAAAATGTTCACTGTATAATGTTTAATCTATAATGTTCACTGTATAATGTTTGATCTAAAATGTTCACTGTATAATGTTTGATCTATAATGTTTACTGTATAATGTTTGATCTAAAATGTTCACTGTATAATGTTTGATCTAAAATTCTTCACTGTATAATGTTTGATCTAAAATTCTTCACTGTATAATGGTCTTCACTGTATAATGGTTGATCTAAAATTCTTCACTGTATAAATGGTTGATCTAAAATTCTTCACTGTATAATTGTTGTATAATGGTTGACCTAAAATTCTCACTGTAAATTCTTCACTAAATTCTTCACTGTATAATGGTTGACCTAAAATTCTTCACTGTATAATGGTTGACCTAAAATTCTTCACTGTATAATGGTCGTTAAAATTCTAAAATTCTTCACACTGTATAATGGTTGACCTAAAATTCTTCACTGTATAATGGTCGTCCTAAATTCTTCACTGTATAATGGTTGACCTAAATTCTTCACTGTATAATGGTTGACCTAAAATTCTTCACTGTATAATGGTTGACCTAAAACACTAAAATTCTTCACTGTATAATGGTTGACTAAAATTTCACTGTATAATGGTCGTCCTAAAATTCTTCACTGTATAATGGTTGACTAAAATTCTTCACTGTATAATGGTTGTCTAAAATTCTTCACTGTATAATGGTTGATCTAAAATTCTTCACTGTATAAATGGTTGATTCTTCAATTCTTCACTGTATAATGGTCGTCCGTTCTAAAATTCTTCACTGTATAATGGTTGACCTAAAATTCTTCACTGTATAATGGTTTGACCTAAAATTCTTCACTGTATAATGGTTGACCTAAAATTCTTCACTGTATAATGGTCGTTCCTAAAATTCTTCACTGTATAATGGTGACCTAAAATTCTCACTGTATAACCTAAATTCTTCACTGTATAATGGTTGACCTAAAATTCTTCTAAATTCTTCATGTATAATGGTTGACCTAAAATTCTTCTAAAATTCTTCACTGTATAATGGTTGACTAAAATTCTTCACTGTATAATGGTTGACCTAAAATTCTTCACTGTATATAATGGTTGAAAATTCTTCACTGTATAATGGTTGACCTAAAATTCTTCACTGTATAATGGTCTTCACTGTATAAATGGTTGACCTAAATTCTTCACTGTATAATGGTTGACCTAAATTCTTCACTGTATAATGGTTGACCTAAAATTCTTTCACTGTATAATGGTTCTAAAATTCTTCACTGTATAAAATTCTTTGAAAATTCTTCACTGTATAATGGTCACTGTATAATGGTTGACCTAAAATTCTTCACTGTAAATGGTTGACCTAAAATTCTTCACTGTATAATGGTCGTCCTAAAATTCTTCACTGTATAAATGGTTGATCTAAAATTCTTCACTGTATAATTGTGATCTTAATCTTTCACTGTATAATGGTTGATCTAAAATCTTCACTGTATAATGGTTGACCAATATGATCTATAGAGAAGTGTTAGATTAAGTGCATTGGCTAGGAAGGAGATTATGTTGAAAAATAAATATTTTTTATGTAAAATAAATGCTTTTTTCATCATTGTTACAGACTTATTGATATCATAATTATCTATAACATTCTGAGATAACTATTAATTGTTAACTAAAATTTTTAATCATGTATAAACAATTGATTCAGACTAAAGTAACCTTGGGTTCTGTTCATGTATTTTTTTTGTTTTATTTACAGAGCCCGAGGTTACTGTGGCCAGAATGTTGTGTTTATACACAATAAAGATGAGGAGAACAGTCCAAAATATCAAATTTATTCATATCAAGCCTCATCTCATGAATACATACAAGTATAAAATCTTTCACTCCTTCCTAAATAGAAGTATCAATATCATCATGGACCGGTTTTTACAATAGGAAATCAATGGGTTCATAGTTCTTCTATTAATTATATGAAAGAGAATATGAATTTGCACTGAGCTTACCTTTGCCAATTCAGGTTCAATGACAGTCCACAAAATGGTGATTGCATCAAGAAAGCCATGAATGATATTTGTCTCTAAAGTCATTGAAATATTTTCACCTTCTTGTTCTTGATACAGAGTCTCATCCTACAACAAAAGATTAAAAAAGAAATTCTTAATAACAAAGAAAAAACATTTTTTTAAATAGCTATAAAATATCAGCTTATTTTAAATATCTATAGTAATTTTTTTTTTTAAACAGTGTAGGGAGACCAATTTTCTGTGTGGACAGAATCATGAAATCATTAATCTGAAACAGAATCTGGGATTTTTAATGTAATTTTCAATAAGAAATTAATCGATTTTTTTCTTCAAATTTTTTGTTTTAATTCTTTCAAAACTCAATAACTGATCTTGTTAAACACTTTATTTTGCAAATTCTGTCTTCATAGTTTTGACATTTTTAGTGTTGACATGATCAAAGATCACATCAAATCAAAATCATATTTGGCAAAAAAAAAAGAAAAAAAAAGGTAATCTCAATTGAAACAGAAGACAATTACAATTTTGATGAAGTGTTACATTTTTACATACAATATATTTTTGGTCTTGGATTTTAACATAAAAAAAAAAACAAAAAAAAAAAACAAACCCATCTATGGGTTAAATAGAAGAATGTATTTATAAAAAAATTGTATTATCCATTAAGAATGAATTTATTTCAAAACTTTGTCGGTATTAAATGACCCACTGAGGTTGATATGCCGTAAAACCAAACCAAAAAAAAAAAAAAAAAAAAAAGAATTGTAGGTATTTGCTGTTTCTTTAAATGTATTAAAACTTTGAATCATGTTTTTGTTTTCAGTTTTTATAATCAAAGCATATTTTATTTATTTGCAATTTTCTTACAAAATGCTACGGAAAAAATAGAATTTATGAAAAAACGGAAACAGAATTTAAAACAAATTTGAAACAAAAAATGAGGGGCCCTAACAGTGGAAAGAGAGAGGGGGGGGGTCCCTTCTCCCTAAAATTGGTAACCACATCTTTGTCTCAAAAGAATACAAAATGTGGCATTCAAACTTTATCAACTCATAATTCTGAAATGATATTTCTTTTTCAAATGAAAATTAACTGTAAAAGGGAATAATAATTAAAAAGTATTAATTCTTATTAGTTATTAAATATCAATAATTAAATTATTATTAAATATACAAAACAGTATTTCTTTATATTACATACCAGTTGTAAAATGGTTATTATTTAAAAGGATATACAGTCGCTTTTATTGAAGGAGAGAATAATCATTCATATTTAAAAGGAGTTTGGGATGGTTTAGTTCAGTTGGTAGAGCATCCACTTCAAAACCACAAGGTTCCAGGTTCAATACTGACCCTCACCAACTCAGTGCATGAGTAGCACAGCTTGGATCTGAGTAGTAAAATTGGGAGCTGATGGTAGGTGTTGCGCTCCATCTCGGACACAAAAAACAATTTCCCTTGCCTAGTATTAGTGAATAAGGGATATACCCCCTCTCTGTCCAGCTGATAGAGACAACAGGCCACTCTGCCTTCTTTACTAAGGGAGTCAAATTAATACTACTTTATTACATACAAGTTGTATGATGGTTATTAAAAAAAAAAAAAAGGGATGTAGTCACTTTGATTAAACTTTAAGATAATTAATCATATCTAAAGGAGTTAAATTAGCCGTATTTATGCATATTATATATCAGTTGTAAGATGGTCATTATTAGAAATAAAGGACATGGAGACACTTTTGATATTTTGAAAAATTATTGATGTTTGCATTTCACCTAGCGCTTATACACTTAGGAAAGGTATGCATCTAAATATTCTCCCTTCAGCCACGGGTAAATAGTAGGGCAGACTGGGCTCTTTTAACCATGGCTAGGTAACCAGTCTAGGAGAAGGAAAACTCTAAATTCAACCTGTTAAAGCCGGCTTCTTAAGAAAATCACCTAGTGTTGCATCCTGTTTGTGTGGAGGGGGGGTTGGTGAATATATATATACCCTTGGGAAAGGTATGCATCCAAATATTCTCCCTCCAGCCACGGGTAAATAGTAGGGCAAACTAAGCCTTTTAACCTTGGTTAAGTATCAAATCTCAGAGAAGGAAAACTCTGAATTCAAATTTGTTAAACTCCGCTTAAAAAATTGATCTTGTGTTACATCCTGCTCATACAGAGGCATTGACTAATATATAATAAAATTCTAGTATTCTAGATTGGTGTCTTTAAAAAAGAAAAAGTGTCTAGAGCGTTTTGCTGTATCCATCCAGTTCTCATTGTGAAAGAGTAAAACCAAAAAACAAATTTCATGTAAGACTATCAATTAAGAATGATATATACATGTATATACATATATGAAAAATAGATGGAAATTAATCCGACAGTATGAAATTTAACATTTTGAAAAAACCTACCTACATAACAAACATCATGTTTTTTCAAAATGTTAAATTTCATATACATATATATATGTACCTAAGGTGGAGTACTGCACCTACAATCAGCTCCCCACTTTATTGCACAGATCCAATCCGTACTACCCAAGCACTGAGCTGGCAAGGGCCGGTATTGGACTCTGTGTTCAATACCGGCCCTTGCCAGCTCAGTGCTTGGGTAGTACGGATTGGATCTGTGCAATAAAGTGGGGAGCTGATTGTAGGTGTGGTACTTGCTGTTCCGAGGCGAATGCTCTACTGACTGAGTGAAACCGGCACAAAGTAATAACTGAGAAAAAAAGAAAAAAGGAAATGAAAAATACAAACCTTCTGACTATCACGTTCTTGGAAGGATTCATCACTTGCAACTTTTTCATTTCTTATACATCGAAGGATGCAACCACAAAGCAAAACAATAAAAGATACTGAAAAAAAAATAAAATAAAAAATTTTTAAGTTACATTACAAAAGTTTTACATTAGAATTTGAAAGACATTTTGTTAAATATTTTATCAACTTTGAATTTAATGGACTTCAGATGTATCAATACAAGTTCACCTAAAGATCAGGCACATAAAACTCACAGTTGAGTTTTTATCCTGTTTTATTTCATAATTGAAATATCGTGATATTTTTACTAACTTAAAACAGTTTTAATAAATTTTATTTGGTCAGAAGATCGCATAGGCGAGAACCTGTCAGTAACCAGGTTTTGACCCCATGTCCATGCTACCTTGACATATATATATATATATATATATATATAATATAAGATAAATATATAAAGGTTTTACATATCTATTTATTAGGTGACAAAGGAACAATCACAACCATATTGGTTTCATGCGATGCAATCATCAGGTGATGCAATCTTCACCTGATGATTGCATCGCATGAAACCAATATGGTTGTGATTGCTCCTTTGTCACCTAATAAATAGATATGTAAAACCTTTATATATTTATCTTATTATATTATATAACAGCTCTATTTTATATTGAGCACTCTACCAATAATACTGCCTTTGGTACACCATTCCAGCAAAAGCTGAAACAGTGACCATCTCACACTATATATATATATATATATATATATATATATATATATATACACATACACACACACACACACACACACACATATTGGTTTATTTGTTCAACAGCATATCAACACCTTTATGGATGTCATTAATGCCAAAATTAATTTGATTTATTTGTGAATGTTTTGAGCTGCATGTGATCCAAATTCCTTTATATGTTTGTCAATTCTTCTAAATCGCAATGTAAGTTTGCCTTTTCAATTTCTTTGATTAATTCTGAACAAAATTTATGAAGAACAAAATATTATTTAAATAGAACAATTTGTTCTATTTAAACAATATTTTACAGAAATTCAGCATTCAGTACCACAAAATATAATTATATGCTCATTGTAATAAAATTTGCTTATTCTTGTATATTAATGTTTTTTCTTATTTCTTAAAACCAAATAGTTAAAAAAAAAAAAATTGTCTGTTTGTTTAAATACTTATGACAAGTAATATATATATACACACACACACATATATATATATATACTAGCAGAAGTACCCGGTACATGACCAGAGAAAAATGATTTTGAAGAACACCAGTGATTGAGATAGAAAAGAAAAAGAGAGTAGTAAGAGAGGAAAATAATTTAGCAAATTTACATCAAATAAAAAAAAAAAAGATTGCTAAGAATTCATATATTACAATGTTTGTTTATTTTACGAAATTTTTTTTCTTTCTTTTTTTACATTCAAAATATTAGAGGCATCCCAGCGTGGTGTTTCACAGATCCATTACTACTGAATAGCGAATTCAATTCTCGCTGGATGACCCACACATGCAAACTTTAGTCACGCCCTACCTGTGGTGAATGATACAGGTAAATAAGGAATGCATCCCATTGTGGGGTAACAGTCAGCAAGGTTGATTCTCTTAGATCATTACTACTGCAAGAAGAGTTCGATCCATGCAGTATGCCTCATACATGCAACCTTGTGTCACATCCTACCCATGGCAAATGTTTTGGGTAAATAATGATGGTGTACCATCGTGGTGTAATGGTTATTTTTTGATTTTCGCCATATGCCCCTTACTTGTGACCTTGCGTCACATCCTACACATGATGAACAGGTTTGAAAAGAGCATCATATCAGGGTGTAATGCTGAGCGAGATAGTCTCATCGATCCATTACTACAGAATAATGGATTCCCCATATTTATGATTGTGTGTCACATCCTACACCTGGCTACAGTGAGTCTTTCTGTACTTACTTATGAAGAATTATGAAGAGTTCCACAAATCTTTTGATTTTTGTTTAATTAATTATATCACTTAATCAGTAAAAATCAATTGAATTTTGTGTTTCTTAATTATATACATATTAAAGTATATGCAAGATTTCAATTCTGAATGACGTTTTCAAAAGTTATAACTCAATACGCTCATACCATAAGGATTCTTAATATATATATATATATATATATATATATATTTATTTGAGTAAGGGTAGTATGGACATGGAGTCAACACCTGGTTACAAACAGTTTCTCACCTATGTGAACTTCAGACCAAATGATATTGCTTAAAAATATAGCACTCATTATCATATATATATATATATATATATATATACACACACACAAAGTCACATTGTATTTCATGTATAAATGTATACATGTATCTAACAATCGTCTCTTGTATCATTACTCACTTCAAAGAAAACCAGTAGAGAAAAATTATAAAACCAAGTGTATTTTTGACACAAGATAAACAGAATAACTAATACATAGAAAACCAAATCTTTTTAGCAATGCATTAACATTTAATTTACCTTTATGAGTCTTTCAAGTATTATATAAAACTAAATTATGCTATAGATAGATGTATACAGAAAAATATGAAGAAAGTGATTCTACTCACCCACTTGCTCAAGTGACATGTGTTTCGGAGCATGTTGGAAGAAAATCCGAGATGCTTTAGGATTAGTTTCAATTAGACAAATGATCCGAGTAACTTGTACCTCAGCCGGTTTATCCAATGGGAGGAAACTGCTAAATATAATCTGCATAATTCGGCGTGCCACAGGCTGAGTATCAATTGCAAGGCGGACAAGCAAATGGTCGACAGACACAATAGACCAATACTATTGGAGAAAAATAAATAAATGAATAAAAATTTATAAGAAAAATCTGTTAAGATAAATAGGACATGACTATCAATTTCTAAATCAAAGGTTTTCTAATAAGGCAGCACCTCCCCCACAAATAGTTAATAATACTTTGTGTTACCATAACTGTTAAAGATTATAAAAGGATAAACACCCAGGAACAATAATATTTCACAGCGATATAAAACTGATACTGACACAGAAACAATTCAGTTAATTTATTGTCATGGAAGAGTCTATTTAAAAGGAAAGTGGGGTAGGAAGGTTCCATAATATAAAATTAACATTAGCCCTAGTCAATTTTTTAAAATTCAAATTCATCTAGTAGAAAGTTTGCATGGAATTTCTATAGAATTTCCCATTACTCTGGAATTTAACCATATTACATGACTATGTTTTGGATAATTCCATGTCAAATCATCCAGGCCATGTCCCCCATAAACTTCAATTTTTCTGAAATTTTATCCAGGTGAGGACTATGTTAAAGTTAGACAATTCCCAAAATTTGAGTTTCTATTTCCATAAATTGTCAGAGTTATGTCAATTTTTAGCACTCTAAATGGGGGGGGGGGGGTTGTAATATCCTTTTGTCTGTAAAATGAGTTCTAGAGCTTCACTACTCTTGAAAATTAGCTTATAAAGTTTTTTTTTGGCCCAAGGAATCCAAAAATGCTATCAAAGAATTTTCGAAATTAACCAATTTTAACTTATTAATGATTTCTGATTTTTTCATAGCAAAATCAATATCCCGATGTGGCGTGCATTTATAACAAAAAAAAAATTCTTTATTATTATTTTACATATATTGAACATTATTTATACCAAAAAGATAGTTTGGCTTTTGCTCAGTACTGAAGCTACAACATCAGTTAAGATTTTGCACGTTTATGTTTAAAGTGTTTCCGTTCATCCATTGAATAAGATCTATATGGAGCAAAATAACTGTCACAGTACAATAGAAATGATCAGGATTATGTTGGTGGTTGGATATATTTGAAATATTATAGAAACAATACATTTCCCTTGTATCAATCATATTGCCTGCAAAATTCTGACAATATACAAATCTCAATATCGGCACAACATAATGAAATTGAAAATTGGAATGTAACAAAAATGATAATAAAGATATACAAATAAAACATAGAAAAGATTAGAACACTTGAAAAGCACAAGTATGATTGGCATGAACCAAATCTGACATTCAATTCTACATTGCAATATTAATATAAACCTCTTCTTTTAATCATCTAGCTTATTCTCTTGTATGCTAAGTAAAATATGGACATCTTTTAATCAAAAAAACAAAAATAATACAAACTTGAAACTTACACCTTTTTTTTTCCATCAAGCTCACAATATAAAGTGGAAATAGCATAAAACTCTAAGAGATATCTTCTTCAAATGTCTTGTTTACTATTATCATCGAACCTCCAATGAAATTATCTCCCTTTACGTCCTTTGGAAAAGAACAGCTAGCCAGGTGTCATATATCCAACATCGTCTGTGATACGGGGTCTGTCATGACTAATTACGGCCCTTGGATGTGAAGAGGGATATATTAGGGACAGAGTAGTCTCCCCGGGAGTGAGAAAACTTCGGTTTAGCAAAGTACGTATGTGAATTACCAAGACCTATATGAATACATTTTAATAAAAAATAAAGGAAAATAAAGTGACTTGAACTCCAGTAGAGCTGCTAAAAGCCGAAGAATTTACAGACCTAATTAGAATGGACCCAAAAATTTAATAAGTGCCGCTTATTATTAATGCCATTAATAAGTCCAACTTAATTGAACTGAAAGAAATTAGAAATTAAACAGCTAATGTGGATGTCAAAAAATTATAGTGTTGAAGATAAGAGAAGGGTTGAAAAAAAGCTTGTAACCCCCAAACCTTAATAAATAATTTTTATTGTTATATTTACAACCCAGTATTTTACTGCATTTTTATGGAATGGTCAACAATTTTTTTAAATTATGACAAGTGATCTTCATTTTGGTGTGAGTTACAACCAGCCTCATCAACAACTCCCTTTATGCTGTATACTCTCTTTCCTTTACTTTCTTACTTCTATTCTTCTAGCGTCTGGACTTCGTCTTGGGGACTTCATGTCTGGTCTTCCATTGGGGATTTCTCTTTATCAGAAGCCCTGTGTCATTGGTAGTTTTTAGATAATAACACAAGACTTCGATTTAACTTAGATCATATTTTATTCTGAAATCCCCATCAGACTACCTGCGCAGATTTAGTCGGCACCGTGCATGACACGACTTACCACTGTCGTGGCTTTGGCCGATCTGACTAAAAATCTCTTTCTAATCTAAACCGGAAGAGGGTCTTCTCCACCGATTCTCATGGTATCCACCGGAAGGATCAGGATCAGGACTGAGGTCAAGCCTTGTCATTCAATCCTTCAAGGCTGCCGGCTGAACTTATAACAGCCATTTTGGTTTCTACACTACTGTACATAAATATTAGGAATCTAATAATTATGTAACATTTAAATCAAAAATTAACACAACATGGTGAGAAAAGGTAATTGACAAATCATGACCAACTCAACAACTAGAAACTGACTGGACTAGTGAACTAATCAATTATTAGAACATTTGGTTCAATATATCACAAGATGATCATGACTAGGATTAAGGTCTAGTCTGTTTTATCTTGCAATACATTCTTTCCACCTATGTTATCTATGTTTAATTAGTTTACTAGCAGGACCTGAGGATATACCACAGTATGATAATTTAATTATTATATTTGATATATTTACTTAAAAATAGTTCAATATGTTAAAAGTATAATAATCTTGATTGAACTCTCTCTCACTCTTTTTTTCTTTCTTTCCTTCCTTTCATTATGTTCGATTGAAACAGATTAGCATTATCACTCCCTCTCTCTCTCTCTATCTTTCCCCTACTTTCTTTCTTTCTTATATTTTTTTCTGTGTAGCATGTCCTTTTTCTTCCCTTTCTTTCTTTATAATAAAAACGGAATGGTCCATTATTTAGCCGAGGTGAAGAAACTCATAAGAAATAAGAATACGGCGGATAAGCAACACCAGATTATCAGGATTTACATTTTTGCATTTCATCTTGGACGATTTCAATAGTCTCATTTTCAACCAGAAGGTGTTATAAGATGATAATGGTTGGAAGATTAAGGAATAAGAGTATTAATATATAGAAGTTTCAGAGATTTCAATTTAACCAAAATAAATAAACAAAAAACAAAACATATGCAGGGGATTCTATAGAATAACTAGATATTCTATTAAATAAGGTAATGTAGATAAAATCTGACAAAAAAAAAAAAAGGTAGATATTCTAGAGAATGCTGATGTTTCACACTTTACTGGTAACAAATACTAGCAGCAAGTATAATTCTTCTTTTTTTTATTTAAAAATAATTTAAAATATTCTACAGTTTTTCCCATTTAGCTCAATAGGAAATAAACTTTTAAATTTTTCTGTCAAATTGTTACAAATCTTTGCCAAAATTCACTACTTTTAGAGAAGACTTGTGGCAGAAGACAAAATGATATGAAAATATTCACCTTAATTTTGCGTATTCCTTTGACTTTGATGAGGAGGTTGACCATGGCAATGCGTACTCTCTCAGACGTATCATGAAAGAGATTTTGTAATTGTGGCAAAATTGGTTGCAAAATAAGATGACAATAATGGCAGTTAAAAAGGAGCATGATGCCTGAAAAGAAAAGATATCAAAGTTTGAAAGTCATTTATATTGAATATACATATATGCTAATACAATCTATATTATTATATAATGGAGATTGTGGGTTTGTCTGTCTGTAACGAACTATATTACTATTCAAGTCATAATTCCCTTTGTTATTTACATCACATTCTCCATGATTTTATTTTAACCTCAATTATATTAATAAAATTGTTTAACATCATTAAGACTGTTCACCATATATACATACTAATAAGATGCAATTGCATTTATATATACAGCAAAATAGCGATTACAGTGTGAATTGGAAGGCTAATTTGCATATTGATCTTAAGAATTTGATTTTAATAAATATATGCTTACTATATTGAGTTCTAATTGTTTGGTTTTTTATATAAATGAATATATGAGCAAAAATCTCGGGGATAAATCTTAAAAGCAATCCATTAACAAGAGAAATAATTGTAATTTTATTCTTTACTTCTTATTTTAACTAAATAGTTAAATTAGGAAAATTTACCAATGAAAGACGGGGAGTAAGGGAAATGACGGAAGAGTTAGTTTCAAAGTTGTTCTATTTTTTCAATCATACCCCTTCTGTTCCAAATATTTTTATCTGAATTCTTATTCAGTTTCATTAGCCTTCTAATTTAACATGATATTTTATTATATTAAACTTAAATACTTGCACCGGAGGGTGCATATTTTGCTAGTTATAATAAAGTTCAAATACTCAGAGGAATATGGTTGGTTGATTGGTTTTAAAGTATTGTTGAGTTATTCAAGTCATTTTCCCCCCCAGTAATATGGTTTCGTTTAATGATCCAATGTAAACAAAGCTTCAAGTAACTATTCTGAATACTAATAATTTGCACTCAATTATATAATTTCAAATATTCCTATCTATTATTGATAATTTCTAAAAACATTTATTAGACTCAAAGATGGGACCTTTACAAGAACTACCACTTTTGGTCAGAGTGGACCTGGAGTAAAATGGTAAAAAGTGGTGACTCCACACTCCCCAGATCTGGATGCAGTTTAGTGTCAATCCCATTTTTTCTATCAAGAGAGAGAATCTTACCTTTCTTCAGGGGATGCAGTCGGCATATTCTAGGTGTAACAACATGACAATCAAGAGGGATATTATTAATATAAAATTGGGAAAGGACTGAATCCATCTATTCTTTCGTAGCTATGAATAAATAGTAGGGCAGACTGGATTATTTTATTCTGTTTAAGCAACAAGTCTAGGAAAGGCAGAATTGAATTCAAACTAGCTTTGACTCTGTTGTACCTTTGCAATATAATTTTTTCTTACATCCATTCGGTTTGTCATTTAGTAACTTTTTGCCTATTGGGGTAACTGATTTTGCTTTAGGGCTAACTTTGAGTTTGCTTTTTGTTTTGTTTTTGTTTTTAAAAAAGAAAAAGATAAATTTACCTTCAATACAGATTCTCGACTTCAGCTGCAGCTCCATCCAAGCAAGGATCTTCAATCAAAGTGGTGATGTAAGTTTTTTATGACTCTTTAGGAATCATTTGCCAGTAGGCTGAAAGAATCTGACAAAACACCCCAAATGGTCCGACTTCGGATTTGAGGGACAGGAATCCATGAGCAGATTCTATTTTGAAATAATATTTTTTTTTTTAAATTAAATCAAATGTCTATAAGAAAGAAAATGTAATTCTAAGAACATAAAAAGGTTAAAGATATTGGTTAAAGATTAATAGAAGGGCAAGAAAATATTTGAGTTGTAAGATTCTAGTTCACAATAGAATAGATTTACAGGCAATTACAAAGACTAACATACACAGAGAAATTCAATTCCTTCATACATCTTAGAGTGAAGAGCTTTATAGAGATAGACTTTTAATTTTGCATATTCATTATTGCAATCAGTTTACTATTTGATGCCAAAAGAGTTAGATTTTTGTGTCTTTTCTTATTAGATTTACGTTGATAGTTTTTATTGATAAAATTATGATTCAATCCTTTTCCTTCATAGCCAAATGCTTCTGATATTACATTCATTTTTTGGGTATCCTTGATCGTTTGAGCGTAAAAAAAAATCCTGATTAATATTGCTATTATATCTTGTGTTATATACAACGTTTCGGGCTGATGAACCTCTTCGCCTTCTTTAGGTGTTTTCTTGTCGAACTCGGGAACCTTCTATTTCAGACAAATAAAAATAGCTTACAATCTCTCTGGTTTTAATTATATTCCAAAGAATAAAATGAGATGGTGTATTGACCATCAAAATTTAAAGTATACTTTTCTGACCTCTTAGTAATAATTTCAAACATTAACATTGGTTTAAAAAGGGAAAAGTCATCACTGATCTCAAGAATGACTCAATGCTTGATAGTTGGGATATTAAAAATCATTTACAGAACTGGAACTGAGATACATGAATCAAAGTTTAAAATCAGATTGTTCATACTAATTAGACCTAAATTTTATCCATTTTGAGTAACTCAAATTTAGATTTAAAACAATGTATAAACCCCTCCATGGTGGGTTGGTTGGTTATATAATATGCCAACTTTTGTTGAGTTTATTTATGCTGAATGAGTTTTTAACAATTATGGTTCCAAGTATATACAGTACAAAATATATAACTTTCAGGATCATTTAAACAACTAGTTTGAATTTTAAAAGCTTATGTGTTAATGTAGTTCAAAATCATTTTAAACATTATCTCTAATAATAATCATGTTTGCACAAGTTATATTTGTTATCAAGTATTTATATCTAATACTGAATAATTAATACACAATTATATAGTTTCGAGTAATTATTACTATTAATATAATAATAATTTGTCTGGACATATTATATAGTTCAACATTTTATTTCAATACTAATATTTTCAAACATGGTTGAGTTGAGCCCAATATATGGGTAGCCTAACGCATTATTAACTCCTGGTCAAAGGGTCTAAGAATAACCAAATTCAGAGTTTTGGTCAAACCAAACTTGCGTTTATCTGGAAAGGGTTAAATGGGGGGGGGGATAATTCAAAAGATTTTGGAAGTAAGATGCTATAAAATGTGTGATGTATGTATTTTCATCAAGAACTTTCTGTATAAAAGAGATAAATGTTTAATCCCTTCAATCTTACAATTTATAAAAAGTCACTCATTATATGTTATTAATTACATAAAAGTATTGATGTGATTCTTTGTAAAAGGTCTTATTCCTCAACACCAGCAAAAGGAGTTTTGTGAGGAAGACATCAATAAGTACGGAGATAGAATTAGACGAACAACAGAGTTGGCTGCCTGTAACAAAGAAAGAAAATTGAAATTGGTTATAAATATAACAGACACATTTTTATTGCTAGACTTTGTGACGATATGGTTATGGTGATAGGAAGGGGATGGCAAACCATTTCAAATCCTGAAAGACGGCTGTTTATATTCCACTTGTGAGTTATACCTAAGGATAAAGGCAGAACCATGCTTTTCTTCACAATATGATAAACGCAGGTATATTGGGTTTCTTTTTAGTCTTGGTACAGGCAACCAGTCTAGAAGGAGAAACTCTTATATAAAAATGCCATGGATTAAATCTTGCCTTGGTGGCAGGTGGGTAAATATTGGTTTATCAATGAACAGAGTTATATTTAAATAAGAAAATAAGTAAAATATTCTGATCGAATATGATGTCTCTAGAGATACATAATTCACCAAAAATAAATTTGTTCTTTTGTTTTTCTTATCTTTCTTATTCTTCCATCTTTTAATCTGTTTTTTTTCATTCTCTCTCTATTCTTTCTTTAGTTTACTTTCCTTTTGAAGTATTTCAACTTGCTCCTTATCAGAGATATTAACATGTTTTCTCCTCAACCCGATTTACAGTGTTTCTAATTAACACAAGGTCTAATGAAAGTGGTTGCTAATTTTCGTTTTAATTTTCCTTCTTTTCTTTTCTTGATTCTATACTTTGTGAAAGATTATTTGTCTATCAATCATCATGTCATGCTAATAAGCACAGATATTCATAGCATCTCGTCACCACCATCGCTATCTTCCGTCCCTGTGCAACGTCTCTGCACAGCAATGCCAGTATGCGCACCATAGAACTCGAATACCTTCTGGAGGGAAGATATGCAGCTTGTGGACTGCTGGATCAAAGTGCATTGAAAATGACAAGAAAATATACTATAGTAGAAAATATTATATCAAAGTCAGAGACAAGAAATCTTCCTTACTGACACAGAGTTTTATTTAAAGACAATACAATGTGCAGTTTGGAGCTGCTATGTGTGCTTTAATGTTAGAGTCAGAGCAAAATATTCATTCCGTCATCTGATGAGTCGGTTTTTGATGATCTAGATATTTGTCTATAGCTCATGATAGACTATAATGCTGATAATCTCTAAGTCTTTTATTGTTGATATTGCTTTACTCATCATATGACGAAAATTATATATATATAACTAATAATGTATGTACTTTATTATTGGATTTCCCTGCTTCTGCTTGTTAGCTATATTATTCGTGTGTAGAATAATAATAACGAAATAATGCGTTGTATTTGGAATTTTGCTCTCCTTTGTGATATTATAAGGATCTTGTTAATTTGATATGTTTCATAATACACAACAAACTAAAAGTCATCTGAGTTTATCTGGCACTTGTAACATTAACTATTGTGAAAATGTTATTTCTAAGAATAAATACTTTTTCTTAATCTATATCCTGCAACTTGATAACCATGATTCTCTGGAAATTCAACTATGCTATTCATTGAAGATTGATTGGTTCCTCGTTTATTAAAAAATATAATAATAGATAAATATTTTTTTGAAAAGACTATATTTTGTGCTTAGCATTCATACATTCAATAAAACAGCTGCTTTTCGCTTTTCTTTTTTATTGTCAATTAACGTTTTCCTTAAGTAAGATAATAAACTCAAAAAATGCTTGTAATGTCTAAATTATTGAAATAGAAAAAAGATTTTTTCCATATTAGTAAAAAAAGAAAATTCTATGTCTAAAAAAAACAGAAAAAAGAAATAAAAAGTACAGAGACCTTTAAAGATCTTCCCAGTATTGGAGCATTACAAGAGAGTTTCAACATTTCTCAGACTCCTTTCTGTCTTTTTTGTCTCGTGGATGTAGGAAGAATCTGACAAAAGAAAAGAAAGTGATTTTTGCTAAAAAACTTAAGCTATGTGTTGTTTGATGGATGTTTATTATTTATGGAATATTTACCCGTCTAAGGTTATGTTTATGCTAGAGTAAAGAATTAGATGTGCTTGTATGCCTTATTTGACACTGTTTGTAGCAGTAAGCAGTTTTAAGTATGTTTGTCATTGTTAGGATTTGTGTTGAGAGTTATTTTGTACGGGTAACATTGTCGTTCAGCTTTATATTTTTTTGGTATAATTTTATTTCTCTCAAAAAAAGAGAGAATGTCATCTATGCTGAATTTTCAAATAGATTTTGTCTATATTATTGCCTGAAAAGAAGCATTTTTATAGATAAATTTGAAGATTAACTAGAATAATAAAGAGGTTAATAAATTTTTGGTTTCAATTTCTTTATCATTTGATTTGTTGGTCTTGATTTTGTATGTAACTCTTGTGGTTTACTTGTTATGGCTCGCACAGAATTTTGTCTTAGTTCATTATTGTTAGATACTCAAATTTTTTAAAAAACATTTTTTTAGAACACTGATTTTTTAAATTTATGTTTAACGCATATATGAGGACCTACACAAGTTTTACTAGCTACCCAGGTTGATTGGCCTGGAGTAATGGGCAATGAAGGGGTAATCCACCGTCCCGTGCTTCAGAAATGAAACTTCAATAGAACTGTCAGTTAGAAACGATCAGGTCACAACCAGTGCATGTCTAGTACATGATATGATTAAGAAAGGTTTTGGAGGTTTGCATATAGAGTTTTATAATCGGTCAGGGACAACTCATATAGTGTAGGGTTTGACATGATTCAAGTGACTGATTAGAGGTGTAACCTATCTACGTCCATGCTTTAGTTTAGTTAAGGACCAAAGTGGAGTCGTTGAACGTCAGGATGCTTACTCTCACCAGGATTCCACCCGTTAATGCATCATTGGGTTGATGCTCCATTGTTTAGATTTTTGGAGGGAGGGGGTGCAGAATTTTCCATTATGCTAAGTAAGGAAATGTGCGATGTTGCACGTCAAATGGATTCTTGCTCTAGCCACCTGGATTCTCACCTCTATTGCATTCATCGGGCGTGACTGTCCCATTAGGGAATTTTGAGGGGGGGTCCGTTTAAATGATGCATTCTCTTCCTTTCTGTTTATTAAGTGTTAGTTTTTGCTAAATATTATCTAGGGCTAGTTAACGTGTCAAGTCGGTATGTTGTTGTGTTTCTGTTGCACTGTCACTGGCCGGCCATGGGCTAGGCCCACCAGGGGATGCACACCCTTTTAAGCATCCTGGGTTGATGTCTTCGCCATTGGGATCTCGCGGTGAGGTCTCAAATGAATTGCTTCCAGCCAGAGGTGGGCCATGTGTTCTACGCCCCATCATGATTAGAAACTGTGCAATTCGCCAGGGTGTTTGTACTAAATTGATCTCCTCATGGTGATGCGAAACGGTGCTTTCACTTATTAACAAAGTGATTCATGTTTGCATCCTATAAAGAGCTTACCACTTATCTATAATAAGCACAACAATTTAGCTCATAATTTCTTTAAAGAGTAAGACTTATGCAACTTTGTATGGCTATCTAGCAGAGATATATGAATGGTGCTACTACATTATTATCATGTATGAGTAAAGTTTTACAATAAATTTATTAAGTTGGACAGTAAGTGGAAGGAGATAGGAAGAGTTTGGAAACTATCGGGAAATTGTGATTTTGTTCTCCTTACCTCAAACTTTGGGTTCGTAGGGTGGGCTTCGCACTGGCTTTATTCTATCGAGCAGCTATAAAATATAAACTTCATTACGAACATAAGTAGTTGTGTTCTTCATACCTAGAGCTATTATGTAGAATATTATTGACAAATGTGATTTTTAGATAATGTATAGAATTAGAAAATACATTTCAGATATATTAATAAGATATGAAGGTTGGGTCATGATTTGTCAATTATTTTTCTCACCATGTTGTGTTATTTTTGATTTAAATGTTAATATTATAGGATNCAACCGCCTTAACTAAAAAGAAAGGGGGAAGAAAAAAAAAATTTATAAATGATAGATGATAAATAATAATATAATTTTGAAAGAAAACAAGAAAAAAAAACAAACAACCAACACCATCAAAATATAGCATTCAGAGTTTCTCTCTTGAGCATAGTGATTATCAATAGCAAATTTTAATTAGAATTGATTTATTCTCAAACGCAGAAGTGGCATACCCAGTATGCACTGGGTAGAGGTAGGGGACCTCGGTGTATGCATGGTTTTAGACTTTTGAGATTTCAATGCTGAACATTTAAGTAGAATATTCAATGCTATTTCTGCGTACATTTTGATATTTTTTAAAAATATCTTTGGAATATAAATCAAATCTTCATATTTTATGCACAAAAAACAAGAACCAGGTTGATTATCTAATGTGGTATTAATATATTTACTATATTGTTGTTTCATTTCATAGTTTCATCCAAACATGCACTACATAACACACCAACCACTTGTCCTTCTATACATCGGTAAGATGTTGATTTAACTAGTGACACTCAGTCAAAATATGATATTATAAAACATTTTGGACCAATATGACATTTAGGGCAACCCCTTCAGGCGAATCGTTTCATAAGGACATTTTTTTTATTATTTCACAACTGATCAAAAACCGCGTGTTTGGTTACAACAGACGATTATTTAGATTTTTTTTTTAATTATAAAACTGAACCCCTAAACAAACAACGCGGATATTTTTGGACGGTGGTACAAATGAAAAAAAAAATGTCCTTATGAAACAGAGATCGCAAAAAGGTTCATATGCCGTCCAAATTTCTCCTAAAACAAAAAAGATGAAAAGATAAGAAGAAAAGCTGAACTTTACAACCTGAAATCAATGCCGAACTCAAAATAACACAGGTTCCCAAGCTTGACACAACAATTGATTCATCGATTTCATACATCAGACAAGATAAGCTGTGTATCAAAGTTGAAGAGGATTCTGCCAAAAAACAAATAGACCAAATATTAGACAAATTGAGGAAAAACAAATAATTAATAATTTTGTAAGTATATCTGTATTATTACGGACTATTGTCCTTCATCTTCAATTGTTAAGAGAATTCTGTACAACGTTCGGCGATATGCCCCTGGCCTTCTTCAGGTATTTCTTGTCGGGACTCTGGAATAATACAGATAATACTAATCATCAAGCCTCATCTCAAACATTCAGAAGAAATAATTTTAGGTAGTAATATTTTTTTCACTTAAGGCCTAATTGGCTACTACATTGAAAATTAATTCATTTTTCTGAATTTTTGAGATAAGGTTTGATGAATGCTTCCTAGTTCGACAAGAAACACCTGAAGAAGACTAGAGGGTACATCAGCAGAAACTATGTGTAAATAACAATAAAGATAAAGACAATAGTCTGAGTAATCCAAATAATCCAAAATATAATTCTGTTTAGCCAATCAGAATCCTTGTTCCCTTTAAAGAATGGATATCTAACAATATTTGGCAAATCTAAGGTCTCTTTGAATTATTTAAGTCTGTCTCAAAAGCGTTGTTCTTGTCATTTTAGTGCCAACTTTTATGATTGGATTTGGGCCAGATTCTGTTGCATAGCCTTCTTCCTTATCTTCTTGGCTTGCTGGATCTTCTATTCTTCTATCTGGGTTGATTCTTTTCTTCTTTTGGTCTCCTTCTTCTGGGGCTTTGAACATTTCTTACTCCCTCTGTCCATTCTTTTGTTTGAATAAATGAACAAAAGTATGTTTCAGACATGTTTTTTTTTTCAAAGCCCCCCCATAAAAGTGGGGAGAAATAGCCCACAGTAGAGATGCCATTTTTTGTCCATTCACTGAGCTATAACTTGTATAACTCGTTCTCATGATTAAACTGACAAAAAAAAAAAGAACAGCTAAACATGAGTTAAATAATCATTTTACTGGGTATTTTCCATGACCCTTCTTCTAAGAGAATTATCAGTTATGAATAGAATGTATTTTTTTACTCAAATCGGTACAGCCAAATTATATTCTAAACCATCACATTACTGTGGGTTGTATTTCTATGAAATAATTTCAATCTAAAATATATTATTTTTAGATATTTTACTTACTTGTAGCAAATCACAAGCTAAATCTGTGATTTTCTTTTTGTCATGAGATGAATTCCTTTTCCTTGTTGATTTTGAAGTGTCTTGTTTATTTTCCAAAACAGGAAGGACTTTCTTTTTTGCCCAAGACAAAAAACGATAAATCACTTTTCTCAAATCAGCAGATTCATTGAGGTCCTGAGATTCAGCCTAAAATTAATAAACAGAAAATACAAAATTGTTTCTCATCCTTTTTTTTTTTATTGGTTTATTATCTTAATTATTTCTATAAATAATCAGATTAATTGGGAGACAATAAGGGATAAAAAAATGTACAAATGGGAGTTTCATTTCAGATGGTTGGAGATATCTTTGGTTTGCTTTCATTTATTTAACAGCATATCAACTCCTTATGGGTTATTTAATACGGAAATTTTATTAATTTCTAAATGTTTGATTGTAATCATAACAATATTTTCAATGTTTATTAAATTGTTTCTAAAATTGCACTATTTTATTTGTCTATAACAATTTTTTGAACACAGTTATATGGTTTGAAGTACTTCTATCTAATACAAATAATTTGCAAACAGTCGTATGATTTCAAGTATTCCTCATAATTCATACACAATTCTATGGTTTCAAGTAACTATTCATATTTAATAATAATCAGTTATTTGCACACAGTTATATGGTTTCAAGTATTCCTATCTAATACTAATCCTTTTCATAGAACTATTAACAAGTGTTACATAATTATTAGATCCCTAATACTTATATAAGGTAGTACAGAAACATAATGGCGATTAGTGCAGCTGATGGCCTTGAGAGTGAGTGACGGCGCTTGACCTCACTCTCACCTTGCCTTCCGGGGATAAATCGTGAGAACCGGAAGGCATAGAAGAAAATACGACAAGAGGTAAGAAGTAAGAAAGGGTATGCAACACAAGTACTACCACTTAGGGTCAGAGCGGACATGGGAGTAATGGAAATTGCCAAAGCTCCAGAACTCAAGTTTCACCATTGGATGCAGTTTAGTGTCATACCCAGGACACTCACTTTTGGAGGACGTCTTACCTCATTGCAGATGATTCAACAGAGTGGAGATATCTTCGGTTTTGTCTATTTTATAATAAATTCTATCATATCAACATGTTCTTTATATGAAATTTTATACATTTTCATACTATACTGCTTTACAGGGTTTCTATTAATAAATCCTTTTAGTAAACAACAAATTATATACGAATTCAGGATTATATCTTTAAAAATGCAATACTATTATGTTTCTATGTTAAATTACATTTTTAATTTTAATAATAATTTTGTTTTGAAACAATGTAAAATGAAAATGTTATAAAAGTAAAGTTAGCGGAGTAGTATCAGGTGGACAGCAAAAGAGTCTATCCCCTTTTTGCTAACGTTAGACCAGGGAGATTGATTTGCTGAGGTGGAGCGCCATACCTACCATCAGCTCTCCACTTTATCGCACAGACCAGATTATCCAATTTGTGCTACTCATACACAGAGTGGGCGGGGACCAGTCTCGAACTCAGAACCTTGTGATTCTAAGACAGATGTTCCAAAACCAGCCCCTTAGGGGGGGAAATGTTAGAAAAAAAAAAAAATTTAAACAGAAATAAAACTTATCATATAGTCACAATATATACCTTCCACCACTTTAGAAAAAATAAAAAACTTGTCAATATATTATTTATCACACACTGACTCCATTTGGCAATTAGTTCAACTGGTCATAGATTGTAAAAATCTTTTTTTTAATTTGAACATTGGCTACAAGAGAAAAATATCAGATAAGATAGAGTGAAATGGTTTTGACAAAACCTTTAAAATTTACATACACCAATATTTCATTGGGTTGGTGTTAGAAAATTAATTTGGCTTCTCCTGATCATTTTTATCTTTTACATGCTACAAAATTATTTGCCTAAAAGTTACATTCCTTTTCTTTAAAAATTCTTCATATAATAAAGATAAGAATCTTATAAACTCCTTCCTAAATAGAAACATCAGTATCATCATGGACCACTGTTACAACATATCATTATAAAGAAAATATAATACTTCCTCAAAAATAAATACAAAATAAGAAAAATAGCCATCAATATATTATTAAAATTCATATTTGTATGTAACTATAACACAGCAAAAATAGCACATTATAGCAAGATTTGTAATAGAGCAATACACTTAAAATAATCTAACCTAGAGAATAAAGCAATTTCTAGTTCAATTTAAATGTTGATTTTGTGGGGGTCTGCATTTATTTCTGTCATTTTTTTAATCATTCAAATTCTCAATATAATGGAAATGACAAAGAAATTAGAATCCTTCACTTCTAAACAGGATGTACATGTTGTATAAATGTTATCATCATAGTTTAATAGGTTAAATCAAACTTAATATACCTAAATTCCACTAAATCGTATGTCACCCCGGCGAAAGAAAAAAAAAAAAATACGAAAAATCATGGAATTAACCAAATTTAATCAAATTTTCAGTGTTGATATATTAATGAATAAAATATATAATGCATTAATTATTTTATTTAAAAACTTTTACATTTTTTCAGGTCAGTTAACTTTGAACCACATATCTTTGAGAATCTGTGTTATGCCTCAAAGATAATGGTTCAAAGTTAACTGACCTGAAAAAATGTAAAAGTTTTTAAATAAAATAATTAGTGCATTATATCTTTTATTCATTAATATTTCAACACTGAAAATTTCATTTTTACTTTCGGCAGGGTGACATACGATGGTGGAATTTAGGTCCGTTAAGTTTGATTTAACAGTTTAATCTTTGTCCTTTGATATTCAACTATAAAAGACCAGCAGGCTCTTACCTCTGTATAAATAAGCAAATTGAGACGAATGTAAAGGAAATAAGCGTCCAATAAAAACTGATCATCAGGAGATTCAAGTTGTTGGTTATCAGCATCAAAATGATGTTCAAGAAGTCTCTGAAAAGAAAAACAAAAAATCAATTTCTTTTTATTCTATTTTAGATAAACCAGCAAGAATATGCACCCTCCGGGTCTAAGTATTTAAGTTTTAATGTAATGAAATATATTAAGTTAGAAATTAGGTAAGAATGCATATAAAAAGATTGCACTTATTTTAATTATATTTTAATTGGTTTCTATATAAAATCATTCATAGGATTGATTTTAATATGTATATGTTGGAGAATAAAGCAATAATATTAGAGATCAATAACACCAAGTAATCATTCATTAAACCAGATTTTGTTAAAACCTGTATGCAAATTAACCACACCATATATTATGTAAACCTTTATTTCTTAGTGATATATAAGACACATTGCAGGATTTTAAACATACTAATAACGTGCTGTTTTGAGGCAAATCTAACTCAGATTTTTATAGACATCATTAATGAATAAGATTTATTCTATTCTATGTATTAATGATTTTGACCATAAAATAAATACTCATTTATAAACTTACGCAATTCTTGAGAATGTTGTGATGTAAGAAATAATAGTTTTTAGTTACAGACAGATAGACACCCAATCCCCAAGAAACAAGATAGTTTTTTTGTAATAAAATGTTAACTTTTATACAGTTAATATAAACAAGGTATTTTTATCATGGAAATGATCAGTAATAAAATAAAATACAAAAATTCATGATAAGAAATCCAAAACCTTATTCAGGCATGAATTAGTTTGGATTATTTAATGACATATCAAGTCCTTATGGGTTATTTAATGTTAAAATCTTATTCATTTGTAAATGTTTAATTATAATAAACTATTTATATTTTCAACATTACATTGCAATTATTTTTTTAAATTGCACTTTCTTATTTGTCTACAATAATCATTTGTATGAACACAATTATATGGTGTCAAATATTCCCATCTAATACAAATAACTTATACACTGTTGTATGGTTTCAAGCATTCCTATCCAAAACTAATAATTATCAAACAGATCTATTTCACCTATAGATAGGACCTTAACCTTTTATCTACCAGAGTGACCCAAACCACCTGAAGATCAAAATCACCCGATAGATTGTCAGCTCTTAAAAAATGGTTTAGATTTAAAAAAGAGAAATTAATTAAATGAATACATTTCCAGAAATGCTGATAGGTATGTGTCCTGCATCCTGATGCATAAAAATCTAAAAGGACGCAGTAATATTGTATCCATGCGTCCCAGTGTTTTTCGTTTTTCTTCCCCCACCATTTCAAGCTAACTGTAAATACATTTCAATAGTTTCTTAGAAATTAATTACACAGGATAGGTTACAGCTTTAGTTGTTTCCCCAGATCATAAATAAAAACCCTACAATTCATTAAGAAACTTTAGTTGGGACCCATCAAATTTCCTGGGGACTCATTCAAAGCAAATATGTGCATCCTTGGACACACTAAATCAAAAAGTTATCAGCATCATTGCATTTCTATTCAGTAGTTAAGGATCAGCGATACGATACTAGCTCGTCAACCATTTCACCAAACTATTATGGATGGCCAAAGGGTTAACAGGTTAACTACTACTCCTGGTCAGAGGTACTCTGGTATGAATTATTAATTCAAGCAGGAGTATATGGAGGGAAAAGATATGAAAAGCCAAATTGAAAATGGGAATAAAATCTAAAGGGAAGAGGAAAAGAGAGCAAGAAGAGATAAACAAAAAAAAAAAAATGAAAAATTTGAAGGGAATGATGGGATAACTTTAAACAAAGTGTATTACCTCCCCATTTGGAGAACTCTGTAGAGAATACTAGACTATATAAGTGTACCAATTATTCTAAGTAGAATAAAGCTTTCCAAAGTCTATCGGTGTTATCGTTTGTCATTACACAAAGATGTCAGCAACCTGAAGAATAGTTTGAATATATTTTGTACTCAGTTTTTCTTTCTTTTTGTAGTGAATTTTTTTCTTTTTGTAGTGAATTTTTCAAACATAAGTAAAAGTATGTGTCCAAAAAGTTAACAGAAAATAAATATTCAATTCAAATAAAGCTTCAATATAAATGAGGAAAATTTTCTATGAAATACAAACCAAAACATTTTTCAGCTGCTCCAATATATCGAGAATATCATTTTTATGCTTATTTAGCAAAAGAGCTCGGCAGTTTGGTTGTTCAACAATATAAATGAGGAACTTGACAGAAAGAATTGGTTTAGGCACTTCCTCCACTGAAAATCTCACAAGGGTCTGTTTCTTGGATTGCTACAAAAGAAAGAAATATTCTATAATATCCATAAAAATTGTGTAAAAATAAAATTAAGATTCATAGAAT
>CM042171.1:26448382-26538382 GCA_023376005.1 Doryteuthis pealeii | reverse complement strand
CAGATGCATGGCTGAGGGTATTGCTAAAATTTGCATGACTTCCTCAGCATACCCCTTAGGAAAGATACCTCAAGCATCGGGCAGTGAACCTGACCTTTGCCCTTTTAGACAAGGAGAAGTTGCTACCTAGGGGTATGGCCCTCCTGAAGCCAAGCTCTTAATTATATGGCCTGGTCAGAAGCAGATTTTGAATATATATATATATATATATATATATATATATATATATACACACACACACGCGCGCAGATGCTGGTAGGTACACGTCATGCATCTCTGATGCACAAAAATTTAAAAGGTCGCAGTAAAATCATATCCACGCATCCCAGTGTTTTCTTTTTTTTCCCTCACCATTTCAAGCTAACTGTAAATACATTTCAATAGTTTCTTAGAAATGAATTACACAGGATAGGTTACAAGGTAGGAGTTAGATGGCTTTAGTTGTTTCCCCCAGATCATAAATAAAAACCCTACAATCTATTAAGAAACTTTAGTTGGGAACCGTAAATTTTTGCTGGGACTTATACAAAGCAAATATGTGTGTCCCAGGACGCACTAAATCAAAAAGCTATCAGCATCACTGTATATATAATATAACTTTATAAATGTGATTTTTTCTAGTTAATTTGCATATTCTGCTTTAAAAGTTGCTTATAAAATGAATAAATAAAATCATCATCATCAACAAAAACCTGATTTTTTTTAAAAATCTCTAAGAAAAATAAATAAATCATTTTCAGTTTTGATAATGTTTTCAACTTTGACCTTCCCACAAACCACCATTTATTGTAAAGTGAACATGCCTAAAAAGTAAAGTAAATTTTTCTCAAAAATAAAATAAATGTATCTAACTACAAAAATGAATCTTTAATTTTCCCATTTTGTTACTATAAAAATCATATTTTATTTTTCATCCAAAATAACAGGACAGATCCCCATATTAAAATGCTTCTTGGGCAGTGTTAACACATTCCTGTATTTTTGCATGTATATGATCATATGGCTAAAGACTTTAAACATTTTGTCAAAATATCTACTAAACCCAATAATTCACAGATCAAAATTAGCATCATGCTTCAGAGTGTTACTATTTTATTTCTTATTGGTATATTTAAATAGAGAAATGGATTCTTTCAATGCTTACCTGAGATAAGGTATCATTTTTGGAGGTATTTTGCTTGCAATGATAATCAGTGCAGAATTTGACTTTGTATCCTGAAATAAGAAAAAGAATTAATATTATTTTAGTAAATCTTATCATAATGGACATTTGGTGTCTGTCTGTAACTAAAACTGTCACTGCTTACGTCACAACACCCTCAGGAATTGTGTAAGTTTACCAAGGAGTATTTAATTTATAGTCAAAATTATTATTATTAAAGTATTAATAATCAATCCTATGAATGATTTTATATAGAAACCAATTAAAATATAATTAAAATAAGTGTAATCTTTTTATGTGTTCTTTTTCACTTTCGTTAGTCTTTCTAATTTAATATATTTCATTACATTAAAACTTAAATACTTACACCCAGATGATGCATATTCTTGCAAGTTAATGTAATTAATAGTAAATTTACACTTTCAATGAAAATTAATGAAATTATCAATAAATTTTGACTTGTATTTATTTTATCTTCTTTCTGCTGCTTGATTTTTCTTCTTTTCAATTTCCAACATTGTCATTCTAGGCTAACAAGTAAACACATTGAGAAATCAAATAAAGTACTAATGCACAATAGCACACAAGAGATAATATCATTAGATTATGTATAAAAAGCATTACATTTCACAGAAATACCCAAACCTTTGAGATGCTAGGGTCAGTGTTAGGGTTAGGCTACTTCAGGAGTTTCCATTATTCAATGCTATGTATACGTAAAATGCAATTCTAATGATATTATCTCTTTTGTGCTATTTTGCATTTGTACCTCAAATAAAAAAATCTTCTGGCAAGATTTGAAATATACACAGATTGCTTGCAAGAAAATTCAATTGGTTTTATTATGTTAAAATAACACTAAAGTTTTGTTTTTCAACTTCAAAGGTGCCTAAAACTTTGATGAAATGTAAAAAAAAAAGTTGGCAGTACCAGCCAGACAGCAAGGGAGTCTATTCCCCTTTCAATAGTGCTAAAACAGGGAGATTGATTTCACATCTGAGGTGGAGTGACATGCCTATCATCGGTTCTCCCACATTACTGCACAGATCCAAGCTCTGCTACTCATGCACTGAGTTGGCAAGGACCGGTATCGAACCCAGAACCTTGTGGTTTTGAGGCAGATGCTCTACCAACTGAGCTAAACCAGCCTTAAGATGATTTTAAAAGTACTTACCTTAAAATGGCGCATGATAACAGGAATGGCTTTACTGAAAATTTTCTCCAACTTCTCTTTCATTATCATACTTGAAGGCTGTAACAAAAACATAAATAAAATGCAACTTGAAGAAAGAAAAAAAATTTTTTTGGATAGTTTTCATTTTAATTTTGAATATTATCAACAAATATTTTTTTCTTCATCTTAATTTTGGTTGCCTTATTTTATTGCAAATCACTCAAGTTATTTATCTATGACAACAAGGAACAACTGGTACAGAAAAAAAAAAAACAAGCCTCCCATCGACCCAAGGCAAAAAAGAAATGTAGTTTGAATTTCATTGAGAGCTTAACTTTTATTTTTGTTTCTGATACATGCTGTTCCCTTCTCTGTCATAGAGATAATAACCCATGCTAGTTTCATTTTTTTTTTTAAATTAAGATAAAGAAAAATTAAATAGAATTAATAATTTCATGGCTAATTTGTAAGTATGGATCAATAAGACTAGCTGTCTAGCTGAATTTTTATCTAAAATGTTCACTGTATAATGTTTGATCTAAATGTTCACTGTATATGTTTGATCTAAATGTTACTGATATATGTTGATTTTATCTAAAATGTTCACTGTATAATGTTTGATCTAAAATGTTCCTGTATAATGGTTGATCTAAATGTACTGTATAATGGTTGTCTAAATGTTACTGTATAATGGTTGATCTAAAATGTCACTGTATAATGGTTGATCTAAATGTTCACTGTATAATGTTTGATCTAAAATGTTCACTGTATAATGGTTGATTCTAAAATGTTCACTGTATAATGTATAATGTTGATCTAAAATGTTCACTGTATAATGGTTGATCTAAAATGTTACTGTATATGGTTGATCTGTATAAAAATGTACTAAGGTTTGATCTAAAATGTTACTGTATAATGTTGATCTAAAATGTTCATGTATATGGTTGATCTAATGGTAATGATCTAAAATGTTACTGTATAATGGTTGATCTAAAATGTTCACTGTATAATGGTTGATCTAAAATGTTCACTGTATAATGGTTGATCTAAAATGTTTGTATATGTTCTAAATGTTCACTGTATAATGGTTGATCTAAAATGTTCACTGTATAATGGTTGACTCTAAAATGTTACTGTTATGTTGATAAATGTTCACTGTATAATGGTGATCTAAAATGTTCACTGTATAATGGTTGATCTAAAATTCTTCACTGTATAATGGTTGATCTAAATTCTTACTGTATAATGGTCGTATAATGGTCGTCTAAAATTCTTCACTGTATAATGGTCTAAATTCTTATGTTATAATGTATAATGGTTGATCTGTATAATGGTTTGATCTAAATTCTTCTGTATAATGGTTGATCAAAATCTTCATGTTAAGGTGATCATATGTCTATAAAGTGTTAGATAAGTGAAGGAGATTATGTTGAAAAATAATATTTCTTATGTAAAATAATGCTTTTTCATCATTGTTACGACTTATTGATGTACCTCCATAATTATCTATAATTCTGCGATAACTATTAATTGTTAACAAAAATTTGTAATCGTGTATAAACAATTCATTCAGACTAAAGTAACCTTGGGCTCTGTTCATGTATTTTTTTTTGTTACTGTGGCCAGAATGTTTTGTGTTTATACACAATAAAGATGAGGAGAAAGTCCAAAATATAAATTTATTCATATCAAGCCTCATCTCATAATACATACAAGTATAAATCTTTACACTCCTTCCTAAATAGAAGTATCAATATCATCATGGACCAGTTTTTACAATAGGAAATCAATGGTTTCATAGTTCTTCTATTAATTATATGAAAGAGAATATGAATTTGCACTGAGCTTACCTTTGCCAATTCAGGTTCAATGACAGTCCACAAAATGGTGATTGCATCAGAAAGCCATGAATGATATTTGTCTCTAAAGTCATTGAAATTTTTCACCTTCTTGTTCTTGATACAGAGTCTCATCCTGCAACAAAAGATTAAAAAAGAAATTCTTAATAACAAAGAAAAAACTTTTTTTTTTAAAGCTATAAATATCAGCTTATTTTAATATCTATAGTAATTTTTTTTTTTTTTTAAACAGTGTAGGGAGACCAATTTTCCGTGTGGACAGAATCATGAAATCATTAATCTGAAACAGAATCTGGGATTTTTAATGTAATTTTCAATAAGAAATTAATTGATTTTTTTCTTCAAATTTTTTGTTTTAATTCTTTCAATAACTGATCTTGTTAAACACTTTATTTTGCAAATTCTGTCTTCATAGTTTTGACATTTTTAGTGTTGACATGATCAAAGATCACATCAAATCAAAAATATATTTGGCAAAAATAAAAGGTAATCTCAACTGAAACAGAAGACAATTACAATTTTGATGAAGTGTTACATTTTTACATACAATCTATTTTTGGTCTTGGATTTTAACATAAAAAAATAAAAATAAAAAAAAATTAAAAAAAGAATTGTAGGTATTTTCTGTTTCTTTAAATGTAATAAAACTTTGAATCATGTTTTTGTTTTCAGTTTTTATAATAATCAAAGCATATTTTATCTATTGCAATTTTCTTACAAAATGCTATGGAAAAAATGGAATTTATGAGACGTAAAAACGGAATTTACCAAAAGTGGAAACAGAATTTAAAACAAATTTGAAACAAAAAATGAGTGGAAAGAGAGAGAGGGGGTCCCTTCTCCCTAAAATTGGTAACCACATCATCTTTGTCTCAAAAGAATACAAACTGTGGCATTCAAACTTTATCAACTCATAATTCTGAAATTATATTTATTTTTCAAATGAAAATTAACTGTAAAAGGGAATAATAATTAAAAAGTATTAATTCTTATTAGTTATTAAATATCAATAATTAAATTATTATTAAATATACAAAACAGTATTTATTTATATTACATACCAGTTGTAAAATGGTTATTATTTAAAAGGATATACAGTCGCTTTTATTGAAGGAGAGAATAATCATTCATATTTAAAAGGAGTTTGGGATGGTTTAGTTCAGTTGGTAGAGCATCCACTTCAAAACCACAAGGTTCCAGGTTCAATACTGACCCTCACCAACTCAGTGCATGAGTAGCACAGCTTGGATCTGAGTAGTAAAGTAGGGAGCTGATGGTAGGTGTGGCGCTCCATCTCGGATGCAAAAACAATTTCCTTGGCCTAATATTAGTGAATAAGGGATATACCCCCTCTCTGTCCAGCTGATACAGACAACAGGCCACTCTGCCTTCTTTACTAAGGGAGTCAAATTAATACTACTTTATAACATACAAGTTGTATGATGGTTATTAAAAAAATAAAAAAAAGGATGTAGTCACTTTGATTAAACTTTAAGATAATTAATCATATCTAAAGGATTTTAAATTAGCTGTACTTACGCATATTATATATGGGTTGTAAGATGGTCATTATTAGAAATAAAGGACATAGAGACGCTTTTGATATTTTGAAAAATTATTGATGTTTGCATTTCACCTAGCGCTAATACCCTTGGGAAAGGTATGCATCCAAATATTCTCCCTCCAGCCATGAGTAAATAGTAGGGCAGACTGGGCTCTTTTAATCATGGCTAGGTAACCAGTCTAGAAGGAAAACTCTAAATTCAACCTGTTAAAGTCGGCTTAAGAAAATCACCTTGTGTTGCATCCTGTTTGTGTGGAGGGGTTGGTGAAAATATATATACCCTTGGGAAAAGTATGCATCCAAATATTCTCCCTTCAGCCACGGGTAAATAGTAGGGCAAACTAAGCCTTTTAACCTTGGTTAAGCACCAAGTCTCATAGAAGGAAAACTCTGAATTTAAATTTGTTAAACTCCGCTTAAAAAATTGATCTTGTGTTACATCCTGCTCATACAGAGGCATTGACTAATACATAATAAAATTCTAGTATTCTAGATTGGTGTCTTTAAAAAAGAAAAAGTGTCTAGTGCGTTTTGCTATATCCATCCAGTTCTCATTGTGAAAGAGTAAAACCAAAAACAAATTTCATGTAAGACTATCAATTAAGAATGATATATATATATATATATATATATATGTACCTGAGGTGGAGTACCGCACCTACAATCAGCTCCCCACTTTATTGCACAGATCCAATCTGTACTACCCAAGCACTGAGCTGGCAAGGGCCGGTATTGAACACAGAACCTTGCGTTCCGAGGCGAATGCTCTACTGACTGACAAAGCAGTAACAGAGAAAAAAGAAAAAAAAAGAAAGAAAAAAGGAAATGAAAATACAAACCTTCTGACTATCACGTTCTTGGAAGGATTCATCACTTGCAACTTTTTCATTTCTTATACATCGAAGGATGCAACACAAAGAAAAATAAAAGATACTGAAAAAAAATAAGATAAAATAAAAATAAATTTTTTTAAGTTACATTACAAAGTTTTACATTAGAATTTGAAAGACATTTTGTTAAATATTTTACAACTCTGAATTCAATGGACTTCAGATCTGTCAATACAAGTTCACCTGAAGATCAGGCACGTAAAACTCACAGTTGAGTTTTTATCCTGTTTTTTCATAATTGAATATTGTGATATTTTTTACTAACTTAAAAACAGTTTTAATAAATTTTATTTGGTCTGAAGATCGCATAGGCGAGAAACTGTCAGTAACCAGGTGTTGACCCCATGTCCATGCTACTTAACTCATATATTATTATATTATATTATATATATAATATATTATATTATATATATATATATATATATACAACACACACACATTGGTTTATTTGTTCACAGCATATCAAAACTTTATGGATGTCATTAATGCAAAATTAATTTTGATCCATTTGTAAATGTTTTTGAGCCGCATGTGATCAAATTCCTTTATATGTTTTGCAATTCTTCTAAATCACAATGTAAGTTTGCCTTTTCATTTCTTTGATCAATTCTGAACAAATTTATGAAGAAAAGAAAAAATTGTTCTATTTAAACACATTTCAGAAATTCAGCATTCAGTCACAAATATAATTATATGCTCATTGTAATAAAATTTGCTTATTCTGTATATTAATGTTTTTTCTTATTTCTTAAAAACAAATAGTTAAAAAAAAAAAAAATGTCTGTTTGTTTAAATACTTATGACAAGTAATATATTATATATACACACACACAGACATATATATATATACTAGCAGAAGTACCGGTACATGACCAGAGAAAATGATTTTGAAGAACACCAGTGATTGAGATAGAAAGAAAAAGAGAGTAGTAAGAGTGGAAAATAATTTAGCAAATTTACATCAAATTAAAAAAAAAGATTGCTAAGAATTCATATATTCAAATGTTTGTTTATTACGAAATTTTCTTTCTTCTTTTTTTACATTCAAAATATCAGAGGCATCCTGCGTGGTGTTTTCACAGATCCATTACTACTGAATAGCGAATTCAATTCTCGCTGGATGCCCACACTTGCAAACTTTAGTCACGCCCCTGCGTGGTGAATGATACAGGTAAATAAGGAATGCATCCCATTGTGGGGTACAGTCAGCAAGGTTGATTCTCTTAGATCATTACTACTGCAAGAAGAGTTCGATCCATGCAGTATGCCTCATACATGCAACCTTGTGTCACATCCTACCCATGGCAAATGTTTTGGGTAAATAATGATGGTGTACCATCGTGGTGTAATGGTTATTTTTTGATTTTCGCCATATGCCCCTTACTTGTGACCTTGCGTCACATCCTACACATGATGAACAGGTTTGAAAAGAGCATCATATCAGGGTGTAATGCTGAGCAATATAGTCTCATCATTCCATTACTACAGAATAATGGATTCCCCATATTTGTGATTGTGTGTCACATCCTACACCTGACTACAGTGAGTCTTTCTGTACTTACTTATGAAGAATTATGAAGAGTTCCACAAATCTTTTGATTTTTGTTTAATTAATTAATTATATCACTTAATCAGCAAAAGTCAATTGAATTTTGTGTTTCATATTAAAGTATATGCAAGATTTCAAATTTGAATGACATGTTTTCAAAAGTTATAACTCAATACGCTCATACCATAAGGATTCTTATATATATATATATACATATATATATATGATAAATATGTAAACACGATGTGTTTGGATATGGCTTAAAAGCCATATCCAAACACATCGTGTTTACATACTTATCATATCGTCGTGTAATAAAAAAAGTCACTACAAGAGGAATATAACCTACTCTAACAAATCGTAAAATCTAAGAAGTCCGTTTGGTGTAGGGGTTATGTTACTCGCCTGTCAGCTTGACAGTCCGGTTTCGAATCACACACAGGGCGGTCTTCCTATCTATAGCTCTGCTGATGAGGCCTAATAGGCCGAAATGTACATACAGAGATTGATTTTTCTTGATTTGTTTAGCCTTACATTTAAATAGGCATTCCTACAAACAGTTACAAACAGTTTCTCACCTATGTGAACTTCAGACCAAATGATATTGCTTAAAAATATAGCACTCATTATCCTATATATATATATATATATATATATATACGAAGTCACATTGTATTTTATATATTAATGTATACATGTATCTAACAATCGTCTCTGGTATCATTACTCACTTCAAAGAAAACCAGTAGAGAAAAATTATAAAACCAAGTGTATTTTTGACACAAGATAAACAGAATAACTAATACATAGAAAACCAAATCTTTTTAGCAATGCATTAACATTTAATTTACCTTTAATGAATCTTTCAAATATTATACAAAACCAAATTAAACTATAGATAGATGTATACAGAAAAATATGAAGAAAGTGATTCTACTCACCCACTTGTTCAAGTGACATGTGTTTCGGAGCATGTTGGAAGAAAATCCGAGATGCTTTAGGATTAGTTTCAATTAGACAAATGATCCGAGTAACTTGTACCTCAGCCGGTTTATCCAATGGGAGGAAACTGCTAAATATAATCTGCATAATTCGGCGTGCCACAGGCTGAGTATCAATTGCAAGGCGGACAAGCAAATGGTCGACAGAGACAATAGACCAATACTATTGGAGAAAAAAAGTAAATAAATAAATAAAAAATTATAAGAAAAATCTGTTAAGATAAATAGGACATGACTATCAATTTCTAAATCAAAGGTTTTCTAATAAGGCAGCACCTCCCCCACAAATAGTTAATAATACTTTGTGTTACCATAACTGTTAAAGATTATAAAAGGATAAACACCCAGGAACAATAATACTTCACAGTGATATAAAACTGATACTGACACAGAAACAATTCAGTTAATTTATTGTAATGGAAGAGTCTATTTAAAAGGAAAGTGGGGTAGGAAGGTTCCATAATATAAAATTGACATTAGCCCTAGTCAATTTTTTAAAATTCAAATTCATCTAGTAGAAAGTTTGCATGGAATTTCTATAGAATTTCCCATTACTCTGGAATTTAACCATATTACATGACTGTGTTTTGGATAATTCCATGTCAAATCATCGAGGCCATGTCCCATACCCTTGAATTTTTCTGAAATTTTATCCAGGTGAGGACTATGTTAAAGTTAACAATTCCCAAAATTTGAGTTTCTATTTCCATAAATTGTCAGAGTTATGTCAAATTTTAGCACTCTAAATGGGGGGGAGGGGCTTTTGTAATATCCTTTTGTCTGTAAAATGAGTTCTAGAGCTTCACTACTCTTGAAAATTACCTTATAAAAGTTTTTTGGTACAAGGAATCCAAAAATGTTATCAAAAAAGTTTTGAAATTAACCAATTTTAACTTATTAATGATTTCTGATTTTTTCATCAATATCCCGATGTGGCATGCATTTATAACAAAAAAAAATTCTTTATTATTATTTTACATATATTGAACATTATCTATATCAAAAAGATAGTTTGGCTTTTGCTCAGTACTGAAGCGACAACATCAGTTAAAATTTTGCACGTTTATGTTTAAAGTGTTTCCGTTCATCCATCAGATAAGGTCTATATGGAGCAAAATAATTGTCACAGTACAATAGAAATGATCAGGATTATGTTGGTGGTTGGATATATTTGAAATAATATAGAAACAACACATTTCCCTTGTATCAATCATATTGCCTGCAAAATTCTGACAATATACAAAGCTCAATACCGGCACAACATAATGAAATTGAAAATTGGAAGGTAACAAAAATGATAATAAAGATATAGAAATAAAACATAGAAAAGATTAGAACACTTGAAAAGCACAAGTATGATTGGCATGAACCAAATCTGACATTCAATTCAACATTGCAATATTAATATAAATCTCTTCTTTTAATCATCTAGCTTATTCTCTTGTATGCTAAGTGAAATATGGACATCTTTTAATCAAAAACCCAAAAAGAATACAAACTTGAAACTTACACCTTTTTTTTCCATCAAGCTCACAATATAAAGTGGAAATAGCATAAAACTCTAAGAGATATCTTCAAATGTCTTGTTTACTATTATCATCGAACCTCCAATGAAATTATCTCCCTTTACGTCCTTTGGAAAAGAACAGCTAACCAGGTGTCATATCCAAGATCGTCTGTGATACGAGGTCTGTCATGACTAATTACGGCCCTTGGATGTGAAGAGGGATATATGAGGGACAGAGTAGTCTCCCCGGGAGTGAGAAAACTTCGGTTTAGCAAAGTACGTATGTGAATTACCAAGACCTATATGAATACATTTTAATAAAAAATAAAGGAAAATAAAGTGACTTGAACTCCAGTAGCGCTGCTAAAAGCCGAAGAATTTACAGACCTAATTAGAATGGACCCAAAAATTTAATAAGTGCGGCTTATTATTAATGCCATTAATAAGTCCAACTTAATTGAACTAAAAGAAATTAGAAATTAAACAGCTAATGTGGATGTCAAAAAATTATAGTGTTGAAGATGAGAGAAGGGTTGAAAAAAAGCTTGTAACCCCCAAAACTTAATAACTAATTTTTATTGTTATATTTACAACCCAGTATTTTACTGCATTTTTATGGAATGGTCAAAAATTTTTTTTTAATTATGACAAGTGATCTTCATTTTGGTGTGAAGTTACAACCAGTCTCATCAACAACTCCCTTTATGTTGTATACTCTCTTTCCTTTACTTTCTTACTTCTAGCGTCTGGACTTCGTCTTGGGGACTTCATGTCTGGTCTTCCATTGGGGATTTCTCTTTATCAGAAGCCCTGTGTCATTGGTAGTTTTTAGATAATAACACAAGACTTCGATTTAACTTAGATCATATTTTATTCTGAAATCCCCACCAGACTACCTGCGCAGATTGAGTCGGCACCGTGCATAACACAACTTACCACCGTCGTGGCTTTGGCCGATCTGACTAAAAATCTCTTTCTAATCTAAACCGGAAGAGGGTCTTCTCCACCGATTCTCATGGTATCCACCGGAAGGATCAGGATCAGGACTGAGGTCAAGCCTTGTCATTCAATCCTTCAAGGCCACCGGCTGAACTTATAACAGCCATTTTGGTTTCTACACTACTGTACATAAATATTAGGAATCTAATAATTATGTAACATTTAAATCAAAAATTAACACAACATGGTGAGAAAAGGTAATTGACAAATCATGACCAACTCCACAACTAGAAACTGATTGGACTAGTGAACTAATCAATTATTAGAACATTTGGTTCAATATATCACAAGATAATCATGACTAGGATTAAGGTCTAGTCAGTTTTATCCTGCAATACATTCTTTCCACCTATGTTATCTATGTTTAATTAGTTTACTAGCAGGACCTGAGGATATACCACAGTATGATAATTTAATTATTATATTTGATATATTTACTTAAAAATAGTTCAATATGTTAAAAGCATAATAATCTTGATTGAACTCTCTCTCACTCTGTTTATTTCTTTCTTTCCTTCCTTTCATTATGTTCGATTGAAACAGATTAGAATTATCACCCCCTCTCTCTATCTTTCCTCTACTTTCTTTCTTTCTTTCTTTTCTTATTATATTTTTTCTGTGTAGCATGTCCTTTTTCTTCTCTTTCTTTCTTTATAATAAAAACGGAATGGTCCATTATTTAGCCGACGTGAAGAAACTCATAAGAAATAAGAATACGGCGGATAAGCAACACCAGATTATCAGGATTTACATTTTTGCATTTCATCTTGGACGATTTCAACAGTCTCATTTTCAACCAGAAGGTGTTTATAAGATGATAATGGTTGGAAGATTAAGGAATAAGAGTATTAATATATAGAAGTTTCAGAGATTTCAATTCAACCAAAATAAATAAACAAAAAACAAAATATATGCAGGGGATTCTATAGAATAACTAGATATTCTATTAAAATCCTAGGTAAAGTAGATAAAGTCTGACAAAAAAAAAAAAAAAAGGTAGATATTCTAGAGAATGCTGATGTTTCACACTTTACTGGTAACAATACTAGCAGCAAGTATAATTCTTTTTTTAATTTAAAAATAATTTAAAATATTCTACAGTTTTTTCCATTTAGCTCAAGAGGAAATAAACTTTTAAATTTTTCTGTCAAATTGTTACAAATCTTTGCCAAAATTCACTACTTTTAAAGAAGACTTGTGGCAGAAGACAAAATGATATGAAAATATTCACCTTAATTTTGCGTATTCCTTTGACTTTGATGAGGAGGTTGACCATGGCAATGCGTACTCTCTCAGACGTATCATGAAAGAGATTTTGTAATTGTGGCAAAATTGGTTGCAAAATAAGATGACAATAATGGCAGTTAAAAAGGAGCATGATGCCCTGAAAAGAAAAAGAAAAGAAAAAGATATCAAAGTTTGAAAAGTCATTTATATTGAATATACATATAGGCTAATACAATCTATATCTTATTATAATGGAGATTGTGGGTTTGTATGTCTGTAACCGAAACTATATTATTATTCAAGTCATAATTCCCTTTGTTATTTACATCACATTCTCCATGATTTTATTTTTATCTAAACCTCAATTATTAATAAAATTGTTTAACATCATTAAGACTGTTGACCATATCTACATACTAATAAGATGCAATTGCATTTATATATACAGCAAAATAGCGGATTACAGTGTGAATTGGAAGGCTAATTTGCATATTGATCTTAAAATTTGATTTTAATAAATATATGCTTACTATTATTGAGTTCTAATTGTTTGGTTTTATATAAATGAATATGAGCAAAAATCTCGGGGATAAATCTTAAAAGCAATCCATTAACAAGAAGAAATAATTGTAATTTTATTCTTTACTTCTTATTTTAACTAAATAGTTAAATTAGGAAAATTTACCAATGAAAGACGTGAGTAAGGGAAAATGATGGAAGAGTTAGTTTCAAAGTTGTTCTATTTTTCAATCTGTTCCAAATATTTTTATCTGAATTCTTATTCAGTTTCATTAGCCTTTCTAATTTAACATGATATTTTATTATATTAAAACTTAAATACTTGCACCCGGAGGGTGCATATATTTGCTAGTTATAATAAAGTTCAAATACTCAAGAGGAATATGGTTGGTTGATTGGTTTTAAAGTATTGTTGAGTTATTCAAGTCATTTTTCCCCACAGTAATATGGTTCCAAGTGTTTAGTGATAATGATCCAATGTAAACAAAGCTTCAAGTAACTATTCTTAATACTAATAATTTGCACTCAATTATATAATTTCAAATATTCCTATCTATTATTGATAATTTCTAAAAACATTTATTAGACTCAAAGATGGGACCTTTATAAGTACTACCACTTTTGGTCAGAGTGGACCTGGGAGTAATGGTAACAAAAAGTGGTGACTCCACACTCCCCAGATCTGGATGCAGTTTAGTGTCAATCCCATTTTTTCTATCAAGAGAGAGAATCTTACCTTTCTTCAGTGGATGCAGTCGGCATATTCTAGGTGTAACCAATATGACAATCAAGAGGGATATTATTAATATAAAATTGGGAAAGGACTGAATCCATCTATTCTTTCGTAGCTATGAATAAATAGTAGGGCAGACTGGGTTATTTATTCTTGTTTAAGCAACAAGTCTAGGAAAAGCAGAATTGAATTCAAACTAGCTTTACTCTGTTGTACCGTTGCAATATAATTTTTCTTACATCCATTCGGTTTGTCATTTAGTAACTTTTTGCCTATTGGGGTCAGCTGATTTTGCTTAGGCTAACTTTGAGTTTGCTTTTTGTTTTGTTTTTGTTTTTAAAAAAGAAAAAGATAAATTTACCTTCAATACAGATTCTCGTACTTCAGCTGCAGCTCCATCCCAAGCAAGATCTTCAATCAAAGTGGTGATGTAAGTTTTTATGACTTCTTTAGGAATCATTTGCCAGTAGGCTGAAAGAATCTGACAAACACCCAAAATGGTCCGACTTCGGATTGAGGGACAGGAATCCATGAGCAGATTCTATTTGAAAATAAACATTTTTTTTTAATTAAATCAAATGTCAATAGGAAAGAAAATGTAATTCTAAACAATAAAAAGGTTAAAGATATTATTAAAGATTAATAGAAGGGCAAGAAAATATTTAGAGTTGTAAGATTCTAGTTCACAATAGAATAGATTTACCAGGCAATTACAAAAGACTAACACAGAGAAATTCAATTCCTTCATACAGTCTTAGAGTGAAAGACCATTTATAGAGATAGACTTTTAATTTTGCATGTTCATTATTGCCAATCAGTTTACTATTTGATGCCAAAGGGATTTATGCTTTGTTTATAGTTGTAGTTTTCAACAAATTTACTATTGAAAATGAAAATTTGATCTTTTCCTTCAATCCCAAATGCTTCTGATATTATTCATTTTTTGGCTATCATTGCCCTTTGACATTAAAAAAAAAATCCTGAATTATATCTGCTATTATATCTTTGTTATATACACAACGTTTCGGCTGATGAACTCTCCGGCCTTCTTCAGGTGTTTCTTGTCGAACTCGGGAACCTTCTATTTTCAGACAAATAAAAATGGCTAACAATCTCTCGGTTAAATATTCACAAAGAATAAAATGAGATGGTGATTGACCAATCAAAATTTAAAGTATACTTTTCTGCCCTCAGTAAATAATTTCAAATATTAAAATTTATTTCCTAAAAAGGGAAAAGTCATCACTGATCTCAAGAATGACTCCAATGCTTGATAGTTGGGATTTATTAAAAATCATTTTACAGAACTGGAACTGAGATACATGAATCAAAGTTTAAAATCAGATTGTTCATACTAATTAGCCCTAAATTTTATCCATTTTGAAGTAACTCAAATTTAGATTTTAAAACAAATGTATATACCCCTCCATGGTGGGTTGGTTGGTTTTATAATATGCCAACTTTTGTTGAGTTATTTTATGCTGAACTGAGTTTAACAATTATGGTTTCCAATATATACTTTCAAAAATATATAACTTCAGGATCATTTTAAACAACTAGTTTTAATTTTAAAAGCTTATGTGTTAATGTAGTTCAAAATCATTTTAGATATTATCTCTAATAATAATCATGTTTGCACACAGTTATATTGTATCAAGTATTTATATCTAATACTAATAATTAATACACAATTATATGGTTTCGAGTAATTATTACTACTTAATACTAATAATTTGTCTGGACATAATTATATAGTTCAAACATTGCTATTCAATACTAATAATTTTCAAACAGGTTGATTTGACCCATATATGGTAGCCTAACCGTTATTACCACTCCTGGTCAGAGTGGTCCTAAGAATAAACAAACTCAAGAGTTTGGTCAACCAAACATTGCCAGTTTATCTGAAAAGGGTTAAATGGGGGGGGGATAATTCAAAATGATTTTGGAAGTAATGATGCTATAAAATGTGTGATGTAGATGTATTTTCATTCAACAAACTTCCTGTATAAAATGAGAATAAAATGTTTATCCCTTCAAATCTACAATTTAAAAGTAGATTCCTTCACCAACCAAAAGAAAATCACCCCCCACACACCAAAAAAAAATCATCCCATTATAATTTCATTAACTTACATCAAAAGTATTGAATTGATTTTGTAAAAGGTCATTATTTTCTTCAACACCAGCAAAAGGATTTTGTAGAGGGAAGACATCAATAATAAGGAAGATAGAATTCAGACGAACAACAGAGTTGGCTGCCTGTAAAAAAGAAAGAAAATTGAAATTGTTATCAAATCATAACAGAACACATTTAACATTGCTAGACATTTGTGACATAATGGTTATGGTAATAGGAAGGGACTTGGCAAACCAAGTTCAAATCCTGAAAGAGGCTGTTTATGTTCCACTTTGTGTTAATACCCTAAGGAAAAAGGCATGAACCCATCTTTTCTTCACCAAATTATGAATAAACAGCAGGGTATAGTGGGTTCTTTTAGTTTGGTACAGCAACCAGTCTAGAAGGAAAACTCTTAATTAAAAAATGACCATGTATTAAATCTTGCCTGTGGTGGATAGGTTGGGTAAATATTGGATTTATCCAAATGAACAGAGTTATATTTATAAGAAAAATAAGAAAAATATTCTGATAGAATATGATGTCTCTTAGAGATACAAATTCACCAAAAATAAATTTGTTCTTTGTTTTTTTATCTTTCTTATTCTTCCACTCTTTTTCTGTTTTTTTCATTCTCTCTCATTCTTTCTTTAGCTCTTACTTTCCCCTTTTGAAGTATTTAACTTGCTCTCTTATCAGAGATATTACATGTTTCCTCCCCAACCCAGATTTACAGTGTTTCTAATAAAACACAAGTCTAATGAAAATACTTGTGGAAAGATATTTGTCATCATCATCATGTCATGCTAATAGCACAGATATCCATGACAATCTTCACCAACCATCCCTATCATTCACTGTCCCTGGAAAGTCCTCTGCACAGCATCCAGTATCCACATAGAACCCGAATACCTTCTTGGAGGAAATATGCAAGCTTGTGGACTGCTGGACCAAGTGCATTGAAAATGAAAGAAAATATATATATAGAAAATATAATCCAAAAGTCCAGAGAAAAATCTTCCTTACGACACAAGAGTTTTATTTAAACAAAACCAAGTCGCAGTTTGAGAGCTCAATGTGTGCTCTTAATGTTAGAGTCACAGAGCAAATATATCATTCGCATCTGATGAGTCGGGAGATTTAGAATATTTGTCTAAGCTCCCTGAAATAGACTATAATGCTAAATCTCTAAGTCTTTTGTTATTTCTTTACTCATATATAGAAAATATATATATATAAAAATGACGTACTTATTTATCCCCTGCTCTTGTGTAAATACATTGAGAAAAAAACCAATAATGCGGATAATTTTTGACTCTCCCTTGTATATTAGGATCTTGTATTTGCATGTTTCCATAACACAACAAATAAACAAGTCATTAGAGTGATATTGATGTTAACATAACATTGTAAAAATGATCTAAAGAATAAAATATTTTTCAATCCAATCTGCAACTTGATAAATGATTCTCTGGAAATCAAACTAGCAATCTGAAGATGATTGGTCCTGTTTATTAAAAAAATAATAATAGAAAAATATTTTTTTAAAGACTAATTTTTGTAGCTTAGCATTCAATAACTTTCATACAAACAGCTGCTTTTTCTTTCTTTTTTATTGTCAAAACCTTTTTCCTTAAGTAAAAAAAAAAAAAAAATGCTATGTCTAAATATGAAAAAGAAAAAGGACTTTTCCATAAGTAAAAAAAAAAAAAATCTATGTCTAAAAAAAAAAAAAAAGAAAAAAAAAGTACAAGACCTTTAAAGATCTCCACAGTATTGGAGCATAAAGACGATTCAACATTTCATCAACTCCTTTCTGTCTTTTTTGTCTATGGATGTAGGAAAGAATCTGAAACAAGAAAAGAAATGATTTTTGTAAAAAACAACCTATGGTTGGTTGATGGATTTTAATGGCATATCAACCCGTCTAGGTTATTTTATGCCTAGAGTTAAAGAATAAGATGTGTTGTATGCCTTTATTTACACTTTTGTAGCAGTAACAGTTTTAACAGTATGTTGTCATTGTTAGGGATTGTGTTGAGAAGTTACTTTTGTATGGTATTGATCATGTTCAGATTTATATTTTTTGGTATAATTTTATTTCTCTCAAAAAAGACAGAATGTCATCTATGCTGACATTTTCAAATAGATTTTCATATTATTTGCATTAAAAAAGCATTTTTATAGATAACATCCTATGAAAGATTAACTAGAAAATAAAGAAAATAAATATTTTGGTCATCAATTCTTTACATTTGATTGTTGGTTGGATTTTGTCACGTCAACCCTTGTTGGTTTACTTTATGTCGAAGACATTTTTTTAGTCATTATTGTTAGATACTCAAATTTTTTAAAAACATTTTTTTAAACTGATTTTTAAATTTATTTTAACCCATATATGGGACCCTAACAGATACTACCACTCTAGGTTAGAGTGGACCTGGGAGTAATGGCAATGATAATCCACACTCCCCAGTGCTCCAGAATTGAAACTTCACTAGATGCAGTTAAAACATCAGGATCCACAACCAGTGCCTTCTAGTACAGATATGATAAAAAAGGTTTGGGAGTTTGCCATAAGAGTAATACGGTCAGGACAATCATATAGGTGCTAGGGTTTGACATGACCAAGTGACTGATTAGAGGGAACCTCTCTGACCGCCCATTTAGCCTAAGTAAGGACCAAAGTGGAGTGTTGAACGTCATGGACTGCTCAGCCACCAGGATTCCACCCTTAAGCATCATGATGCTGCCAGCCACCAGGATTCCACCCTTAAGCATCATGGGTTGATGCCCCATTGGGACCAAATATTTCCCATCTAGCCTAACCAAAGTGGAGTGTTGCACGTCATGGACTGCTCAGCCACCAGGATTCCACCCTTAAGCATATTTCGCAGAAGTGCATATTCTACAGCCCCATATGATAGAACTGCATTTGTTTGTATTTTGATTTTATAAGGTTTCCATTATACAATAATGTCAGCATCCAAAAAGAAGTTAACCACTAATCTATAACAAAGACCAAAATTAGTCAAATACTTTAAAGATAAGATCTATGCAATTATGGCATAAGCAGAGATATACATTTCTATTATTATCATTATGAGTAAAGTTTACAATAAAATATGACAGTAGGAGAAAAAGAAGAGAGTTTGGAAAATCAAATTGATATGTTTCACTAGTGGTCTAGCATCATCAGAATAAAAATAAATTCATTACCAAAAATGGTTAACACCTTATACCATGACTTTGATGTAAAAAAAAAAAATAAAATAAAAAAATAAAAAAATAATGCGCCTAACAAAAAAATAAATAAAAATAAAAATAATGCCCCCTAACAAAAAAAAAACCACAATTTATCATGACGACAAATAGAAAGCTCTTTAATCTATGAGTCTCCTGCAATCAACTTATGTCCTGGTTTTATAATATATCCTCATTCCTTGCCAAATTAACACTCAATAGAATGAATGACACTAAAAAACAAAACAAAATATGAATAAAATTGACTGACACTGTGTCAGTCAATTTTATTCATATTTTGTTATCATAATAAAAAAAATGAAGCATCCATTTACTCTACATAAATTATCAGACATTTCTCACTTGCTGTGTAGAATCCATTTTTGCTAATGATTTCATTTGAATTCTGATGATACTAGACTATTATTGAAATAAGTCAATCTGTCTTCTTTCTTATATATCATTATATTAGATATCGACTATTTCTTACTAGTTATTTCTTTTGAAATAGTACATATATATGAATCAATATCAGTTTCTGTATAGACAAGTCTCAAGTCACATAACAATGTTCACTAACCCCATTTTTAGGACCTATCATCAAAAGGATTAGCGTTTGATCATTTTATGATTTAATTGAGATTTCCCATTAAAACAGATTCATTATTAGATAAAAATATAGTAGACTCCCATTATTATGGCACTCTCGGGAATTTAAAAGCACAATTTATGATGAATTTGCTATCATATGGATTATCTACAAAGAGATACAGATAAAAATAACATTTTATTATCCAGAGACTACAGTTCCATAAATTGGCTGTATATCATACAATATGGAGGTGTATGGTGTAATGGTTATCATCATAAGAAATGGACATGGCGAGACAATTTCAAATCCTAGATGAGGTTGTTTGCATTTCACATGAGGCTAGTACCCTTGAGAAAGGTCAATCCAACTATTCCCTCTCCAGCTATGGGTAAATAGTAGGGTAGACTGGGCTCTTTAACTTTGGTTAGAAGAAATTGACCTTGTGTTAGGTACATCATACTTGTACGGAGGAGTTGCTAAATATATATATATAGATGGAGATAGGATGGATGTAGTAGAATCCGACAGTATGAGGTAGGTAGAAGATGGTGAACAAGAAATGAAAAATCAAAACAAATCTAAGAGTTGAAACGTTTCGTCCGAATTTATACGACAAATAGAAAGCTCCCTGGCCATATTACATTCAGTTTTCTACATGGTTTGTGCACAAAATTTTGCTTTCAATAAAAATCATTTGACCGATGATGTCCGTATGAATTCGGACGAAACGTTTCAACTCTTAGATTTGTTTTGAGTTTTCATTTCTTGTTCACCATCCTTCTACCTACCTCATATATATATATATATATATATCTCAAACCATGTAGAAAACTGAATGTAATATGGCCGTGTTGGCCGAGCTTAAAACACCAACTGCATCCATTATCCACATTATTGTTAGAAGAATCATTACAACAAAAGTTTAAACTCATTAACACTTGTTGGAAATGGGGTTTAAACAGAACAAATGTTAACTTAAATTTTTCTAAGAAATGCTTGACAAAATCAAAAAATATATGTATATATCTTATTATAATGGAGATTGTGGGTTTGTCTGTCTGTAACCGAAACTATATTACTATACAAGTCACAATTCCCTTTCTTATTTACGTCACATTCTCTATGATTTTATTTGTATTCAAACCTCAATTACTAACAAAATTGTTTTAGATCATTAAGACTGTTGACCATATCTACATGCTAATAACACACAGTTTTACTTATATACACAACAAAATAGCGGTTTACAGTGTTAATGGGAAGGCTAATTTGCATATTGATATTAAAAAATTGATTTTAATAAATATGTGCTTAGTATTATTGATTTCTAATTGTTTGGTTTTATCTTAATGAGTTAGAGCAAAAATCTCGGGGATAAATCTTAAAAGAAATCCATTAACAAGAAGAAATAACTGTAATATTATTCTTTACTTCCTATTTTAACTAAATAGTTAAATTAGGAAACTTTACCAATGAAAAACGGGAGTAAGGAAAAATGATGGAAGTTGTTCTATTTTTCAATCATAACCCCTCTGTTCCAAATCGTTTATCTGCATTTTTATTCAGTTTTATTAGCCTTTCTAATTTAATATGCTATTTTATTATATTAAAACTTAAATACTTGAACCCGGAGGGTGCATATATATGCATATATATATATATATATAAAAAAATTACTTACTTTTCTTAAGCTTTTCACAAGTTGAATTCCAGAGGCGTGGATAGCATGATACATGATATCTTGGATACAATCAGTTTCTAATTTCTGTAATTAGAATTATTATTACCAATTAGAAAAGTGAACCAATATGGCCTGAAAAGAATTTCACACACATACACATACAACATTGTATTTGAACAAATAATCAGCTTACTTTCTCATCACTTGGTTTTAAGAATTTTAAAAAAAATAAAATAAAATAAAACAAACCCAGGTGTGACACCCACTTTATGATATGCAGTCACACCAACTAACATCTACCTCCTGCAACATTGTGATGGTTTTTTTTAAAAGATGACTGCTAGTGTTGAAACTACAAAAGCCATAAGTCAGGTCCACAAAGGAAAAGAAACAAATGAAGTCAATAATAGTCTCATGACTATTTTTATTGATAACTGTTGTCTCAGCTTCTCTTGTGTCAACGTTGGAGCGTGAGTGTGTGTGTGACACTCTAAACCATGTCAAACAGACTCAACTATAATCAGATGAACCCAATGGTAGAGGAACCCCAACTCTGCTTTTCTCTGACTCTCTTAGTCTAACTCGAACTGTTATCAATCTTCTGAATATATGGCCTTCCAACTTTAGGCCAAATGGAGGGACCACTGCACTTCAACCACCCAAGTGCTAAAGACATTAACAAAATTAGATTCTTGTTTTTTACCATATGACCTTAATAGTGTCAATGCCTTCAGTTTATGATAGAAATTTTTAAAAAATAATAAAAAAATAATCCTTTCATTTCTTTGCTAATGTTAAAAAATCCTAATTTTATTACCTCCAAATGTTTAGCTACCACTTAATACTATTATACACATACTATATACCATATTTGATGGCATATAGGATGCACTTTTTTCCCCCCAAAACATTTTGGCTAAAAAAATTGCCCTGCATCGTAGGTGAAGTTTGAGACCTCCCGTAGGCCTAGGCTAATCTTCTCTATGATGCTCACTAACCCAGCTTACGCTCAGTAATTTTACCTACCCTGTACTGTCCAAATTGCTTTTATACAGCTATGTTTCGGCTTGTGTAATGCACAGCTAGACTGTTTTCAACAATATATGCTTAAATACACTAAAAACTTTTTTTCCCTGAATCTGACCTGCTGAAATGGGGGTGCGTCTTATATGCCGTCAAATACGGTACACACACACACAAACATTTATGTCCATGCACATGTTACATAATGGCAGAAAGGTGATAAAGAAACAGAAAAAAAATTAACTGGTCAGCTAAAAAGTGTGGATCAACAAAGAAATAAATAAATGAATCCACACACAGATGGATTAAATGATTAAAATTCCAGAGTGGTGGCCAACTGTGAAGGAGCACCTTTTGAAGTTGATAAAGACAGTCAGGTTAAATCATGTCTAAGGATTTTTTAGGTGATCCAAATCAAAACTTTAAATTAAGAAAGTAACATGTAGGTATCAGAATTGGAATGTTCTAGAAACAACTAGAATTAGGATTAATGAGATTGAATATTTAGGGAGGATTGCGTCTCGATCCAAAGGGATAGATTTTTTGACCGTCATGTAGTCAGGGGGGTAGATAGTTTTGGACCGTCACATCAAGCAAATAAATTAAAAACAAATAAAACATCCTTTGAATATGAATAATTATCTTAATCTTTAATAAAAGTGATTCTTCAATGACAATCTTAAATCCTGTATGTAATATGGGTGAGTACTAGTTTAGCTCGGTCAGTAGAGCACCTGCCTAGGAACCAATCCGATACCGGTCCCTGACAACTCAGCGCATGAGTAGCACAGATTGGGTAATCTGATTTGTGGTAAAGATGACGGTAGGTTTGGCACTCCACCGTGTTGAGAATTTTTTATATAAGGTGTGTGCCAGATCCCCACTCCTACTTATAGACTAGGCCAGAATCATGTGATCTATCTCTTGGCCAATCACTGGCAGTACTCTGAGGTACAATACTTAAACCGACCCTACTGGTCATAATTACACTGGCATTCTTTGACAAAGGACATAGGATTAAATCACTGGATCTTTACCAATACGCAGGATAGGACTTTTACGCTTACCAAAGGATTCCATAACACAGGACTTTCTTTAAGCCCTTTTCAACTAGCCAAGGATGGCACTTAAAAACTTTACACACCTCAGCAAAACCAATCTCCCTGGTCTAGTGCTAGGGAAAAAGGGGATAGACTCCCTTGCTGTCTGATACCAACAATAGGCCACATTAATACAAACAATTCTACATCTTTTATTTTTGCCCAACGAGGCATAACAAATAAATAAATAGATATTGTTTAGCAATTTTCAAGCATATCAAAGATCTCTGAATCAGTCATCTGTACGACACAGCTCATGTAAACAAGGCAATAACCTCTCGTAAAAACAATAAAAATAAATAAAATATCTCTTAACCTTTATCTACCAGAGCACCCTAAACGTCCCGAAGATCAAAATGACAAATTCCCTGAAAACACCAGAGATCATCAGCTCTTAGAAAATGGTTTAGAGTTAAAAAAGAGAAATTAATTAAATAAATATATTTCTATTCAGTAGTAAAGGATCAGCGATATGATACTAGCTTGTCAACCATTTCACCATGCTACTGCGGATGACAGTGGGAGATAAAGGGTTAAATACAAACAATTATCCTAAACTTTGATAAAAGCTACTCTACATCTTCTATTTTTAATAATGACCTCTTAAAACTTGTATGTAATATGAATAAGTAATACTTATTAAATTACATGTAGTCAAACTATCCAAATACTTACTGGTCTAATTTGTTCATTGCTGATTTGCCATGCACGAAAGTAGACTTGTCCATATTTTGGTATTATGGCACTAAAAATAAATAGAAAAATATCAACGTTTAGACAAATAAAAAAAGAAAAAAAGAAAGAAAAAAGAAAAGAAAAGTATTATTTAGATTTTTCAGACTGTTGTTCTCATCTTTATTGTTAAATATGCAACATTTCAGTTGATGTGTCCTCCGGCCTTCTTAAGTGTTTCTTGTCGAACTCGCAAGCCTTCATAGGACTTCAAACTGAACCCATTATCTATTGGGGTAGATTGGTCTCATTCCATTAACTATGACCAGGTACAACTGTTAAACTAGGTTAAGTATTTTATATTATTTTCGCCCCTAATCAGGATTGTACCTGCAACCTAGAGATGATTGTCACTTAGAACTGTATCAACTCAACCCTTATATCCATTGCGCCATATGTGTCCAACTGGTTAACGGAATGCGAACAATCTACCCCAATGGATTAAATAAAGGGTTCGGTTCGAAAGTTCCATGAAGACTCCCAAGTTCAACAAGAAACACCTGAAGAAGGCTGGAGGCAAGTCAGCAGAAACATTGTGTATATGATAAGAATGAAGACAATAGTTCGAAAAATCTAAATACAAATTATCAAGTCTCTTCTCAAAAATTCAGAAATTTTTTTTTTTTAATTTATTAAAGAAAATCAATATTACATTGATACAAATCAATGATGATCTGAAAAGAATAAATAAAAAGAAAAAAGTGAATATTTACCGAGAAACAGTCATAAGGTTCTTCTTTATAATTTCATGACATGTTTTCATAAACTCAATATTCAAAGGCAAAATTGATCCAAGAATTCGCACTCCCTAAAACAGAAATAATAAAAACCAAAGTTAATATTTATTCAATGTAATATCCTCAATAAAAAGAGACAAAGATGTTAGATGTCATGATTATAACCATCATTTGTACAATCTATATATTACCAAAAATTGTCAATATTGTAATGTCAGTTTTGCTTTGTGATGTAAGCGTTATTTTCGTTTTCGCCTAGGGAGTTGTCTGCCCGTTTAGTTTCACTAGGGGCCTTTGATATTTAAGCGGCTGATTTGAACGTCTCTTTCTCTTTTCCTGTTGCTCGACCTACGAGACACCACTATGGGTTAGACTCTGTCTACCCCCTTCTCGTTGGGGCTTCGGCCCTTAACACTGGCCACTCACTGCTAGTAAGTCTCGTATACGATATATGTCTATCCTTTAGTCATGTATCCGTAACTATGTTTTTATGTACATTTAGGTATCTCTTTGATACCTAAATATCTTGTATTTTACCATTCATGAATGTGTCATTATCTCTACTCTTGTATATGTATTTATACTACTTTTGTATGTATGTTTATGTACACCTATGTATTATGTACCCTGTTAATTCTTGTGCTGTATATAAAATGTTTTGTCTAGCAACCGTTGTCGGAGTTTTATCTTCAAGTATTATCACTTTAAATCTTACAGTGATATAATTCTTATATACCCCTTTTTTTACTGGGTTGTATATAATTGTGAAGAGAGTTCTTGGGTACATAATAGAGAGAGGAGAGCTCATCTCACATGAGAGAGAGAGATTAGATTGGAGGTTTTACTTTATTACTTATTCTTGCGATCTTGTCTGACCGCCATTGACTTATCTAATGGCTGATTTCTTTCTTAGTTCTTCAATCTTTTTGGGCTGGTCTGGGCATTGCTTGTTTTTACTAACTAGACTTGGTTTTCACTTGATTAAGTTTTATTATTTATCTAGTCCATGATTCTACCACAGGGATTAAGATGACCAGGGAGAGAAGATACTCACATCTTTCTTCTTCCAAAGCTAGGGTCGAATCTGTCATGGCACGTGAAATCCATGCCTCTAAGTGTCAAGGGTTACCAACAGTCCCTGGTAGTTTTTCATGGGGACTCCCTGATTCTAACTCTGACAGACCTCAATTTAATTCTAGCTACAGGGTCTGTTCACAATTCATGACCTCTCATTAATTGTAACATAATGACATGCTCCCAAAATCTGTTACATGTATAAGAATATACAGGGTGTACCCTTATAATACATTGGGTTATTCAACAGTGGGTAACCCAACACAGAATATTCAGTAGGAAAAAGAGACAAAATCAATTAATACAATATAACATTTAATTATACAACATACAAAGAGAGAACATAGTTCCCGTCCCAAACCATAAAAGAGTCACAATATGTTCCTACATGAAAAAAAAAAAAAAAGGTTCAATAATAAAGGGATGGAAACCCCTTACTATTTTCCAGGAGGTCTGAAAACAAAAGCAGGCACCATGTGTGTAGCTGCTGAGGGAACAAAAAGACACATGTCTGTCACTTCCAACGTTGTGTTGGTAAAAGAGAGAAATTTTTAGGGTTCACCTGGTCACATGACCAAAAAAGACACGTGACATGAGAAAGCTCCTTCTTCAATGTAAAAAGGGAGACAATTCAAATCTGTCACATTGTCAATGACGAAAATAATCACAGAAAAACATGGAGGAAATAAATAAGTCACATGATAATTATCCAATCAATTTCTATTTCATTCTAAACAAATAAATTTTGAACTAGTTTCCACTGCCCCACACCAATGGCACCATTCACAGACTTGCTCATGTCTGTCTGGGAATTCTCTCAACTTTTTTTTAACTACTCAACTAACTTTTTCTATTTTTTATTTCCATTAAATTAATATACATGTCCTCCTACATAAAGTGACCCATATTATTGCTATTGTCAGCTTGACTGTTTTCACATCTCTTGACTTTACAATATGCAAGACCATCTTGGATTGGTAAGATGTGTGTTGTGAGAAATTGTAAACATTAATTCTTGTAATCTTTCTTAACTGCTAGCAAATGTTTTAAAACAGTATTTCTAATTCTATATACTTCTAAATACTATATATATACATACAAGGTGTGTCATAAAAGGATCGAGATTGAAGCTGTATTTACCAAGATAGAAATGAAAAATGAATGGAACAGGGTTTTTTGTTTTTTTCAGAATACAAGGTGTGTCACAATACTTTTTTGACACTCCTTGTGTGTGTGTGTGTGTGTGTGTATATATATATATATACATACATACACACACACACACACACACACACACACACGTTCCTCTGAGTCTTCTTATTCTCTGTGATAAATTTATTTTTCCTCAAATTAACAAAAGCCCTGATGAAGATCTATTGAAACAGATCGAAACACTGCAGCATTGGCGAAATAAACATCACTCGTTTTATGAACTTGTGTTTTATCAATTTTTCACTATATTACACACACACACACACATATATATATACACACACACACACACATCATATATATATATGTGTTGCTCACAAGTAGATTCCTCAAGTCACTATTTGTAACAGATTGTGACTAACTGAAAATAGTGTCAGTTGAAGACTTCCAGCATTGTCTCTAGTAATGAGAACAATATAATTCTGACTTCCCAAGTGAACTATTTTGAAGGAGATAAAACTGATTTGTAAAGTCTCATTACTTTCTCAAGAGAATTTGCATTTTAATCAGATTAAAATAATTAGACTAGAAAAAAAAAAAGAATAATGTAAACAAAAGTTACTCACGTCATCTCGTTTCAGGAAATTTGGATTTATAATACTTTGGCAAATCTGATCTCTGAGATTTTGTGTTGAAGGGTCATCAAATTTTATCAAATGAAAAGCTTCATGTAACTGCCATAAACGTTTTAACATCTTCAACTGAAAGAAATTTAAAAAAAAATATCAAGGTTCAAATTATTGAATTTAACTGATTATTTCTGTTAACCTGTCTATATGCAATTGTCTTATTTATAGGATATTTACAAACAATTATATTTCAGGTCCTAAAAATGGGATGGGGGATGAAACACATTTTACATATATTCATACCAATCTTAAATTGTCTATATGAGATTGAGACTGAATCTTTAGATTTTTTGGACCATATGACCTTTAGGCACCCCTTTTGCTTTGCTGATTAATACGTACATTTTTTCATTTACACCGTTAACATCCAGTTGTTTGTTAACAGAGGATATTTAGAGTTTTTTTTTTAAATTATAAAACTAACCCCTAACAAACAACTGAATGTTGACAGTGTAAATGAAAAAAATGTACTTATAAATCAGCAAAGCAAAAGAGGTGCCTAAAGGTCACATGGTCTGATTTTTTAAACTTTAAAATTTAAATGGTTTATACACAACTGAGCAATTAATATAATAAAGTGATAATATTGAAATATTTAAACTTTTCCTAGATGATTCAGTGCCAGTTTGAAAACGAATTATAAAACCAGACCAATACTTTTTAAACAGCAGTTTTTGGCAAAATAATTTTTTAAGTGCACCACCCTCCAGACTCAACAGAATAAGTTACACAAACACCCACACACAGTTTAACTAATAAATTAAGTAAAAGTAGGTTTGGTTTGGTTTGGTTTATTAATTTTAACGGCATATCAACCCGTCTAGGGTTATATCATGCCTAGCGGTTGGGTTGTTATACATATTGTGTATTCATATATATACATTTAGTAATTGGTTTTAACAATGTGTTAGCATTATTGGGAATCATACTGTATGCCATTGATTTGTTTCATGTCTATATTCTATGGTATAATTTTATTTCCCTCAAAAAGGAGAAAATATCCTCTATGTTAACATTTTCAAATAGGTCCTTCATATTGTTTGCTTTAAAATAATGTTTTCTGATGTGAGCAAAAAATCTGCATTCCATCAATAAGTGTTTGACTGTCAGGGGTGTTTGACATGTTTCACATTGTGGTTGTTGTTCTTGTTTGAGTATATAAGAGTGTGTTAGTTTTGTATGACCAATGCATAAACGGGACATAATGACTTGTTCCTTTCTAGACTTCCTTAAAGTTGGTCTGCAGCCTCCCAAAGTTGGTTTGATTAGGAAGAGTTTATTGTGGATACAGTTATTCCAGTGTTGCTGCCATTTTGTATGAAGGAATCTATTAATTTTAGGTTTCAAGTCAGTATATGGTATCTGGAACTTGTCAGGGATTAAATCTAGAGCCGATTTAGCTGCAGAGTCAGCTCTTTCATTCCCCCTCACTCCTATATGACTTGGTATCCAGCATATAATAATCTCCTTAGAGTTAGACATTGAGTCTAATCTATTCAGGAGCTTAATGATGAGAGGGTCTTCCAGTTTTTATTTCTTAATGATAGTAGGACTGAGAGCGAGTCTGAAAAGATTATATATTTTGTGTGTTTATTTTCAGAGATGATGTCAAGTGCTATATCTATTGCACGGGTTTCAGCTGAAAAAAATGGAACTTTCGTTTGGTGGACTGGCCTATTATCAGTATCAGACAAACAACAATGGAGTCTATCCCCTTTCCACTAGCACTATAGACCAGGGAGATTGGGTGTCTGAGGTGGAGCGCCAAACCTACCATCAGCTACCCACTTTACCATACAGATCCAAGCCATGCTACTCATGCACTGAGTTGGCAAGGACCAGTATCAAACCCAAAACCATTTTGGTTCCAAGGCGGATACTCTACTGACTGAGCTAAACCGGCTCTTTTAACTGATATCAAAGATCAATTTTGTTCAAAATAGTTCTTTTGGCATTCAACAAAATTATTCCAGTGAGTTTTACACTGGTCAAAGCATCCCTGAAACTTCTCTTTTAATATCCTTAAATTTTGGCCTTGAGATGAATTTTCAGTTTAGAAAATAATAAAAAGTTGTATGGATCAGGATCTGATGATAGATACTGCACTTGCACAATCCTGTGTTTCACCAAAAAATATTAAAACTGGCTTCAGACTCCCACCCAAATTGATACCGACTAATCTAGATGAAGTCTGGACATTTTTATTTTATTATACAAGTTGCTCAGCTGAGAACAATTCTTCATTTCATTTTTTTTTTCATTTTTAAGATTTAGTCTTGATATTTTTGATCACGCTTCTTTTATTATTAATATCTTCATGAATCTGAATATTGGACTTAGAATATAAAGTGAACTATCAAAGGTTTAAAATGAAAAAAGAATTTTTGAAAAATGAATCAATATCTGTTACTTACAGTTGCTTTAGGTCTCATGTTCATTTCAAATAAATGAAGAATTGTGTTGTCAATGAGATCTTCTCGGCCTGGCTTTTCCTTGGCCCAAAAAGTCTCAAAGAGACTGCAAAACATATCTTTTAATTTTTCCTTGCCGCTCGGAATGGAAGGCAGTAAATCTAAAAATAATAGCAAGAAAGAAATACGTTAAAAAAATAAAAGATTTTTAAAAAGTAATAATAATTGAATACAATTTTTTTTTTTTACAAGTTTTCATCATTGTATAATAGACTACATCTCTTCAGTCTGAAAAATCATATTAAATAAAATATTAAAAAAATATAATGAAAAGAACAAGAACATTTTTTTATTGTATAGATTTGACAGCTTCTATGCCATCTGAATGCAAGTAGAGAATCATATTTTTAAAATGCAAATTCATATGACTGCTGTCACAATAAAACCAAAAGTAATTGTTCTGATTGAAAATTGCTAACATTGAACACCTCACATGCAATCTAAGAATAAAAATGAACAATTTTTTTTTTTTTTTTTTTTTTTGGGGGGGGGGTACATAAATACAATAGATAAAAAAAAGAAATGAATTCTAATGAATGAAGTAGAATGGGGGGGGGGAGCAATTTTACAAAACAAATTCAAGGAGATATATAAACAATACATACAAATTAGACATATGAACTTAAAGAAATAGAAAATTCCATCTCCTTTTAAAATCTGTGAAATCATGACTCTTCACAGTTTCCTTTATCAGTATGTATTTACCCAACCCCTCCATCACAGAAAAAGTCCATTTTTAATCTGGTTTGAATTCAAAGTTTTCCTTCTAGACCCTAGATGAGTTGGCTTTCCAAAGCTAAAGAACCAATTCTGTCCTACTATTTACCCATAGCTAGGGGAGGAACAGATGGATTCATATTTTTCAAGGATATTAGCTCACTCTGAAACACAAATAGCTTTGTCTGGAATCTGGTCGCAGATTCCATTTCCTTCAGCTATAACCGTTACACAAAGCAAGCCTCCTTTATAAGTAAACTGAACTGAAATCCTGACCATTCTCGAGGGAGATGGGAGCTTTCTTGTTTCATTCTCTGACAGGGTTTGAATTCAAAGTCATCCTTCTAGACTGGTAGCCATGACTACAGAGCCCAAACAGGCTTGCTGCTTTATCCATGGCAGTGTGATGCGGTGTTGTGTTGTGCAGTGACACCAGTGTCATCTGATGTGCAGGTGGCACCACTGGTGTTTAATGTGTGTTGTGTACTCAGTTTATTGATGATGCCAGTACAAGCAAGTTTTGTTTATTTGACATGCCAGGCTTGCTTGTTGGCAGGTAATGCTGTGTTTATATTTAGGGGAAATTCAAAGCTCCATGTCTCAACATAACATAAACACTGGCCCATATGTTTAAGGCAGTAAAATGTATATATCAAAGTTGGAAAGTTTGGTCAATAATTGAACTAGAGGAAGATTCAAGAGAATTTGGAAGAGGTTAGAACCGGAAATGTTAAAGAAACAAATAAATGGTATATAACAAAATAATTCCTTTTCAACACACAAAGTCTTCCTTCAAAAGAGTTATAATTCAACACAGTATTGCCATAATTATCTTTTCCAATTCTTTCCAATAATCTCTAAAAATGATTATTAAGAGAATAAAAAACCCAAGTGTAAACATTCAAAGAAATGGTTGTTGTTGATTTGTTTCTCTCTGACCACCAAACAATCACACCAATGTTTAATTTGGCTTCTAGACATTCATTTCTACTATAATCACTCCCCCATGATAATCAGTCTCCCCAATGAAACAGAAATAGATTCATGCCTTTTCTAAGGGCATTAGAGCAAAGTAACAGCCTTGACCAGAATTTGAACTTGGTTTATCAATTCTGTTTTACCATGCCAATAACGACCACATCACCTGCAACACTGATTTTTTCAAAAATATTTAACATCTTATTTATCTGATTTTTTTTAGATGAGGCTTGATGTGTATTATTTTGATTTTTCGGACTGTTGTCCTCACCTTTATTGTGGTATGTAAAAATACAACGTTTCAGCTGTTGTATCCTCTAGCCTTCTCCAAGTGTTTCCTGTCTATCTGAGCATAGCAATGAGTTCCCAGATCAGGTCATTGCTATTGTCGGATACAGTGGCAAAAAATTGTGTTTTTACATACTACAATAAAGATGAGGACAACAGTCTGAAAAATCAAAATGATACTTAAAATCTTTATTAGAAATTCATTGGTTCAAAAGAAATTACTAAAGATAGAAACAATTATTTGCATCAATTTATTTGTGTGAAAAATGTATCAATCAAATTGTTTTAAAACAAATAAGCTAAAATGAACAAAAAAACAAAACAGATTTGAATGATTGTTATTTCATCCTAAATTGAATTTTTTTCCCTATGTATTTAAGTCTGTTTTATTTGATAATGATTTTCATGTTTTTATGGGCCGGGTTAGCTCAGTCGGTAGAGCATTCGGCTAGAAACCACAAGGTTCATAGTTCGATACCGGTCCTCGCCAACTCAGCGTATGAGTAGCACAGGGATCTATGCGGTAAAGTAAGGAACTGATGGTAGGTGTGGTGCTCCACCTCAGATGCTAAAACAATCTCCTTGGTCTAGCGCTATTGAAAAGGAGATAGACTCTCTCGCTGACTGGCTGATACCGACTTTAGGCCGCCCTGTCGACTTTACTTACTTTTTACTTATTTAGTTTTGCTTTTTTTATAATTTAGAGAAAAATAAACTTTAAAAATGAAACCAAATGACGTGGCCATATAATGGGGGTTCACTTTACAATTGACATATAATGCATAATTAGACACAGATTTTCTGTCGGCTTTAATGACACCTAATGTTCAATTTAAAATGTAAATTTTCAAATATAATGTTACACATTTCTGTATGGTATATTTTCAATTTTAACTTTGGAATAAATATCAGTTTATTCCAATTGAATATCCAGACTTATTTTCTTTTTCTTTTAAATTTACATTTATTCATCCTAGAATCAGATGCAAAATGTCAGAGTCTAATTATACACATCCTGTGTTCAAAAAGTTATGAGATTGAAGCTGTATTTACCATGATAGAAATGAACAATCAATGAAATATTCATTTTCTTCAAAATAGTTTCTTTGGAATCCAACATGCTTATTCCAGTGACTTTTCAATACTGGTAATTTTGAAATGGCTCCATTTGACCCACAGATGGAACCCCAAACAGGTACTACCACTCGGGGTCAAAGTGGACTTGGGAGTAATGGAAATGAAGAGATACTCCACTGGAGCCTCACCACCAGATGCAGTTTAGTGTCATACCCAGGACACCTCTATTTTGAGGGAGCAGAGGATACAGTAAGTGTATTCTAAGCCCCACCAACAGGGCTAAGTATCATAGAAAAAAAAAATATATATATATATATATGATGGACTCTCCCGTCGATCGATGTATGAGTGTTCATACAATGAACATCCACACAGTGATTTGTTTATAGAGGTGAAGGCTTGTGTTGGACCATCCACACTTTTTGGCACAGTCGATAGGAAAGAATTGGTGCATCAAGGGTTGCCACAAACCCAATCAACGACCGACCTCAGGAATTTTGAATTCAGAGTTATCCCTCTCATAGACTGGTTACCTACCCAAGGCTGAAGGGCCCAGTTTGCCCGACTATTTAACCCATAGCATAAATATGTACAAACAAACCAAAGTTTGTATTAACCCATAGCTGGAGGGAGAATATATGGATTCATACCTTTCCCAAGGGTATTAGCGCTATGTGAAATGCCAACAGCTTCGTCTAGGAATTGAACTTGAATCGACGAGTCCATTTTCCATGACTCTAACCACTAGCCCACGCGCCTCCATATATATATATATATATATATATATATATATATATACACACACACACACACACAATTGCATGCAACATTCTATTATAGTAGATAATTTATAATATTGAAAGATAGAGTACCTACCATAACATAATGCTTAGTATGAAGTTGGTCTTGCAACCTAATTTGCTTTGTGTAGACAAAGATACTTACTGAGTGTCACTCTGTTGTAGCTTTATTCTGATCTAAGTTAAGTTTTTACCATGGAGTAGTGTTTAACTAATCTCACAGTAGTCCATGTTGAGTTTGACTCTTACTGGGTGAATCACACTTGTCATTAAGCTGAAATTAGTACATAGCTATAGGATTGAAGGAGTAAAATGCAGCACCCTCACAAACGAAGGGGCAAAAAAGCAGCAGCAGTGTACTCATGGAGTAAAAAGCGACACTAGTTGACTCAAGGGACAAAAAAGGAGCCCCAATGTACTCTACTTATGAGGTAAAAAGCAGTCTTAGCATACTCAAGGGACAAAAAAAGCATCGCTAGTGTACTCAAAGATCAAAAAAGGAATCCTGGTGCACTCAAGGGACAAAAAAGGAGCCCCCAGTGTACTCTACTCATGAGGTAAAAAAGCAAAGTTAGTGTACGCAAGGCGCAAAAAGCAGCACCAATATACTCATCTCAAAGGGCAAAAAGCAGACCCAGCGTACCCTACCCAAGAGGTAAAAAGCAACGCCAGCGTACCCTACCCAAGAGGTAAAAAGCAACGCCAGCGTACCCTACCCAAGGGTAAAAAGCAATGCCAGCGTACCCTACCCAAGGGGTAAAAAGCAATGCCAGCGTACCCTACCAAGAAAAGCAATGCCAGCGTACCCTAGAGGTAAAAAGCAACGCCAGAGTACCCCTACCCAAGAGGTAAAAAGCAACGCCAGCGTACCCTACCCAAGAGGTAAAAAGCAACGCCAGCGTACCTACCCAAGAGGTAAAAAGCAGCGTACTAAAAAGCAACGCCAACCATACTCAAGGGGCAAAAAGCAGACCCAGCGCACTCTACCCAAGAGATAAAAAACAAAGCCAGCGTACTCAAGGGTTCAAAAAACAGCATTAGTGTGCTCAAATTATAAAAATGAAACGATGAAAAATTAATAATTCAGACAACATGAGGCATCTACAACTATTAGAGCTACTAATTCTAAACAGAAATAAAATGAATGAAAGATTAGTCAAAAATAAATAATAATTCAGACAACATAAAACTACTACTACTACTACTACACACAGACAACATACTACAACTACTACTACTACTACTACTAGTAGTAGTAGTAGTAGATCTAAACAGGCAACAAAATAAGATGAAAGAAAGATTAGTCAAAAATTGATAATAATGATGATTTAGAAATACAGACAACATAAAACTACTGCTACTACTACTACTACATCTAAACAAACAACATTAATAGGATAATAGAAATAAGATTAAAGAAATATGAGCCAAAAAAATTAATAATAATGACAATAATTAATTGGCAAAATTCAAACAAGACTATTACAACTACTAGAAGGTTTAAACAAGCAACAGAAATAAAAGATTAGTAAAAAAAATTAATAAAAATAATACTTCATCTGTAACTTAGTTTGATTTTTTTTTTCTCTTATTAATCTATTGATAAGGTTAAAATGTGAGACACCCAGTGAGTATCAACTCACTCTAATAATAACTGTCTACAAAACTATCTTGATAGCAACTGCTCCACAATGAAGCATTGTGATCCCTATGTTTAGCCTAGATTCATATTACTTAATAGTCAAAGGACAAATGTAAAAAGTACAATAAAAAGCAAAAATATACATGAGAAAAAGAAGACAATATGGAAAATCAAATTGACATGTTTTGTTATAAGGACAAATATTTTAGAATTGAATAATTTTGATTTCTGGACAGTTGTCCTCATCTTTATTGGGGTATGTATGAACACAACTTTTCAGCCGCTGTATCCTCCAGCCTTTCTCGGGTGTTTCCTGTGTATCCCAGTATAGTAATGACCCTATCAGGGAAATCATTTTTAATAGTTTAAAAACATTATTGGTTTTGCACACCTATCATTACGACACACGTCACAAGAAGAATCATGATCATTTAGAAAAAAATGATAGCAGCTGTACAACCACTTACCTCCTATCACATAAACCATCCAAGTAAGACAAACAAGACATGCTGGATATTGCAAACACAAACTCTAGGGGGACACCTACACATGGTGACACCAGTATTGGCTGACATCAAAAACCTACATTCATCAGCTCTGTGCAGACATTGGATGCCATGCAAAGGATTTGCTGAGAATGATGGACTATAGGGATGGGTGACAAGAGAGTCACGGGAATTCATGCTGTCAGCATGACTTGATTATATATATATATATATATATATATATATTTACCGACCCCTCCGCACGAACAGGATGTGACACAAGGTCAATTTCTTAAGCGGAGTTCAACAGGTTTGAATTCAGAGTTTTCCTTCTCCTAGACTGGTTACCTAGCCATGGTTAAAGAACCCAGTCTGCCCTGCTATTTACCCATATCTGGAGGGAGAATAGGATTCATACCTTTCCCAAGGGTATTAGCGCTAAGTGAAATGCAATATAACTCATATATATATATATATATATATATATATATACGAGTTAAGGTAGCATGGACAGAGTCAACACCTGGTTACTAACAGTTTCTTGCCTATGCCATCTTCACCATTTGGTCTGAAGATCGCATAGGCAAAAAACTGTCAGTAACCAGGTGTTGACCCCATGTCCATGCTATCTTAACTCAAATATAAATGGTCTATCAATGATATTGAGCACTACATATATATATATATATATATATATGTGATAGATATATATATATATAGAGAGAAGAGAAAGAGAAACATGTCAATTTCATTTTACACAGTCTTCCTTTTCTCATAGCATTGGATTTTATTTCAAACTATACACATTGTTACTAAAATGAACAATTATGACCATATACCATAGAAAGTAAATGGGTGTGTACACTTGCTCATTGGATAGATTGCATGTTCATATTTGTCCCAACATGGGCATAAATATGTACAAACAAACCAAAGTTTGTATTTCAAGTGCAAGGAAGTGTGCAGTTATGTGTGCAAGAAAGAATTTATGTTCAATATATAGACACATTAATAAGATTTTAGCCTCATGATAAATGCATGCACTTTAAATCAATGATGCGTATTGATAAGAATGGAGATTATCTCCTTTTTTTATCAGTACATTTAGTTCAGCAGTGAATATTAATTATGCAGATTGAACAATATATAATGAAAATTCACTTCATGACCCCTACCAGGCTTACTGATCCAATAAAAGTGTCAACCAGCAACACGCAAGTTTGTGTGTGTGTGTGTGTGTGTGTTTCTCTAAGAATGAAAACATGTAAAGTGGGTTACTTGAACCACCCAGGTTATTTGGGACAATATCCATTGAAGAAAACTAACAAAATAATTTTTTGCATTTCTCTAATAATTGATGTAGAGATGTACGGTTTAACCCAAAAAATTATTTCGGGTCCCCTAAATATCTAATTATTATGAATGTTCAAAATAGGAAGAGAAAACTCATTACAAAAATTATTTTTTGAGTTTTAAGAAAATAACTTAAATATTTCAATAATTTTTCAGGCTTTGGAATTTTTGAACTTTGAATTTTTTAAAAGATTTTTTATGATGCAATCTTCTGGATTTCTTTTTCTAGAAATGTAAAAAATTAGTGACTGGAAATTTGTAAAAATCAAATGAGCAAATTTTTATCCCCTCCGCCCCACTCGATGATCCTAACATTTTTTCAAGTTTTCTTTTTAAATAAAATAACTTATTCATTTTTAAATAAAATAACTTATTCATTAATCAAGTCATTAATGAATAAAATGCTGAAAATTTCATTAAAATCACACATAACTACTAATCATCATTACACAAGAGAATGAATGGTTTCTTTAGAAAGAAAAATTATCAAATTAAAAACTGAAACCGAAGAATCATGGGGGAGGGGGATATTTATTTTTAAAAAGTTTGATTTCCACTGAATCAGTTTGAAACGATTCAGAAATTTAAAAGAAAGGTAAGTTTATTTCTTTATTATTATTTTTAATTAAAACATTCATTGTAATTCAAAATAAATTAATCTTATCACCTGTTAATTTTAATATAAAGACATAGCCTTAAATAGCCTCAGGCTAGTGTTATTAGTCCTCAAAAGGTGAGGGTGCAAGTAACCTGAAAGAAATCTGCAATTTTTAAAATAAAATAACTGATGCATTATAAAATTCATTGATTAATAAGTCAACACTGAAAATTTTATTAAAATCAGATAATTCCCTGATTTTAGGTAATTTTTTTGTTTACCAACCTGGGTTAGTAAATTGTCACTTAACAGTCATTGTAGTTTTAACATATTTCCCAGTCACTTTAGTTTTTCTGCGTGTTTGGAACAAAAAAAGGTCATAATTTTTCTATACATAGTGTATTTAATGTCTTTTGGTATTGATTTCTAAGAACTTTTATAAGTTTTTATAAAACTTTTAATAACACATTTTGTATGTACTTAAGTTAGCGTTGGATTTTGTAAATTTGGGGGCAAATTTATTGTTTAAAACATATTAAAAATAAATTACATATGTAATATTATTTTGCTTTTTTTTTACTGATGTTTATTATGTTACTACTTTTTGACCTTAAATAATTGATTTAATTAATTGTAATTTTATAGAGGGAACTGTTAACCTGGTTTAATTTTATTGAAAAAAAAAAAAAGAAAAGAAAAAGGTCAGTAAATTTTGCCTATGGATTCTTTCCCCACTCACCAGCAATGGGGGAGGGGGGTACTTTATACACACCTGTTATGAATAACAGCAAATCCTATACAAGTATTATGTTTTGTGACTTGGCAACGAGAAAACTTTTCACAGTTCATATGACACATAAAACAAAATATTTACCAGAATTGGATTAAATGTATCCCAGACCAACCCAGATACGCAAGAACCAATACAGCACCTACTCTCCTTATCTAAAATGGGTAGGGTCAGGTTCATTGCTTAATGCCGAAGCATCCCAAAAGGAGAATGTCAACAGATCTAAGCTATTATTGGCACCACCCATGCATTTGTGTGTGTATGTGTGTGTAGGGGATTCTGCTTATAAAGTTGACCTTGTGCCAAACCCTGCTTTTCATGGAGAGACAAGGTAAATAAAACCTGCAAATCAAATACAATTTCTACTTGATCTGGCAATTTTCCACATTTTGAAAATCAGTCGGCAAAAAGTTTTGACAATGAAAACTTAGACAGGGCCAGCATTCAAATTTGGACTTAGACAGGGCCAGCATTCAAATTTGGACTTAGACAGGGCCAGCATTCAAATTCTTTTAAAGAAATTGATGGACAATACACAAAAAAGTGGTTTTGCAAAATGCAGAATACATCCTCACTCACTGGATCAAAATCAAGCTGTACCAAAATTAGATAAAATTAACAATCTTAAGTCAACCAACATGTACCTGATGACCTGATTGATATGTTCAAATCAATGGAACTCTCTTATAAAGAAAACTAAGTGGAGGAAAGGAAAATTTACATATTAAAACCATTTAGATTTCAAAAAATAAAAAAGCTAATTTTAATAAAATTTTCAGGACTCCTTAAGAAATTTGTTTTTTACCTAACAGTATTTTTAAAGAAAATCAGACCCACACTTTATTTGATTTTATGAAATTTCTTTAAAAAAAAGAAAAAAAAAAGAAAAAAGAAAATCAATTAAAACTTAAAATAATTACATGTATTATAAAGTTACCAGGAAATTCAAATCAGTGAATTTTTTTTTTTTTTCAATTTCAACAACTTTGAATATCTATTCAAAATTTGTCTTGAATCATATAAAAAAATGCAATAAACTTTTTTATTTTCAAAAGTTCTTATTTATTCTATCAAAATATACTGTAGACTCATTTTGGTTTAAAAAAATCTTGTGGGTCAGATGAGGACAATTATTCCATAAACCCCTATTCATAGTGTAGGCCAAAATAAATTCTACTTGACCTTGTGTCACATCCTACTTGTGTGAAAGGATTGGTAAATATATATATATATTCTTGAATTCTAAGATATTCTATTAAATATATATTTATGTGGCTTATATATATAAACCTCATAAATATATAACAGAATATATTTAACAGAATATCTTAGAATTCAAGAGAAAAAAAAATTAAGCTGCAGGCCGAACTAAACATAGATCCAACAGAAAGACTATATTTACTCAACCCCCTTTGAGCAGGATTTTAAATAAGGTCAATTTTCCTTTTCTAAAATTGGTTGCCATACTTAGAGGCTAAAGAAGACAGTTTACCATACTATTCCCCCACAGCAGCGGAGGTGGAAAGGAATGGATTCATACAAACTGAAATATAAAGTCTTGTCCAGGGTTTGAACTCAGGACGCCAATTCCATTTCCTATGACAATAACTGTTACACTATGAATGCCTCACCAACTCAAATGTTGTATATCAGCCATCTTCAGTCTTTGAACTAATAATACTTATCTGACCCTCAAGTCCTGTGTTCAGTGGCTTCGACCATTGGACTGATAAAATATTAATATCAGTGTGACCCCCCCCCAAGTCAACACCTTTCCCCTTGATTTATTGCCCAGTGCCTGAGGCACCTTAATAGAGAAATGCCAAGGGATCCACTCAATTTTTTCATTGGCCATGCATGAGTTTTGGTTTGTGCATAGTCCCCATGTTAATAGTCCTTGTGTCTAACTAGCATCGTAGGGTGCCAGTAAATAAATAACTTAAACTAATAAATAATTATTACATTACAAAGTCATTCAAGTAACCACATATTATAGTACATGCTAGTGGGCATTTGAGTGAGTGAGGGAGGGAGAGAGAGAAAAGGAGAGAGAGAGAGAGAGAGAGAGAGAGATCATGAATATACATAAGAAAATTCATATTTGCACGTTTATACACATTTTACAGTACATGCTAGTGTGTGTGAGAGAGAGAGAGTGAGAGAGGAAAGTGAGAGAGAGAGTGAGAGATCATAAATATAGATAGTTCATATTTGCACATTCATACACATGACTGCAAAGATCCATCCACTTGAGAGAATCAACATGTATTCTGTAGCAGTGATGTCTGCCAAAGAATACAAATAGTAGAGCAATAATTGAACTAATTAGATTGTTCAATGTGGGGGGCTTGATATCCATACTAGTTCTACTGCTGTTATGACCACAAGTGACCAGTGGACAAAACTATTATATACACAATAGAATGGAAAAGAAGTAATCACTTTGGCCTGATTGACTAGGGAAGTCAATTCATGAACCATGTGAACAAATGATATTTGCTTCTGTAAAAAGTCAAACCAATAATCAGAAGATGCAGAGCATATGGATGCATTAATAAAAAAACATGAATGAATAACTGGTGGTGGTGGTGGTGGTGGTGGATACATCTGTTAGATTCTAGATCTGGATTGTAGGTCTGGGCAAGGTTGTGTAGTAGATTGGTATATTCCTATGCAACAAGTCTCCTCTTTTCCATATCACCAATATTGTCCAAGGAAATGACAAGGCCAATAGGACTTGCAACCAGTATCATTGCGGGAATTCCCAGAATGAAGTTGAAGACAATATTAGACTGCCTAAAGGACTCCAGCTTCTGGTTTTGAATTCAGTAAGTTTTTTTTTATTCTCTAGACTGGTTGCCCTACCAAGGCAAGAAAGACCAATCTACCTATTTTACCTATAGCTCCAAATAAAAAACATTTTTTTTAGAAATTGGAGAAAGAGGTGGTATTTAAATAAATCAAATAAATTTAAAAATAGAAAAGAAAAAAGAATTGGTTTGATTCATGATTGAAAAAACTAAATTCTACTCAATACTTGGTTTCATAAAAAAAAAATTTAAATGTTGATTGGAAACTGGTATAACTCCATCTTCATACCCCTATTTGGTTACTTCTGGCATCATACCATACTAAACTAAGCTTAGTAAATACAAGGAATAATGAAGTAATCAATATCATGATCATAGTAAGGCAGAAGTAGTTATTTACTAAGACAAGTTTAGCACAAGGCCAGAAGTATTGAGCATCCATAGAGATTCAAACCCACTAAAATGGTCTATTATAACTTCTAATCCAGAGGCAGGAAACCAGCAGCATTCTAAACCATTGACTTTCGATGGCCTTGTTAAAAGATCCATTAAAATTACAAACTTCCATTTGCAAATCATCCAGGCCATGTCACCCTTCAATTTTTCTGAAATTTTGTCCAGGTGAGACTATATTAAAGTTAAACAATCCCCAAATCCCCAGAATTTCAAAAATTGGCAGAGTTATGTCAATTTTTACCTCTCCAAATTTGGTGGGGCTCGTGAAAAATTGTGACATTTTGGAATCTAAAAATTGGTTTATAAAAGCATTTTCACCCAAGGAATCCAAAAATGCTATCAAAAAAGTCTTAAAGTTAACCAATTTTAAGTTATTAATGATTTCTGATTTTTTCATAGCAAAATCAATATCCTGATGTGGCATGCATCTATGAAAAAAAAATTTTCTATTATCATTTCACATATATTGAACATTATTTGTACCAAAAAGATAGTTTGGTTTTTGCTCAGAACCGAAGCTACAACATCAGTTAAAATTTTGCAAATCAGAAATCATGTCATCTCTCAGGGCATCAGGAGGAGAGGGGTATTTGTCTACAAATAACATTGGGTTACATGGTACCATCAACAAGAAACTGACCTAACCTATTATCAAGCATCAGAAATAGATTGTCTTTTCAAAAGGCTAAATGATTTCAACTGCCTTACTATTTATCCCTTGCTAGAGAAAGAAACAGATTAATACTTTTCTCCCAGGGGAATTAGTGCAAAGTAACTGCAAAATGTCACCGTTAGTCTAAGTTTGCAGAGTCCATTCTCTGCACCTAGAACCATCAAACAAACCAGACTGACTTGCAATATAACAGATCATTAAATTACAAAAAATGTTGAATCAAGTAAAATAATAGGGAAACCTTTTTATCCCAAAAGGTGTGTAAATACAAATCTGAAATTAAGTTTTGGTCAAGTAACAAGACTAACAACACAGAAAAGGATCAGGTGCAAAAATATACAACTACCAGGGTAGGTCCATTTTCATAGTTTGGGCGAGAAAACATATACAAATGGGTCAGGTGCATAAATATTACAACTACCAAGGTAGTCCATTTTCATAGTTGGTATACGAATGGGTCAGGTGCATAAATATAATACAACTACCAAGGTAGTCCATTTTCATAGTTGGGGGCGAGAAAACATATACGAATGGGTCAGGTGGGTAGTCCATTTTCATAGTTGGGGGAGAAAAACATATACGAATGGGTCAGGTGCATAAATATAATACAACTACCAAGGTAGTCCATTTTCATAGTTGGGGGGCGAGAAAACATATACGAATGGGTCAGGTGCATAATATAATACAACTACAAGGTAGTCCATTTTCATAGTTGGGGGCGAGAAAAACATATACGAATGGGTCAGGTGCATAAATATAATACAACTACCAAGGTAGTCCATTTTCATAGTTGGGGCGAGAAAAACATACCAAAAATTATAAGGCGTTGGGGGCGAGAAAATATACGAATGGGTCAGGTGCATAAATATAATACAACTACCATAGGTAGCAATTTAGTCGAGAAAAACATATACGAATGGGTCAGGTGCATAAATATAATACAACTACCAAGGTAGTCCATTTTCATAGTTGGGGGCGAGAAAAACATATACGAAAGGTGCATAAATATAATACAACTACCAAGGTAGTGTCCCATCAATAGTTGTGAATGGGTCAGGTGCATAAATTAATACAACTACCAAGGTAGTCCATTTCATAGTTGGGGCGAGAAAAACATATACGAATGGGTCAGGTGCATAAATATAATACAACTACCAAGGTAGTCCATTTTCATAGTTGGGGGCGAGAAAACATATACGAATGGGTCAGGTGATAAATATAATACATACCAAGGTAGTCCATTTTCATAAGAAAAACATATTGAATGGGTCAGGTGCAGGTAGTCAACGAGAAAAACATATATGAATGGGTCACACACTACAAGTAGTCCATTTTCATAGTTTGGGCGAGAAAACATATACAAATGGGTCAGGTGCAGAAATATTAGACAACTACCAAGGTAGGTCAAATTTTTTTTATAGTTGTGGGTGAAAAAAACATATACAAATGAATCTGGTGCAAAAACAATACAACTATCAATGCAAGTCCATTTTTATGGTTAAAAGAGTTGGGGAGAAAGTATGTACAAAAGTTGAGGTGCCTATATACAACTAGCAAGACATGTTCATTTTAACTGGTAAAAACTATATACACAAGGGTCAACAAGGGCAACCCACCCTTTTTTCATCCCCAAATAAACATGCAACACATGCACAACAAAACAACAACAACCCAGATGTATATGCCAATATGAATATTAATAGTCTAATGAAATTTACAAATTAATTCATTATTTACAACAGCATTGATCTAGTCCTCTAATACAATTTACAAAGTTTAGTGTGGCACAAGACTAGAGATATTGAGCACCTAGTGAGAATCAAACTCAATAATAACAGTTTTCTAGTCTAGCCTGCTAACCATTACACTGTGTTTAGTACCCCAAGTAGTTGTTTACTAAGCTTAACTCTTAACATCCCATTGAGAATTTTCTAAGTCCAGAGCCCCATTCCTATATGGAATTATCAATAAATGGCTAAAAATGACATTTTCATTTAAAGTTACCTGTTATTTCTCATAAATCAAAGACTTTAAATATGTTTAATATTACATTTAAACAAATGCTATCATTTGGGGCAGATTAGGAAAATAAATATGACTTCTGTCTGGGTGGAATGAGGCAGTATAGAATGTTAAGAATTAACTAGTTTTGCATAAGGCTAAATGTCAAGTATTCAGTTAGAATCAAACTTACCAACAATAATCTGAAAGATTAACTTTATAATTATTATACTATATGAAGTCCTCCAGAATTAATTCTATAATTATCCTTTTATATAATCAAATAAGAATACTGTAATTATTTTACTTATTGCAAGTTTTTCACACCAGCTCTAACTGGTGGTTTTTCACTGGAGTCTGAGTGACAGCAAGTTTCAGAACTCCAGGATTCTTCCAAGTATCCTGATTTTAACAGTGTTGTGGTCGGGAAGGTCTCAATTCTTCTTCTGATTTCCAGTTTATCCAGTCTCTTTTCCAGGTTTTTGGAGACTGTTTCAAGGTTTCCAATTATGACTGGTATCACAGTCACTTTCATGTTTCACAATTTTTTCAACTCTCTGGCAAGGTCTAAGTATTGGTCCAGCTTTTCACTTTTTAAAAATTTTTTTACTGTGATCAATTGGAATGGCAAAATCCACTAGATGACAATTTTTTTTTTCTTGTTAATTAACACTATTATCATTATAAGGGCCGGTTTAGCTCAGTCGGTAGAGCTTCAGCTAGGATTCACAAGGTCCCTGGTTCGATACCAGCCTTTGCCAACTAAGTGTATGAAAGCACAGGGACCTGTGCAGTAAAGTGAGGAACTTATGGTAGGTGTGGCGCTCCACCTCAGACACTAAAATAATCTCCTTGGTCTAGCGCTAGTGAAAAGGGGATAGACTCCCTTGCTGTCTGGCTGATACCAACATTAGGCCGCCCCAACGACTTACTTTATTATTATAATATTTTATTGCTTTTTGTAATATTATCTACAGGGAAGTCTGGTTTGATTTGGTTTCTTTGTTTAATGGCATATCAACCTTCATGGGTTATTCAATGCCAAAGTTATCCTTGTAGAAGAACAGTAGTGGTACAATTTAACTCATAGCGGGGGGGGGGGGCTTTATACCTTTTTCAAAGGTATTAGTCCAAAAGTGAATGTAAAATTGTGACTGGAAATTGAACCCTCTTATTATGATGTCATAGTTTAGCATGTTAGCCACTACACCCTAAGGATTATCTCCAACAGGGAAGTTTTAGGTGATGTAATGGTAATCAGAGGGAAAGCAGGATCAACTAAAGTTTCAGCCAGTCTACATTCACTTCACACTTATTCCCTTAGAAAAGGCATGAATCCACTTATCCCTTAATTATGTTTTTTTTTTTTTTTTAGAGTTCTTTAGAGACATAAAGACAGTATAAAAGAAAGTTATTCTGGTTGAAAAAATGAAGACAAGTGGTTTCTCTATCCGATGGATAAGAAGGATGGTTAAAAATACAGTACAAATAAATAATATGAGACTTATCAAATAGTAAATGAACTCTAAGAATTACTTTTATAAATGAAAATATAATTATGAATTCTAATGAACCAGTTGGAATCAGCTAATAAAATATCTTACAAGAATTTTTCAGGTCTTTGAGCAGCTGTGAGATATCCTGCTGATAGGATATCACATACAGTCAGGTCCTTTAACTATTTATACAGTACTGAAAATAATGTAATCTAATTTTCCTGTTTTGCTAATAAATTTGAGTTTTATACATTTTTTACAAGATGGCATTTTTTATTGCAATTATATTTTGGTATCTTAAAATAGAAGCAAACATGAAATTGTGGACATAGTTCTAAGGAACTTTGATATCTTTACAAGTTCTAGATTCTTCTTACTCTTGCAGTGAATCAATTAATAATCCAATTCATAGATCGTTATGAAAGCAATAAAAGCAAAAATTGATATATTTATATTCTTTAGAATATAAATATATCAATTTTTGCTTTTATTGCTTTCATAACCAATATTCTATAAATGAGATTAAACATTTTATGTTTATAAATATTCATCCCTGATGCACAAAAATCTAAAAGGATGCAGTAAAATCATATTCATGCGTCCCAGTGTTTTTCTTTTTTCTTCCTTCACCATTTCAAGTTAACTGTAAATACATTTCAATAATTTTTTAGAAACGAATTACACAGGATAGGTTACAAGAGAGGAGTTAGACTAGACGGCTTTAGTTGGGATCCATAAATTTTCCCGGGGACTCATTCAAAGCAAATATATGTGTCCCCGGGATGCACTAAATCAAAAAGCTATCAGCATCACTGCCAATCTTTCAGAATTTAAAAATAGAATATAAAAGTATGAAAATAATTTTTAGAACTTAAATAATAGAAAATCTTGATGATTTATTAATAAGTGTTGATATTTATAGACTGACATTGCATTCAAACATCTTTAAGAGCATCAATATGATATCTGGTTTGCTTTCTTTATTTAATGGTATATCAACCAACATGGGTTATTTAATGCCAAAATCACCTTAATGGTATATCAACCAACATAGGTTATTTAATGCCAAAATCACCGTAATGGTATATCAACCAGCATGGGTTATTTAATGCCAAAACCACCTTAATGGTAATAAACCAACATAGGTTATTTAATGCCAAAAACCTTACTGGTATATCAACCAACATGGGTTATTTAATGCAAAAATGGTATATCAACCAATCACCTTAATGGTATATCAACCAACATGGGTTATTTAATGCCAAAATCACCTTAATGGTATATCAACCATTGGGTTTATTTAATGCCAAAATCACCTTAATGGTATATCAACCAACATGGGTTATTTAATGCCAAAATCACCTTAATGGTATATCAACCAACATGGGTTATTTAATGCCAAATCACCTTAATGGTATATCACCAACATGGGTTATTTAATGCAAATCACCTTAATGGTATATCAAACATAGGTTATTTAATGCCAAAAACCTTAATGGTATATCAACCAACATAGGTTATTTAATGCCAAAACCTTAATGGTATATCAACAACATAGGTTGTAGATTTAATGCCAAAACCACCTTTGTATATAGTGATACTATTTAAGCCAAGGGTATTATTTTTGAAAGTGAATGTAAAAATGATTGGAGTTTGAACACACTTACTACAATGTTGCAATCCAGCACATTAGCCACTACACCATAAGGACTTCCCCCAGTATTGATTAGTGATGGTGTCAATTTGCTGGTATGAAAATCATTAGAAATTAAACAATAGAAAATCTTGAGGATTTGTTAAAAGTGTTGATATTTATAAAGAGACACTAAATTCCAACATGTTTAACTGCATTAATATGATATCTGGTCATGAAAATGTGATGTATATATGTTTGTTTTTTTAAGTTTAGTCAGATTTTATGGAATTAAAAAACAAAACAATAATTAGTTGAAATTCCATGCTATAATATTTCATTGAAAACAAGAGTGTGGTGAAGAGTGGTGACTGAGACAGGTGTTGTCGTGAAGTCATCATAGGGAGAGCTGGTGTGCTAATTATTAATTTCATAACACAATTCACCATGTAGGAAAATCATATTCACATGGGTATGAAAGGGTTAAGCTTCAATTGACTTAGTCTACCTATTCTACCCTCTCAGTCTTTTTTTTTTTTTTTTCTCACTATGCAAATTACTAATTAAAAGTTTTAAAATTTCCCCTAAAATAATTTCAACAGGTACTGATTACTGGTACAGATTCAGATTAAGGCATGAGCTTAAAGGGGTGTAGCAGCCCAGGGGGCCCCCACCAGCTGGAGGACCTCCAGAGATTAAGTGAAAAATTATTTTGTTTGTAAATTACTGAATTAAACTACAAGTACTCATAATAATATATTGAAAAAGGATTCAATTAATATACTGTGTGTGTGTGTGTGTGTGTGTGTATATATATATACATACATATATATGTGTGTGTGTGTGTGTGTGTGTGTGTTGTATATACATACGTGTGTGTGTGTGTATATATATATACATACATATGTGTGTGTGTGTGTATATATAATACGTGTGTGTGTGTGTGTGTGTGTGTGTATATATATAGTGTGTGTGTGTATATATACATACATATATATGTGTGTGTGTGTGTATATACATACATATATGTGTGTGTGTGTGTGTATATATACATACATATATATGTGTGTGTGTGTGTGTATATATATACATAATATGTGTGTGTGTGTGTGTGTATATATAATACACATATATGTGTGTGTGTGTGTGTGTGTGTATAATATACATACATATATGTGTGTGTGTGTGTGTGTGTGTGTGTGTATATATATACATACATATATATGTGTGTGTGTGTGTGTGTGTGTGTGTGTGTGTGTGTGAGTGAGTGTAAATTTGTAGTAAACATACTTGAGAAAGAAGAAAATACTGTATTGTCTACTGTTATATTGTAAGACTTTGTAATGTAATATAGATTTTATAAAATGAATAAGTTTAATTGGTTGAAATCTTGCAAAGTTCTCTCTTATGGAATATTGTATTATTTGGATTTTTCGTACTGTTGTCCTCATCTTTTTTGTTACATACACAATGTTTTGGCTGATGTGCGCTCCGGTCCTCTTCTGGTGTTTCTTATCGAACTAAGGTAGCCTTCATGTCATAATCAGGAGCCTTTTAAGTATTCTGTTATTATCACCCTTGGCCAGGATTGAACCTGCAACCTTGAGATGATTGTTACTTAGAACTGTATTAACCCAACCCTTATATCCGTTGCGCCATGTGTCACATCGGTCAAAATGTTGTGTATATGACAATAAAGATGAAGACAACAGTCAAAAAAATTTAAATAATACAAATTATCAAGCGTTATCTCAAGAATTCAGACAAATAATGGAATATTGTTTTGAAAATGCCTTTTAAAAAATAAAATTTCTTCAGTCTTTTTCTTCTTTTTTGAGAATTTTACTGCAGGCATGTAGAGCATACAGGACTCTCTAATCTTGGTGGTAACCAATCTAGAAGAAGAAAATTCTGAATTCAAAATCAGGGTCCAGAATATAGTCCAATGTTGTGTTCCACCTTGTTCTGACATTTAGTGTGGTGACACAGATTCTCTGTCTCTCTGTGACAGCATTCACCCTGAGTCAGTTGAGCTGGCTTTACTCATCAAATTCACCATATCCCAAATGAAGGCAGACCATGCACAGCGATCCAACACAATTGAGTGTCAGCCATTCGTGGTTCCATCGACAAACTCCATAAAGACCTAGGTCTAGGATCTGCTCAGCATCTTGCTTGACCGTTTTGAGCCAGGTTTTCAGTTGACCCTCTTGGCATTTCTTCCATCCCCGAGGTGGTACTGGGTTGAGGGATTCACAGATGATGTCACCAGGTTGTTGACGAGGAGCATAACCGAGCCAGTGAAGACATCTTGCAAGAAGAGCCTGCTGGAGGGAGGAGATTCTGCACCTTGCCAGAACAGTGGTGTTAGAAATAAATTGCCAGCATCAAACACAGAATGCAGTGAAGGTATAAATGGTCAAACACTCAAAGTTTGCGCAGGTTTCCAGCCCTCATCAGACAAGTTTAGCAGCCATACAGAAGGATGGTGTGAACAAAACACAGATGCCAAATCGTATCATCCCTTTGGCCTTTTCTTTAGGCAACATTGGTGTCCTAAAGAGAGGAAACTTTCTGCATGAACAACAGTTCATTTTCCATACAGTCTTTCCCAGGCAGGTCAGTGTTGAGATCTGGACACAGGTCCATCATTTTACAAGACTGACAGATATTATAACATAACTGCAGGCTTCACAATACCTACAGCCAAAGGGATTACTAAATCTTAATCCAGCAATGATTGTTATAAGAGATTTCCTTGTTTAGAATAAACATTTATTAACATGTTAATATACTTTATTAACTGATCACATAAGATCAAAACAAGTTCTCAAATATTCATATTCTATATATTTGTATGTGTATACATTTTGTCAATAAGTCATTTATGCTACTTGGAATGCCCTTGTATGAGCAGTAACAATTAAGCTCCGAAACTGTTTGAATTCATGGGTAATTGTCTGAAGATGACTTATTTTAAAGTAATTAAAATAAAATAAAAAAACACCTAAAACAGAGCCCAAGGTTACGGTGACCTGAACATTGTTTTTATACACAATAAAGATGAGGACAATAGTTCGAAATATCATAATTATTTATTCATATTCTATTCTATTCAACAAATATAAATGATAAACGGATTGAAAAAAAAAAGAAAACAGAGTTTAATTCTGTCAGTTTCAATAATTTACAGAAAATTGTTATAAAAAAAAGAAGCTTCACTGTCAAATCTACTATTTATAGATATAATTAAACTTTTAAACTTCAGAACTTCCTTGTTAAAGATTAAGTGCCTGACAACAACAAAAACACTGTTACATATTCCTACAATCAGTTTCCACAGCTTAGTAAAGACCACTTACAGATGCTACTCAGAACCTGTTCATAGATTACTCCAGTCATGTGACCCAATCAGTTAGCTGTGATTGGCCAACTGGATTAATCAAGATGGCAACACCCATCACTACCACTCAATATTTTTCATTGTAAGTTTTTTTTTTTTTAAGTCATTATGAATAAATGCAACACAACAAATGATTTGAAGTGGAAAAAAATTAAAAAAATAAAAAACTTTACTACAACAAAAGCTAAAATACAAAAACAATAAAAAACAAAATAAAATGAATTTTCACAAATATGAATTCACCATTCAACTAGAAATGATTTATCCTTGAATGAAATCTAAAAAGCATTTCACAACAAAAGACACTGTGGATACACAAGGAGGGACAGGTACCATGCTAACTTACCCTTACTGTCCTCAGTCTTCTTCTCAAACTTAACTGAAAGAAATCCTAAAAATACCTTTTATTATACTCTTTGCTATGTGAAGACTGTAAGAGTTCAAAGCAATTAGAGAAAACAAAACCTGAAAGATATAAGTAAACTGCAGCTAAATTTATACGGGTATGAATTGTGCATAAAGAAAGCCAACAGGATCACATGGTGAGAAGATTGATGCAAAAGTTTCCAGCATTTTATTTTAAAAGAAAATAGACTTGTTTGTAACTACCTACCAATCTGCAGTTGGTGTTTGTCATGCTTTTAGTTATAAATATATATTGGGTGTGGGTATCTGCTGCTTTTCTGAAACTAAACACTTTAACAAAATGACGGTTAAGAAGGGAGAGAGTTAAAATATGCTAGGGGGGAGGTGCAGAAAGAGGAAGAAGGGGATAGGTTAAGGAAAGGGGTGGTAGGAGAGGAAAAACAACTGTTTTTTTTTTTGGCTTTTTTGCTTTTTTAAATTGAAGGTTTTAACAAAATCCTAGGCTGTAGGAAAAGGGAGAGAAAGAGACGAATATGCTGGAGCTGAGAAAAAGTGGGGAGGAGGAAGGAGAGAGAGTAGAGAAAGAGGTGGTGGTGGTGGTGGTGGTGGTGGTAGAGAAGCTTGCTTTTCTGAAATTAAAGATTTAAACAAAATTTCAAGTTGTTTCCTACAACTTGAAATTTTGAGAGTGAGGTCTCAAATATGCTGGGGTAGAAAAAAAGTTTGGGTTGAGATAAAGAAGGTCAGAGGGAGGGAGGGAGGGAGGATGTGGAATAAATGAGGTGGGAGGCAAGAGAAGACAGAGAAAGAGAGGATTCAAATTGTCAATATGAATGTAAATGAAATAATCAAAACTCATTTTTGACATCATTCTCTCTTTTCCCAGTGTGACACACACGAACAATAGGTTCAAGCATATTAATATAGAGATGCTGACCAATGTAGTAAAAGGATCAAAGGGAAAGTCATCTGCAATGGCTGCACAAAACTTTTTGTCCATTGAATAAAATTGGCTATAGAGTGCTAAAGGTTTAATTTCACAAACCATTTGACAAATGCTTGCACCTACTGAATTATTATTATTATAATCTTCAATAAACATTCTTCGGTCCTTTTGCCCCTGATTAACCCTCAAAGTAAAACAGAGTTTGGCATCATATTTATTTTTATTGTTTTACATACCAGTAATATTATCAGGATTTTTTTCCAGATATCCTCACTGTTGTAGAAGCAATGACCCAAATGAGTTGTGATAAAAAAAATCAACTAAAATTAGGAAAATAAAGGATAACACAAGTCAAAATTAATAATAATAATGATAGGAACTTGATCTAAAAATTATTCTTTTTAACAATCTATACATATAAAGTTGTAGTTCCTGTCTGTTTGTTTGTTCATGAACTTGTAAGGTTTTGGGGAAACCCCCATAACCATATATATTCTGAAACAAAATTACCCAAGATACTTAGCATTTTAGTCAATGGATGGCTTGAACAAACACACACTGAAAATTATTTCCCTTTGATTTATATGAAATTTAAACCATAAATGACTATTCACAAAATTTCAGCAATTTTCAATAATATTGATACCCTATAGTGAACATTTTGGAAGCCCAAAGTATTGGAACTTCTATAATCATGGGGGTTTTTTTTTTCTATTAATTAAATGTAAATCAACAACAAAAAAATTACTTTTATAGTAAATTTTTTTATAGTACAATTTCGTTGATTTAGACATTTTATCTATGGCAAAACATCACTAGAATTATGAAAACTAAAATTATTAGTTAATTAACTTAAAAGCTGCCCTATCAGGTGGCAAATAAGCTAATAGTATTATAAAGGTACAAGAGCACAGGAATCTAAACTAAGAAAAGAATAAGACATTTATTAAACATGGATTAAAAAAGTCAATGTTCTAGCTGAAATGAAACATAAGTGAGTTTGATCCACAGTGCAGATGTTCAAGGAAAGAAACTGGAACAAAGAAAAAACATTGAGACTAAAAGAAACTACTTTAATAGATAACATGGGTTTAAATACAATTCAATAAAATATACTAAGTACCCAGGTACTACAAAAACAAGGGACCTAGAAGGAATTGTGTTGTAGAGAAGAGATGATAATCCTCTTGGAATAAAATGGACTGGTTTATTTAAATATAATCCTTGATGGTGTTAGTCTCGAGAGCCCTGTCTTTCCTAGCGAGACTAGCTAGTAAGATTCATGACTGTCATTCATTTTTGTACTTTGGTTAAAATAAACTCTTTTCATTGTAAGTTACAATTTGAGTTATTATTTAATATAACTCCAGTAACATTACAATAGGTTGAAAGACAATATGCAAAAAAAAAGGGGGGATTAAAACACTGCACATTTAAAATCCTTCATGGGCAAGGAAAAAATAAATAAACAAACACATTTCAATTCTTAGTATCAATGTTCAGTGTCATTCTATCTTTATCTTTTTTTGTTTGTTTGTTTGGGGTTGGGTATTTTTTTTTTGGGGGGGGGGGTAGGGGGGTTGTTTGTTAACGTTATCATCTGGTGAGTGTTAGCTGAAAAAGCTTTTAGAATTTTAAATAAATAAATGATTAAGAGAAATTTTTTTTTTTTTCCTAAACTCCCTCCAGGCTAGATTAACACAGGTTTTTTTTTACGTCTTTTTTGTTTATTTTTATGGGGCATCTAGCAATGATCAAACTCATTATTCAATAATAATGGATCTGAGAGACTAGTTTGATGACCATTAAACTACGACAGGATGCCTTACATAATTAAGCTTAAATATGTTTCTGTTTAATGTTTATAAAATGTTGTACCCTGAAAATTTTGTTTCAAGATTTTTGCTGTTTTATTTTTCACAGCTCTATTGTATAATGAGATTAAACCATATTACACCAATAATTAATTTTCTTCTATTCTTATTTTTGAAATTTAATCTGTTTGGGCAGCTGTTGTTTTTCAAAACCATTTCATATATAATTTATATTTTAATAATGTGCTAAAGATTCTTAATCTTTTACTGTACAACCTCTGAAGGGCTGTCCAAAAAAAGCATAAAAATTATCTACATCTAAATAATGGCAACCACATTGGGAAAAATGTATTTTTATAAAAAAGATCTTGTACACATTAGTTATCTATGAAAATAGTCTTTGTGATCAGAAAGTCAATAAAAATTGCTTTATTGTCTTGTGGAACTTATATACATCTTGTACAATTATGATTACTAGCAAGAATATGCACCCTCCAGACATAAGTATCTAAGTTTTAATGTAATGAAATATATTAAATTAGAAAGAGTAACAAAATTAAATATGAACGCATATAAAGATTTTACACTTATTTTAATTATATTTTAATTGGTTTCTATATAAAATCATTCATAGGATTGATTTTAATATGATAGAGAATAAAACAATAATATTAAAGAGCAATAACACCAAGTAATTATTCATTAAACACGTTTTTTTTAAAAATCAGTATGCAAATTAACCACACCATATATTAGGTAAACCTTTATTTCTTAGAGATATTTAACTCATTGCAGGATTTTAAAAACATTAATAACATGGGCTGTTTTGAGACAAATCAGATTTTCATAGAGACATTGTTAATAAATAAGATTTATTCTATGTATTAATGATTTTGACTATAAATTAAATAGTTATTGATAAACTTACGCAATTCCTGGGGGTATTGTGACATAGTTTTGGTTACAGACAGATAGTGAATCTCCATTATAATAAGATTTATTGGTCATCACTTGTTATTTATCAGACAATTTTTTAATTTTTTATTATTATTACTAATCATTCATTCCAATCTTTTCATTCCCATTCAATATAAACTAGCAGAGATACCCAACATTGCACAGGAAAAATAAGAGACAAAATGTCTTAATGAAATAATTCCAATATTCAGAAGATTTTACAGATGTAGACATATGAATATGATAAATACACACATAAAACAAGTTTTAAACATAGATAAAAAAAATTGATTAGTTTCTCAGTCTCTTTGTACACAATTCTTCTTTTTTTTTCTTTTACAAATGTAAAGAATCTATGTATTTGTGAATATCCAAACATAGGAAAAACATGGATCTGACCTTTTCCTAATTTATGAGGTCAAAAATATTTGTGTACTTCATACCAAATTCTACTGGATTTGAATGGGCCAAAAATGACACATTTTCTCATCAGTTGACCTTTAATGACCTCAAATTACCCCAGTTCTTGGGGGGGAGGGGGCAAAATTTAGTGAGATTTGTTATTACATAATGTTAGTATAAATGCACTAAGTGAACTACTATTTGAAAATCCTTTACTCCCCCACCCACTTAAAAGAGTACCCCCTCCCCTAGCACTCATTGCTTCTAAGCCCAAATCCCTAAGACCAATAGTTAAGAAAGTAATTCAGAGTTGATTGGCTAGAATATTCTTGTTTTCATTTTTTATTAGAAATTATAATAAACAGAAAATATACAATATAAACTCTGGAAGAATATTGGATTATTAACATCAAATAAAATATATTTATTTATGCCACTTTATTCTTATAGGTTTTCTTTCAGCACAATTTTGGGTTATTTCCTATAAGTCTAACATAAACAAAGAGGAACCACTCTTGACTGATAAATTATTTATTTTCCCATTAAACTAACCCTAAACCCTAACCCATCTTCTTTTTTCCAAGTAGATCAATAAATAAATAATTTATTAGTCAAGAGTGGTTCCCCTTTGTTTATGTTAGATTTATAGGAAATAACCCAATTTTGACCATTCTTATAAGATTTTACATTTTGCAAGTAATGTAGACTTTAGTAGACCCCAGTTGTAAACCATTATTAATTTTGACCAGTATTTTCTTCCATCATAATTTGTAGTTGCTTATTCTTCATCATTTTAGTTCATATCATTCCTAATGTATAATCACAAATGAGTTGGGGATTAAACAAAAGAGATAAAAGCAACTAAGAATTAATATGAGAAAAAAATGTGAGTCAAAACTCAACAAGAGTTTATCTGTAACTTTAAGAAATAAGGTAGAAGTAATTTATAATATTTGTAATATAAGATTAAGAATTATATCAACAATTCTAATTGATGTATATTAATTTTATTATCAAAAATAAAATTGTTCAACTTAAAAAAATACTCCCCTGCAAACAATCCCATTTCTAATTGAAAGAGTGAAGGACTTAATGGTACAAAAATATCCATAGCTAATATGATTATTTTTTATAGCTGAACTCTTGGAAGTTATTACATGGTTTAATTAGAAACCACAAAGGATTAAAGATGTGTGTATATATATATATATATATATATATATATATATATATATATATATATATATATATTTACCAACCCCTCCGCATGAGCAGGATGTGACACAAAGTCAATTTCTTAAGCGGAGTTCAACAGGTTTGAATTCAGAGTTTTCCTTCTCCTAGACTGGTTGCCTAACCAAAGTTAAAGAGCCCAGTCTGCCCTACTATTTATCCATAGCTGGAGGGAGAGTAGGATTCATACCTTTCCCAAGGATATTAGCACAAAGTTAAATGCAATTATCACATCCAGGATTTGAACTCGGGGCGACAAGTCCATTTCCCATGACTTTAACCATCGCACCACGCACTTCCTATGCATATATATATATGTGTGTGTGTGTGTTACACATTTACATATATAAAATGTAACAAAAAACAAATAGATGAAACTAATGAAAAAAAAATTGTTTGTTGATTGATTTTAACAGCATATCAACCCGTCTGGGGTTATGTCATGCCTAACAGGTAGGAAGTTATACATATTGTGTATTTATATTTATACTTTTTACTAATTAGTTTTAACAATGTGTTAGCATTATTGGGGATTATGTTGTATGGTATTGATTTGATTCATGTCTATCTTCTATGGTATAATTTTATTTCCCTCAAAAAAGAGAGAATATCCTCCATGTAGACATTTTCAAACAGATCTTTCATATTGTTTGCTTTAAAATAACGGTTTCTGATGTGAGCAAAAAACCTGCATTCCATGAATAAGTGTTTGACATGTTCAACATTGTGGTTGTTGTTCTTGTTTGAGTATATTGGAGTGCGTTAGTCTTGTATGACCAATGCGTAATCGGGACACAATTACTTGTTCCTTTCTAGACTTCCTTAAAGTTGGTCTCCAGCTTCCCAAAGTGGGTTTGATTAGGAAAAGTTTATTGTGGATGTTGTTATTCCAGTGTTGTTGCCATTTTGTATGAAGGAATCATTAATTCTAGGTTTCAAATCAAATGATGATAGTAGGACAGAGAGCGAGTCTGAGAAGATGATATATTTTTTCTGGTTATTTTCATAGATTATGTCAAGTGCTAGATCTATTGCACGGGTTTCAGCTGAAAAAAATGGAACTTTCATTTGGGAGAGCTTTTCTTACAATTTTGTTATTCAAAATAGCTGCACATGTTGTTTTGTCATTGTCCTTAGAGACATCTGTAAAGATGTAGAGGTGGTTGGCGTTCTAGAATATTGTGGAATTTATCTTGGTAAGTGCTAAATGTTAAAAAACTTAACTTCATGATAAGGATATTTTTTTTTTGGTAAAATATAAGTCTATCTTCTACTGCTCTTCAGACTTTTACTCCCACAGTCATTGAACTTGCTCCCACTACTGATATATACATAAATGGCAACTCTAATTCATCAATGTTACTCTGGTTCATATTTTTTAATATAATTTACTATTTGTATAACTAAGAATATAAAAAGAATTTTAGCATCCAACTACATTTTTTTTCTAAATACAATTCATCATATCTTTTGTGCCTGTGCAGGTTTGCACTGCTGATACTTGACAACTTACCATTCTACAAAAACAAAAACAATATTTTCTCTTTATCTGTTGAATTTTTCAAAACAAATGTCTATGACCCAGTCACAACCAGAATCTTTGATTACATATATATATATAATATATATATATATATATATATATTTTTTCATCATACGTGTGATAGCACGTGCGATATCCTGCCCTCATCAGCTGCCAACTAGGAGTGATAGCACAGTTTCAGTAGCTCAAGGCAGGACTGCCACTCCCAGCGCTACCAAGCAGCTTTTGCCACTGGACAGGGTATTAAAAAAAAGAAAAAAAAAACAAAAAAAAAAAGCAGAAAAGAAATTATAACATCCGTTCATCTTAGGGGTTTCATTATCAGTGCAGTTTGTGATTTAAAAAAAAATACATTTACTTTCAGCCGTTGACGTCATTACGTGTTTGCAGAAACCATTTGTTGATGTTACGTAATAACACGGGAATGATGAATCTGCACGCGTATCATTTGTGCTGAATACTTTTTAGCTTCGACCAGATCCAGCTTGATGCGTGTTGCACCGTGGTCTGAAGAAATTATATATATATATATATATATATATATATATAAAAGTAATTGGTAATTTGCTTGAAGCATTGTTAAGTATGTTATAATATATTAAAAATTTGAAGGCAATACATTGTATTGCCTTCAAATTTTTAATATATATATATATATATATATATATATATTCATTCCTTCATTCATTATTTACAATACCAAGAACATAAATATAGTCCTATAAGCCTTTTATTTTTAATCTAAATACATAGCATAGATTGTGATTTATGAAACAGCAAAAAAAAAAAAAAAGCAAGTTTTCCAAAAGTAATGTACAAAAAAAAAAAATATATAGAAATTAATCTGTGACAATGGAGGATCCTGGTCCAGAATTTATTTATTCCGTGTTAAACATTTTAGGCCTTTTATTTTTATCTCTCATTTGATAATTAAGTTGTCACTAGAAAGAAGAAAGGGCCAGTTTAGCTCAGTCGGTAGAGCGTTCGACTAGGAATCACAAGGTTCAATACCGGCCCTCACCAACTCAGCGTATGAGTAGCACAGGGATCTGTGCGGTAAAGTGAGGAGCTGATGGTAGGTGTGGCACTGCACCTCAGACACTAAAATAATCTCCTTAGTCTAGTGCTAGTGAAAAGCGGATAGATTCCTTCGCTGTCTGGCTGAAGCCGACATTAGGCCACCCCAACAACTTTACTTAGAAAGAAGAAGTAATATTTTTCACTAAATAAACAGGTTGTTCTATAAAGGATACAACCCCAACAATAAAGAGAGTAGAATTTATATACATGAATTTAGCAGTTGAAATACCTTATGCACTAACCTCATTCAAGCATCCATTCCTTTATGCCGTTTCAACTGTGTTGTGTTTAAAAAAACAAATGTATTTCATACAAACAAGTGAGAGACAAATTTTAGACGAAACTTCCTCAGTTTCAAATCACTTTCTAATAAAAACAACAATATTATGTTAGGTTGATAAATTTCCTGAGATTAGGAGAGTACAGAATGATAAGCATTTAAGCTGTCTATTTTTGTTAACTATCAACTTTCTCCACATGTCTAAGCATTTAACTCACTCACTTAGAAAATCTTAGAAAATTATTTTTGCAGATTGAACTGTCTACAACTATTGGGCTAGAAAAGACTTCAAATAGTTTAAATACACATTGTCAAAAAGATGGCTGCATCCTTTTTAAACACCATATAAACTCTATCAGATTATGATTTTTGTTAGATCCCAGACTTAACGAAATTCTAGAGTTACTCCCCTTGATTAGTAGGGGGCAGTTCCTTCCTTAAAGGTTGCATTGTGGGAACCTGGAAGTGGGGTTTCCGCCATGACATTTTTGAATTAGGGTTCATGCTGGTTGGACACATATATACACGTTTGATTTAATTAACTCAAACGTGTATATGTGTGTCCATTCTCTATCCGGCGTTAAATAAAACCTTGTTAATTTCCAACAACCGGGTTTTCCATTTTCAGTCAGTACTCTGTATTTTATTTCTATGTAAAAACATAATTTTCAACATCATGGCAAAGACTGGTACCAACTAAAAAAGTAAAATTTTTATAGAAATATTATCTGTTATAAGGTTGGTTGGTTGGTTGATTTATTTTAATGGCATATCAACCTGTCTGGGGTTATGTCATGTCTAGCAGTTAGGAAGTAATATATGTTGTGTATCTATATTTACACTTTTGTAGTAATTGGTTTTAACAATGTGCTAGCATCATTGGGGATCATGTTATATGGTATTGATTAGGTTCATGTCTATATTATATGGTATAATTTTATTTCCATCACAAAAGACAATGTCTTCTATGTTGACATTTTCAAATAGATCTTTCATATTGTTTGCATTAAAATAACAGTTTCTGATGTGAGCAAAAACCCTGCATTCCATGAATAAGTGTTTAACAGTCAGAAGTGTTTGACATGTTTCACACTGAGATTGTTGTTCTAGTTTGAGTATATAGGAGTGCGTCTTGTGTGACCAATGCGTAATCAGGACACAATGACTTGTTCCTTTCTGGAAATCCTTAAGGCTGGTCTCCAGTCTACCAGAGTGGGTTATTTATTTGTTATAGTCATATCTATTTATACATTACTAAAATTCTCATTATGTTCTTGTGTATATATGCATATTCCAGCAAAAATGGTGTATCATACCAAGATTTTTATTAGATCAGTACACTTTGAATGGTTTTTAACTTAGAGAATAAATCAATTTCCAGTCCAATTTGTAACAGAATAATTTTGTAAGTTAAGCACTCAAACAGATCATTTTGTTTAATCATTCAAATATAATACAATAAAGAATAATTAGAAAATTAGAATCCTTCACTCCTTCATAAACAAGCATCAATATCACCATAGATTAATATTACAATTAGAATTCAATAGGTTCACAGGTAATCTAGTTGTTTTGCAAATAACATTTCCCAAAATTAACAGGATTTATTTTTTAATTATCAAAATAATCCCTGTAACAATTTGACATGTTTCCAAAATGCTGAAAAGACTCAGAATACTATTTAAATTTAAAATTATATAAAAATTATTTATACATATCTAATCACAGCAACAGGTTGTTGGGAAAATAACAACCAAATTCATTATACAATTAAGTGTAAAACATGGCCATTATTTTCTTAACAACTTAATAGGAATAGGAATTTTGAAAACTGTATACAAATCTCAATAAATGAAAATTCCTTACAGAAAAAGAAAAACCTTCCTCACAAAATAATTGTTACATTTAGTGTATGAATCTTACATGCGAACGTAACTATTATTACGAGTTCTGCTCTGGAAGTAATTCATGGATACTTCTGTCCCAAAATAGTTGGTACATTTAGCAATGAAATTTATATGCAAATGTAACTATTATTATGAATTCTGCTCCAGAAGTAATTCATAGATACTTCTGTCCCAAAATAGTTGGTACATTTAGCAATGAAATTTATATGTAAATGTAACAATTATTATGAGTTCTGCTCTGGAAGTAATTCATGGATACTTCTGTCCCAAAATAGTTGGTACATTTAGCAATGAAATTTATATGTAAACGTAACAATTATTATGAATTCTGCTCCAGAAGTAATTTATGGATACTTCTGTCCCAAAATAGTTGGTACATTTAGCAATGAAATTTATATGTAAACGTAACAATTATTATGAATTCTGCTCCAGAAGTAATTCATGGATACTTCTGTCCCAAAATAGTTGGTACATTTAGCAATGAAATTTATATGTAAATGTAACAATTATAATAGGACAGAAGTAGTAGTTCATGGATACCTGTATCCCATAATAGTTGGCACATTTAGTGTACAAAATTCATATGCAAATGTAACAATTATTATGGGATGGAAGTAGTGGTTTGTGGATACATTTGTCCCATAATAGTTGGTACATTTAGTTTATAAAATTTATATACAGATGTAACAATCATTATCGGACTGTGATTGTATTTCTAATGAAGAATCATTAAAGATGAACATTTCAAAAACCTTAAAGACATTAAACATTTATTTCTTAATTACTTTTTAAAATGAGGATGACAAATTTTTCAGAACTTACCATGGAACAAGATGGAAATTTCCAGCAGGGAAGGCGGTATTTGTACAGTGTCTGAAACAACTGTTGCAGTTGCTAGGACGACAAGACATTGTAACGTTTTGAAAACTCCTTCTATTTCCTGGAGAAGAAAATAAACAAATTATTACAAATTGACATAATAATATCAGTTATTATTATTATAATCATTTTTGACAGGTATGTTTTTTTTCATTTTTAATTTTCAATTGTTTTTTTGTTTTTTAATCACAATTCACTGAGGTTGTGAATCCTGAGATGATAGAGATACAATGTGGAATGAGTTTATAGATTTAATTTGGGCTTTTGTAATCTAATAGCTCTCCATAGCTCAGTTACTAGAGCAGCTAGTACTTTTAAACTGGTTTTTCTGAACCAATGGAAATATGGATTCAAATCTCACAGAGAGTTTATCCTTTATTATTTACTAGCAGCAGCTACCCAGCGTCGCCTGGGTAGAAGGGAATTTTTTTAAAAGTTAGTCCCGCAGATCCATTATTACTTAATCGTGAGTTGAATCCTCGTGGGATGCCCCATTTAAATCCCTATGTAAAAAAAAATAGACCTTGCATTGATCCAGCTCCTCTGAAAATAAATGTTAATGTCTACTATCTAAAATATTACATGAAAGAAAAAATCCATGCTGTTATTTAAATTTTATTTTTTAATTATCTTCACGAATATAAATCAAATCTCTATTATCTTTGCTCAAAAAACAAGCCCTGGTGATATTCAATGTGTATATATATTTACTTTGTCTTTAATTGTTTTTCGAAGTTTCCTCCGGACATAACTGTCCTTTATATATGTATAGATGATTTGTGTTGTTGCTTGCCATTGTAATAAAAGATTTTTGAAAAATTAAATATTAAAAAAAAAATCAAAATCAATAATGAAGGTTAACAATGCTTCACCTAAAAATAAAAAAATAATATTAATGATCAGAAAATTTAGTCTCAAGATTTGATTATCAAGAATTACATCAATATTTCAAAAATTGTCATCCATTAATTCCTGCCATTTTAATTTCCCTTTTTTTTTTTTTAAAAAGAGATTTCCAGAATATTTTAGACCAAATTATCCAGGACCAAATTTTTCATGACCTGATTTTCCGAGGTCAAATTCCCCTTACAACAATACTCATGTTACTGTATTGTTCAACTGCAAAAAATATCAAAGCAATAATGATATTATCTATATGTTATTAAATGCTTTTGTGATGATAAATGTATTGAATATCCAACAAAATTTGCATATCTATTATGGTAACATGTGTTTGGGTGTGTATATATACATATATACATATGTGTGTGTGTATGTGTGTGTACATACATAACCCTAACTCAGCAAAAATGCCCTGTTTGTGGGATCTGCAGAGGAGTAAAACTCCTCTCTCAAAACAAAGGGTGTCCTGGGTATGACACTAAACTGTATCCAGTGGTAAGGCTCCACATATGGAACTAGGGAGTGGGAGTAATGGCATTAGTGTCATTACTCCTAGGTCCACTCTGACTCAGAGTTAAGGTCAACAAATAGATTTGTTTAAGATAATGAAGTATTTATCTGTTTCAAATGATTGTGAAGATACATTTTTATACTGTATATAATTGGAGACCATAATCAGGAAACTGACTTTGACATAAAATAACCCAACAAGAGGTGACATGCTGTAAAACCAACCAATCCAGAAACAACAGCACATAACAGAGAGATGTTTAGTAGAGCAATACACTTAAAATATTCCATTAAGGTCCCATATACAAGTCAAATAGATCAGTCTGAAAATTATTCATATTAGATAGAAATACTTTATACCATATAAATGTGTGTGTGTGTAAACAAGTGATTATAGACAAAAATTGCAATGTAAAGAAAATACAAAGGAACATTGAAAATCTAGCTATGATTACAATCGAGCATTTGCAAGTGAACCAAGTTTTGGCATTAAATAACCCATTAAGGGTCAAAATGCCATTAAACATATAATGTTACATAATCTATGCATAGATTATTGTCAACCCCCTGTATTTCTGAAGGGATGGCCCCTTTCATATCACAGGCGGGACTTTCCATGGAATATTACAGAAAGCCCACGAAATATGTGAAGTCACGTGGGACCTGGTTGGCTCTCAGTTTTCAGCTTGGACGTCAGGCAGATAAGATATATCTGCTTTAGCTGGAGCTCACTTGCACACGCGCGTTGTGTTTAGTTAAGTAAATAAAGGTTTAAATAAATAATATGGTTTTGTGGTTGATGAATGTCTTGGCAACAGGACTGACCTAGAAGAAGAAATGAATCAAGGACGACCAACCAGCAAGAACAGAGACGTTAGAAGAGACGCTAGAAGAAGAACGTAAGATACCAAAGATGAGCAGAAGAATAATAGAAGTAAAGAAAGGGTATACAACAATAAATCAAACTGCCTAATCAAAATGTCTTATATTTAGAATTGTCTTTAGATCAGAGGTTTTCTAACTTTTCTTTCTCAGGAAACACACACTTTAGAACCAACAAAAATATCTTGGCATACTTTATACAGAAATTCAAAAATATATTTATGAAAAAGTTTTATAAGTTTGAGCTTATAAAAATAATTCAAACATGTCATAATTAATTACTTTAATTGTGTATGTGCTGGTTTAGCCCAGTCGGTAGATTATTCGCTCTTGAACCCCAAGGTTTCAGGTTCACATGAGTAGCACAGCTTGGATCTGTCGCAATCCACCTCCAACATAAAAACAATCTCCCTGGTCTGGCGCAAGTGAAAAGAGGATAGACTTCCTCACTGTCCGGCTGATAACAAAAATAGGTCACTCTGCCAACTTTTCTACTTCTTATATTCAGTAAAATAAAAATAGTTTTTAATGAGAAATGCAGGCTTGATATTTCTCAGCAATATTTTCTATGTTAGGATGACATGAAATGTTATGTAATGGCCCAACCTCATCACCCCTCAGCACCTCCTAACAATAGCAGACATGATTAACAAGTTCAGTCATTACTGAGACAAGGTTGGCTACTGTGGGAAATGCAAAGACACTCATTTGATTGATTGGTTGGATTTTACAGCATGTCAACCCTTGTTGGGTTATTTTATGCTGAAGATATTTTGTTTTATTCATTCTTGTTGGGCATTCAATTTTTTTTAAACACATTTTTGATACTCATTTATTTCATTTTTTATCTATTTAACCAATAGATTGGTTTGGTTTTGTTTTACGGCATATCAACCTCAGTGGGTCATTTAATGCCGATAAAGTTTTGAAATAAATCAATTCTTAATGGATAATACAATTTTTTTATAAATACATTTTTCTATTTAACCCATAGATGGGACACTAACAGGTACTACCACTCCGGGTCACAGTGGACCAGGGAGCAATGGTGATGAAGGGGTGCTCCACGTTCCCCAAACCTCCAAAACTGGAACCTCACCATCAGATAGTGTTTAACGTCATTCCCAGGACAGGTAGACCCGCAGCCACCGCCTTCTATCACCCATATGATAAAAAGGGGTTGGGGCTTGCCATAAGGGCAATAGGGTTGGGAAAATCATTTAACCAAGAGGAGACCCTAATAGGTACTACCACTCCAAGTCAGGGTGAACCAAGGAGTAATGGCAATAAAGGGGTACTCCATATTCACCATAGTTCCAGAATTGGAACTTCACCATTAAATGCAGTTTAACATCATACCCAAGACACTAAGACCCTTAGCCACTGCTTTCTAGTACATAATGATAAAAAGGGTTGGAGGTTGCCAATAAGGGCAATAGGTTGGAACAATCATATAGGCAACTGATTGGAGGGGACCTCACCGACCACCCGTCTAGCCTAAGTAAAGGTTAAAGTGTGTGTGTGTGAGGGCTTGCATGATATGAACTGCTTAGCCACTAGGATTCATCCTTAAGTATCACAGGCTGCCACCCACAGCCAAGAAATGTCTCCATTGGAACACTCATTTGATTTTCTACTTTAAGACTAAGAAATTTAGTAAGATTAAAAAAGTTAGTCACTTGAGTTCCAGACCTGAAGAAAAAAAGTTAACTAATTTTGGGGTTTAAGTTAAACTAGCCACCCTCATTTGAGGTGGACAATGGTTTATAAAAGAAGAGGCGACTCTTTTCCTCCATCAACTGAACAAAACCAGCCATGGAATTCCTTATTGTGAGACTGAGCCCAAAAGATTACATTGGAAATAAACGCAAATGTGTATTATTTAGATTATCCGGACTATTGTCCTATGTATTGGATTAATACAAATAATACAAATTATCAAGTCTCATCTCAAAAATTCAGACCTACCATCAGCTCCCCAATTCACTACACGGATCAAAGCTATGCTACTCATGCGTTATGGTCAGTATCAAAGCTAGAACCCTGTGGTTCCAAGGCAGATTCTCTACCAATTGAGCTAACCCAAAATGTATCAAGAGTTATCTTTTCCTGCTTGATTTTTTAAGCCCATCATTGCTACTGGATATAGTAGTATAGTATATAATTCCAAACAAATATTAGATTAAGTTTTTATCAAAAAGTTTCAAACCTAATCATAGTCTGTGTTTAATGATAGAAAATAAGTTTAATTTCTGTTTCAAGTCATTTTTTTAATGCTGGTTTTGTGTATTGTGCACACACCTATATCTTACATATTTTGGAAATGACGTGTTTTAGAGAATTAAGTATTGGTTTTTCGCAGACATAATTAAAAAAATAAATGATGGCGCAAAGTTATTGCAGTTGTAATTAAATACAATTAAATCTGAGAAATGAAAAACTTATGTTCGACAACCATAAAAACTAATGGTTAACAAATTCTACTTTGATGTTATATACAAATGTTTAAGAACTCATTTGATTAGCTAAATAGTTATCCAGATTTATTTAGCTAAAACATTGGACAATATTTGAATTCATATATATATATATATATTATATGTTTTATTGATATTATACTAGCTGAAGTACCAGTCTACACTGAATAAGACTTGGCTCACAGATGATTATTTTAAAATCTTTTGTCAAAAAATTCATATTAAACAAAAGCAACTGAAATTGTTACTATAACTCTTAACATCCTATTCCACCCGGCCAGAAGTCACATTCATTTTCCTAATCTACCCCAAATGATAGCCTTTGTTTAAATGTAATATTAAATATATTTAGCAGTCTTTGATTTATGGGAAATAACAGGTGACTTTAAATGAAAAAGCCATTTTTAGCCATTTATTGATAAATCCTTATAGGAATGGGGCTCTGAACTTTTTATTATTTTGGACGGCTAATATTGTGCTGTGAACAAATTTCATGAAGTTTTATAGAGAAATCTTTTAAAATTTGACTGAGTGACCATAAGTTACTCGGTCAAATTTATGGATTTAAACATTTTTTTAAAATTTTTTTTATTTCTCTGAATTTTTAAGATGAGGCTTCATTATTTGGATTATTCGTACTATTGTTCTCATCTTTATTGTTATCTACATAACATTTCGGCTGATATTCCATCCGGCCTTATACAGGTGTTTACATCCTTCGTTGTATACATAACAATAAAGATGAGGACTATAGTCCAAATAATCCAAATCTTTTTTTTTTTTGTCAAGATTGTCCAGATCTAAGCAATAATCTTATAATCCACCAAATATCAATCTGTCCAGTAAATGTTCCATGATTTTTGGACCAATTTGGGGATAATGTGAATATTATATATTTGGATTTTAGCAAAGAATTTGATATGGTATTTCATTATCCTTTATTGAAAATAAAATATTTAGGCATTTTCTAAAGTAAATATTGTAAGATATTTTTCAACAGATAGAACTAGGAAAGTAAAAATTGGTAACAATTATTCTGAAACAGTATATACCATCCAATATTCCTCAGAGATCAGTACTGAGACCTTTGTTGTTTTTAATATTCGTAAATAATTTACCTAATGATATAGAATAAAAAATAGAACTATTTGTTGATGATGTTAAACAATTTGTTAGACCATTATCAAAAGGAATAATACAAATGGATCTAAATAAATTGTTATATTTATTTAACAGAAAAAAATGTAAATTATTAAATATTGGATCCAAAAATATTAAAGTTAAATATAAAATTAAGCAATAGAAAAATTAACTGAGGAATGCGATCCAGGGTTGGCTTTGATGTTACTTTTAAAACTGACAATTATTTGTTGTCTATTATAAATGGAATGATCGGTTGGATGGTTAGAAATTTTATTTCAAGGGAGGCAGATGTTTTAAAAATATACAAAACCCTAATAAGATCTCATATAGGATATTGTAACCAAGCTCAGGCTCAAGTGTCTAGACATGGAGATTGGAGGGCATATAAATAAGAGTGACAAAAATAATAAAAACAGTAAAAGATTACAATTACAGGGAGAGATTAGAGAAATTAGGATTAACTACTTTACCAGAAAGAATAATGAGGGGTGATTTAATTATAACTTTCAAAATAATGGAATTTCGAATTATAATAGAAATTATTCTAATATTTCTCCTCTAACTGGAAACTTACTACCTGATTTTTAAAAATAATCCAATTGGATCTTTTTGCTAATAGAGTCTAATATATTTTTGGAAAAATCAGTTCTAAACAGCAAAAGCATAAAAAGATTAAGATTAACTTGGAAGATTTCAGAAAAAAATGTAAACAACCTTGTCTAGGATTTGAACTCAGCTCATTAAGTCCATTTCCAACATAGATATCCATTATGCCGCAAGCATCTCCACTCATAAGAGTGGAAGCACTAGGATTGTGACCTAGGAGCCAAGCAGAAGCAGTTTGGTAATCTCTGCTATACATCAAACTATTTGACCATCTACAGCAGATAGACAAACAAACTCTTCCCAATTATTGATATAAATGTCAAATAACTCAAAATACAAGAATGATTAAAACATTTTGTGTAAATATCCATTAATAATGGAGATTAGGTCTCTATTTGTCTTTAACCAAATCTATGTCACTGCTTACGTCACATTACCCAAAATCGCCATAACATAGAATAAATACACTCAAATTTTGAGGATGCAACCTTAGATGGTGCTCATTGTTTTGTTTTTTTTAAACAAGTTTTAATAAATACATGCCCGGTATTATATATTTATATATAGTTTGTTTTATTTTAATATATATATTTAACATTATCAGAACCAAGTTTCCATTTCAAATTGTTTTCTTTTTTATTCCTTTAATAAATTTGATGATTTTACTTACTTATGGTGCAAACTCTCTGACATTGAATTTTTAACTCCCAGCAATATCTTTCCAAAATTAATTTTTACGCTGCCCGGGAGAGACCTTTTTTGTTGTTGTTTTTTTTTTGCTAGTATAACTAAATATCAACCTAGGAAAATATTTATACATATAGAAAATCAATCATAAAATAAATTATAATTTCTTTCATTAAAAAAAAAGAAAAAAAAGAAAAAAGACATTTCATTCAATTTGGGTAGGGATGATCCATATCCATATTTGAGGAAGGAAAAAAATGTTAGAAAAAAAAAAAAGGGGATGAATTTACCCAACCCCTCCACAATGCGTAAGATGTAACACAAGGTAATTTATTAAACAGATTACAGCTGGTTTGGTTTGGTTTCTTTGCTGAATGGCATATCAACCTTCATGGGTTATCTAATGCCAAAGCCATCCTTGTAGAAGAACAACAGTGGTACTCTTTAACCTATAGCTAGGAAGATGGTTCATACCTTTCTTAAGGATATTAATCAGAAAACATAATAGCATGACTGAAATTTGAACACGCTCTCTATGATGCCCAGCACGTAAGCCACTATGCCATGGAGACCCCCTTCCCCAGCCAGTTTGATTATAATTCAATTATATATATTTACCAACCCCTCTGCATGAGCAGGATGTGACACAAGGTCAATTTTTTAAGCACAGTTTGAATTCAGAGTTTTCCCTCTAGACTGGTTACCTAACTACAGTTAAAGAGCCCAGTCTGCCCTACTATTTACTCATAGCTGGAGGGAGAGTAGTTGGATGCATACCTTTCCCAAGGGTATTAGCGCTTTGTGAAATGCAAACAGCCTCATCCAGGATTTGAACTCTGGTAGACAAGTCCATTTCCTATGACTCTAACCATTACACCACGTACCTCCACATAATTCAATTATAAATCAATGATAAAATAAACTAAAATTTCCCTGCTCATTGTCTATTCAGATTTTTATTTCTTCATTTATGAAAAGCCAGCTAATCATTGATCTGTAAGCAAATATCATTTATAAAAGATAATGCTTGACAGAGTTATTAATGCCCTGGCTTTGTTGTCATAGCAATAAAAAAAATAAAAAAAGAAACATTAGCTAAACTAAAAAGAGAAACAAAGTAGAAAAAGATGGATACTTAACAAGAGATTGTATAGAGCAGAAACTGAAGAGACAAAGTGGACAGTTGTGAAATGGTGGTAGAACAAAAGAAACAATAATGATAAAAAGACAAGAAACATTGACAAGAGAGAGAAAACAGCCAATTGACAATATGACATTCAGATAGAACAAAAGGGGGGAAGGGGGGCAATGAAATAAATGGTGGTTGTACAGAATAGATCAACCATGAAAATTCCATTAATTCTATGGTAATATAGAAAGAAATTACATACAAATTTAATACTTACATTCACCATCCAAATGAGAATAAATTTCATTCATTTGTTTCATTTTCTTTTTATATTAAACAGTTAAATCCCAAAAATGACAATTCTGCCATCTATCTATCTATCTATCTATCTATACACACTGATATTGATAGCTTTTTGATTTAGTGCATCCTGGGACACACATATTTGCTTTGAATGAGTCTCCAGGAAAATTTATGGCTCCTAACTGAAGCTGTCTAACTCCTACCTTGTAACCTATCCTGTGTAATTCATTTCGAAGAAACTATTGAAATGTATTTACAGTTAGTTTGAAATGGGAGGGAAGAAAAAAGAAAAACACTGGGATGCATGGATATGATTTTACTGTGTCCTTTTAGATTTTTGTGAGTCAGGGATGCAAGATATTGTCTATCAGCATCTCTGTATATATATATATAGTTGGTGTGTATGTATGTATGTCCTGAGGAAACTATGAAAATAAAACAATTAACAACAAATATATATACACATTAAATATCACCCATTCTTTTTTTTGTGAAAAAATTACAAAGATTTATATTTGTTAAGAGCTCCCATGAGGCCAGATTAACAAAAGGTATTTTTTATGTGGGATTTTTATGAGGATGAAGCTCCCTATTCAGTGTAATGGATCTGCAAGACTAGCTAACCATTAAAACAACTTTTTTTCTCCTCTACCCAGGCTTCACCAGGTAGCCACTTCTAGTCATCTATGTCAACGATTTCTTAGTGATTGGGGAGGGAAAGATTAAAGAAATATGGCCAATAGCTGAATTGTACCTAGTTAAAGATGTACATTTTGGGATATAATTATTCAGGGAAAAAGAAAACAAATATCTGAAACGTTTTATTTTATAAGTATTGTTGAATGATCTCATTAGAGAATGAAAACATTGGTGATGATCTTGTGGAGGGAACAGAAGACAGAAACTCTGTTAAAAGTTTAATTTTTTAAATTTCTTTTATAAAATCCAATAGAGACATATGATCTAGTGATAGTGTGTTTATCATTAATTAGTTATATTTGCTGGGACCATTCCTTGAAATGTGACCTAGTTCCAATTTTTGAGCAGGTGTAGAATACAAGGTTCCTTCTTTACTGTTCTATCAATGACTATCTCTCAAAAACGCATTGAGCCTCATTGCTCATGTGGTCCTAAGCTTTCTTCAGTGATATTATAAATCTCATCCTCCCACACTTTCTTCTCTTGGTCAAACTGACAGATTACACATTATATCTGTGCATCCCAGAAACACACATAGGGACACAATTTTTCTATTAAAATTTTTTTGATATATTGCACACAACCACCTGTAACAATTCAGGGATGTGAGCGAGAGAGAATTTTTAGCCTTGTGCTTAGCTCAGGTATTGCTCTACCCTACTGTAAATACTCCTGTTTAGTTTTATTTTTTATTGTTTTTTTCCCCTTCCCCCGCCATTTCAAACTAATTGTAATGATAGTTGACCTCTTTCTTTAATTGAACAATTTAATTTTGTGGGAGAAGTGATGAGATATACATTTCAATATTTTGCTTAGAAACGAATTACACGGGATGGAGTACAAAGTAGGGGTTAGATGGTTGCTTCATCAAAGAAAACTTTCGCCAGTCCATAAATAAAAACCCTAAAATTTATTAAGAAACTTTAGTTGGGACCCATTAAATTTCCTGGGGACTCATTCAAATCAAATCTGTGGGTCCCTGTTGGACTATCATAGGTGTAAGCTGTACGAGAATCACCACTTTTATTTATAGACTTTCACAAATGGCAGGAGCAGGCATTGACCAATCAAAAACGATATAGAATGCATTTAAGGTCATTGGTAAATATTCCTGATGTCAGTCGCTATTGGACTTAATACCAGACGGACTACGTGCAACTGGATTCTCTGCTACAAGTGCACTCTTGACTAGGATTTCGAGGACTACAACTGGACTTTCTACTACTGAGACTACACCCTTTTCTACCATTGAATTTACCAATAGAAGACTTAAACGCCTAAAATGGCAGTAAGAATCATAACAGTCCCAGGACTTACTGAATTAAAAAGCTATCAGCATCACTGTAGCCTTCAATTCAAAAGTCTATTTTGAACTTTTTTTCTTTTTTTTTTTAAATCATGAATGGAAGTTTGCTTATTTGAACACACATCATTATACTTCAAGTTTAAGAATGGAACTTCTAGTGCTTTGAAGTGGTCAGTTCCATGTTGAAATTGCGCTGAGAAAATAGACATAATTTGAAACAAATATTTACAATAGAGTTGCTGAACCACATTTCAACGTGTACAGCGCTTTGTGGTAATCATGACAAAATCTATTGTAAATATACATTCATGTAGTGTTGATGGATGGATAGTCCAAATTACTCCTTGAGGAGAGGATGAATTAAGTCTTATTTAAACTTAATCCTTCTCAACACATCACTCAAAAAAATCAATCAATATGACAAAGTCTATCACAGAATAATTTATTATGAAGGTTAAAAATAGTTTTATCATATTTCTCGGAATTTTTGAAATGAGGCTTGATAATTAGTAATTGGACACACAGCCTAGTGGATAACGAGTTAGATTAAGACAGTTCTAAGTGACAGTTATCTCTAGACTGCAGGTTCAATCCTGGTCAGGGAGAGCAGTAATATAGAAAAATAATTAACACAGCATAACACCTGTACCCCAGCTATGGTTAGCAGAATGAGAACAGGATACCCCTGTGGACTGAATAAAGGGTTAGGTTCAAAGTTCCGTGATCACTCCGATTACGACAAGAAGGTTCCCAAGTCCAACAAGAAATACTTGAAGAAGGCTGGAGGGCACATCGGCCAAAACATTCTACAGATAACAATGAAGATGAGGACAATAGTCCAAATAATACTAAGTTTTATTATATATCAATTCTTACAGTATCAATAAGAAATAAGTCCACCCTCAACAATTTTTTATACAGATAATTTTTTCAAAACAAAAAATACCAAGAATTTTTTTTTTTTTATCAAAATATAATACAAATCAAAACGGATATTATTAAGCATCATTTATTACCAAACTCTACAGCGCTGAAACTCTGTAATCAAAAATAAAATTGTATAAATATAAGAGGTAGACTTATTTTGGACTCTTACATATTCATATTTTTGGTTAGAGTTTCAATGCTATAGAGTTAACAAAACAACAAAACACATTTTTTCCGACTCCACCAAGAAGGAAAACTCACACTATCAAAATCCAACTTGTATAACAACCGGAGTTGCATAGCTCCATGCCAATAAAACCATGTTCAAAGCATGGAGATCAAACTCAGCGTTAAACAAACATGCGGCTGCCATAATCATTCAGGCTTGTCACTGGATACCAGATTATGTGGAAGGAAGAGTATTATAGGCATCCTACAAGCATGTAACATTGAAAACCAAGGGTTGCAGCATGGTGGATGTAAAGCAAGGGGGATGAACCGAAAACAGCGCGCTTCAACTGATGCTGTATGTAGCATTGAAAACCATGGGATGCAGTATGGTGGGTGTAAAGCAAAGCAGATGAACTATAAACAGCGCACTTCAACTGATGCTGGGCAAATGAACTATATAGGTCAATGACCAGTACCAAACAGTTCTGTCAGGAAACTACTACTACTCATCTCTAAGGGTGGCATCTATTAATAAGTTAACAGCCACCGAAAGATGACTATGACTAGAAAGCAAACCAAACGTCTAAACTACATCACCCTTCATGCAGATCTACAAAGGGCACATTCAGCTAAGGTTATAGCTCTGGCCCTAGTTTTTGAAAAAATTAGCTACATAGCCAAAACTGAAATCCAAAACAAACTTACTTGGGGGGGGGGGGGAAACATTCAACATCAAAGACAAACAAGACGTTGAACACTGCTGGGAAGTAAGGACAAACTCAAAAGTGACATTCTCCTATGGACACACCAGTGTTGGACGGCCAGCAAAAACTTACATTCATTAACTCTGTATGGACACTGGATGTTATGCAGAGGACTTGCCAGGAGTGATGGATCAATACAGATAGGTGGCAAGAGAGTCATGCATGACTTGATAATGATGAGATATAATGATATACTGAATATATTTCAATTATTAACCCCAAATAAACATACAAAGATTAATTACCATAATCTTTTAAACACAATGAAATTTAGGAAATAAAGATTTTCACCAATAATCCAAATGATAATCTATATCTGATAATTGGGGAGGGTTTGTCCATCCACTATAAACAGTCAAACTATTTCATATAGTCGTTGTCGGGGTGACCTAAAGTCGGTATCAGCCAATCAGCGAGGGAATCTATCCCCATTTCACTAGCGCTAGACCAAGGAGATTGTTTTAGCGTCTGAGGTGGAGCGCCACACCTACCACCAGCTTGTTACTTTACCGCACAGATACCTGTGCTACTCATACGCTGAGTTGGCGAGGGCCGGTATTGAAATAGGAACCTTGTGGTTTCTAGCCAAACGCTCTACCAACTGACCAAACCCGGCCCTATTTCATATAAAGCTATTAAATTTGGAGTACTTACTGGGCATAAAGAGAAAAATAATTGTTCCTCATAAAGGTAAAAAGAGGATTCTAATAATAAACAACAGTGAGAAGCCATGTTGCTGCAAGACATAACTAAGGGCCAGGTTAGCTCAGTGGGTAGAATGTTTGGCTAGAAACCACAAGGTTCATTTCCGGCCTTCGCCAACTCAGCGTATGAGTAGCACAGGGATATGTGCGGTAAAGTAAGGAGCTGATGGTTGGTGTTGCGCTCCACCTCAGATGCAAAAACAATCTCTTTGGTCTAGCGCTAGTGAAAAAAGGATAGACTCCCTCGCTGATTAGCTGATACCAACTTTAGGCCACCTAGATGACTTTATTTATACTTCAAAAGAAAAATGTTAACAGATTGTCTAAGTAAACTAATCATCCACATTTAATCAAATATTCCTAATTAGGTAATTCTTCAATCTTGGAGATGTTAAATAATTACATAGCATTATTGCTTAACACTAATAAACTACACAAAAAAATGTTTAAATATTTATATTGTTTTAGTTACAAAATTTATATGATGATAACTAATAACTAATAACATCCATTTTGATTGTGTAACATTCCATAGAAATAATAAAATTATGATATCTTTAATTTAAAAGAAAATTAATTTCTTTTTAGAAAAGATCTGAAGAGTTTACTTGTCTATTTGTATGTGTATTTATGAGATGAGGCTTGATATGAATAATTATGATATTTCAGACTGTTGTCCTCATCTTTATTGTATATAAATAAACACAATGTTCAGGCCACAGTAAGCTCAGGCTCTGTTAAAGGTGGGTTTTTTTTAAATAATAAATTTTTAAAAAACACCTAAGACAGAGCCCAAGGTTACAGTGGCCTGAACATTGTGTTTATATACAATAAAGATGAGGGCAACAGTCTGAAATATCATAATTATTAATTTACCTGCCAATGGAAAATATTGTATGTAAAGAATTATATAAAGAATCAGTTAAGTAATTCTGGTTGATATTCAACTTCAACTGAATAAATCACAGATATTAAATTATTTAATGCTTAAGGGTGCCTTTTCTAATCTATATTCATAATTGGGAAGAATTTGTTTATTCTCTATAGATGGCTAAACAAACCTCTGCCTAATGTAGAGATATCAAAATCAGTATATACTCTTGGACACAAGGGAAGATTTTAACATTTAAAAAAAATTCTTTATAAGAAAAATGGAGCTTTATTGAGAGAGATCTTAACAATTGCGGCTGCAATCAGAACTGTACAGAATATACATTTCTAAACACATAAAATAAAATTAAGGAACATTATACGAGAGTGTAATGTTCCTTAATTTTAAGAAAACATTACACTCTTGTGTAATGTTTTCTTATGTAAGGAGTATGCATGAAATGTTTGGGTGAATAGCATTAAATATATCCCCCCCCCCCCCCAAATCTGGGATTCAACAAGAAGTTAATCTTACCACAAAGCTAAAAAGAGAAAAGTTTAAGAACCAATCATCAGGGTAGAAAAAAATAATAAGTTGGGATAAGTAGTAAAAACTAATGATCTGACATTTGATAAAAACATGTGTATCATGTTATGGTCATTGTTCTTGTGTTATGGAAAACTGATACTTGAAAGAGATGATTGTGTAAAATACCAAAAGAATAAAAGGAAATTAATAAGATAAATACATAAAACATAAAAATAAATCTGTAACTAAAGATGATTACATTTGAAACCAGAAGAAGAATGTAGAAATTGCCACAAAAATCTAAGAATTGAACCCAGCCATAATAGCCTGTTGGTGAACTTGCTATCATATTACAAAAAAAAAATTAATCTTAAGGAAAAAAAAAAAAGCTTAGATTTTACACAAGACCACCAACGGTACCTAGTGAAAATTGACCCCAAATGTAATAGCCTGTTAGGTGATTTTGCTAAACATATACAACGGCACCCTAAAAAGGCACCCTAAACAAATAAAACACCCAGGTATGGGGCATCTAGTGAGGATTGAACTCACTACTCAGTAGTAATGATCTTCCATGCTAACTTAAACATACATATATTTATATGTATTTATGAGATGAGGCTTGATATAGTATTGATATTTAGGACTATTGTCCTCATCTTTATTATGTATAAACACAGTGTTCAGGCCACACTAACCTCAGGCCTTGTTCAGATGTTTGTTTAAATTATCTTAAAATAAATAATCTTCAGATGATTTCCCAAGAATTCAAATGTGGTTTCAGAGTTCAAATCATTACCATTCACTCAAGCGTGTTCCAAGTAGCATAAATGCCACCAGACTTATTGAACAGAAATGTGATTAGGTATAGAAAAATAAAATGGAACAAGTTACTTATTCAAAAAAAAAAAAAAAAGAAAAAAAAAGCTTCTCTTCTTTCCCTGAGAAGGGATGAAAAATAGTGGCTAAACTTGCAAATCGGTCGGAAAATTAAAACACATTATAGGGTGACCCAGAAAAAAACAGAACCCAATTTATTTATTTATTTCCCATTAAACGAACCCTAAACCCTAACACTACCCCGCCCCCAAGTTAAAATTAAGTTTTATTACAAAATTTGTGGGTTCTGTTTTTTGGGTCACCTGAATTTTCCGAAATGAGTTGCAAGTTTAGCCAAAATAATTTAGCTGCAACATGTTGTTAAAAAAAACAAAGAAAGTTAACTACTTCTGTTTATATACACAAAACTTTTGTTGTTATAAAATAAAAAATAATCTAATAGTAACTGAATTATAAAGTCAACCAAGCAGGTAGGTGTGTCCATGCAAAAATTTAGAGAAATGTGCATCTTTTTCTTCTTCTTTAAACCATAAAATAAAATGACTATAGTAAAACCCATGCAATACAGTTGAGTGCAGTCGAAAAAGAAAGGGATAGGTTTTTTTTTTTTCATCTTTCCCACGCCATTGCAATAAAAACAAAAATAAGCAGCAATGGGCAATACAATAAGTAGACAACTACCTGGGGAATAACTGAATTACTTTGAAATATGTATCCTCGTGCAGGTTCCAATGTTGGACTCAACTGCAGAAAGAAATGAACACAATAACAAAAGTTTAAACAAGAGAATTAATTTCAGAGTAATTCCATCTCAAATTATCCAGAAAAAAGAAAAATTGTTACCCATATCCTTCAATTTTTCTGATATTTTGTCCAGATGTGGACTATGTTAAAGTAAGACAACCCCAAAAATTTGAGTTTTTAATTCCAAAAATTGGCCAAGTTACTTAATTTTTAGCCCTCCAAATTTGGAGGGAGTGCACAAAAAATAGCAACCTTTTGTAATCTATTTTTGTATGTAAAATGAGTTCTAGATCTTCACTACTCCTAAAAATTGGTTTAGAAAAAAGCTTTTTGATCGGAGGAATCCAAAAGTGCTATCAAAAAAGTCTCAAAATTAACCAATTTTAAATTATTAATGATTTCTGATTTGTTCATAGCAAGATCAATAGGTGGGAAAATCCCAATGTGAAATTGCATCTATAACAAAATTTAATAAAATTTTTTAAATATACTGACTGAACGGACACATTTAAAACATAAAAGTGCAAAATTTTAACTGATGTTGTAGCTTCTGAGCAAAAACCAAACTAACTTTTTGGTACAAATAATGTTCAATGTTGGGAATTAAAAGCTCAAATTTTGGGGATTGTCTTATTTTAACATGGTCTACACTTGGACAAAATTTCAGAAAAATTGAAGAGTATGGATGACATGACCTGGATGATTTGACATGGAATTACCCTTCAGTACTTTTTGCATAAAAATGTTCAAGTGAATATTTAACATTTAATTTTGGGGAGAAAAAAAATACAGGATGCTCAAAGTATTTGAGAAAACAGTTCAGCTCCATCAACATTTCCCTTTTGTGGGTACAAAGCAATAAACCCAACCCTTACCCATTTAGATGAAGGAGCAGATGTTGTCTAGTGGAAGACTCACAGAAACTGAACTAATTAGGCTTACAGGCAGTTCTTCAAGCTGGAGATGTAAAATTTAAAAAAAGTAAAGTTATTGGGGGTGGCCTAAAGTCGGTATCAGCCAATCAGCGAGGGAGTCTATCCCCTTTTCACTAGACCAAGGAGATTGTTTTTGCATCTGAGATGGAGCGCCACACCTATCATCAGCTCCTTACTTTACTGCACAGTTTCCTGTGCTACTTATACGCTGAGTTGGCGAGGGCCGGTATTGAACCAAGAACCTTGTGATTCCTAGCCGAACACTCTACCGACTGAGCTAAACTGGCCCTACAAAAAATAAAACTGTTTAATTCAATAAATCTCTTGTCTTGACTTTTTTTTTTAATTTCTCTACGAAACTGACATTTTTTTTTTCACAGAGAAGTATCAACTTCCTAAGATAAAGTAGTGAATTTTATTTCATGACTAATGAAAGATCTCAAGTTCAAAAAACATATTTCTGGTTTAAGTGGAACTGATTGTGCCCTCTGTATTAGCCAGCAAAATGATTGGACAGACCAAGAGAAAGTTTCAAAATGGTTTCCAATTGAAAGATCAGTTGAAGACACAATGAAACATTATGAGGAGTTGGTTAATGAAAATGGTGAGGTTCCTTATAAAAGTGGGGATTTTGATACACAACAAGGATTGACTAAAAAGCCATTCTGAACATCAAATCAAACAATTATCACCATAACTCACTCCTACGTTAATGTGACAACATGGTTTCTGAAAGTCTTGTAATCAGTGCTATATTGATTACAAGCACTGGATTAAGAAATCTGGGCCACTAGGTGAACCCATTCATCGTTCAAAAGAGTTCTAGATACAATTCCTCAAGCAACAGGACTATATCATGATAGATGCAGTACAGCTGGTAGAACAGGAGGAACATCAACAAATGAGATACAGGGAAGACGTTTCTTCTTTGAGGAGGTGATTGATACCATCAAAAAGTTATTATCTGAAAAGCATTAAGAAAATCTTCTCCTGCAATAGGAAAAGATTTTCTTAATGCTTTTCAGATAATAACTTTTTGATGGTATCAATCACCTCCTCAAAGAAACGTCTTCCCTGATCTCATCAACTCTCTACTATTCTTTCCATTGTCTCATCTCAAAAAGTGGAATTGACAAAATTCAAGAAATTGTGTGACTCAGCAATGTTTAACATATATGACAACTTTCCTTGGGTAAAAATCAACCAACACCTATCATGGAAGAACACTTTACTACTCAGTTGAGCTGATAAGTCTTAATGAGGGTTACAATCTTGGTAACTTATCTGAGGAGTGATTGGAAACAAAGAATAAAGACATTCAGAACTATTTACAGTTTTTATCCAGGAAGATCTCTCCCATTTCCCAGCTCACTGATGTAACGTGCAATTAATTGAACGATCTGACCCTGTCATCGTGCAGATTAATTGAACGATCTGACCCTGTCATGTCACAAATAGTCACTCAGTGATGTAACGTGCAGATTAATTGAACGATCTGACCCTGTCATGTACAAATAGTCACTCAGTGATGTAACGTGCAGATTAATTGAATGATCTGACCCTGTCATGTCACAAATAGTCACTCAGCGTCAGCCACAAAAGTACTGAACGGAATATAGTGCCATTGATCACACAATCCAATCCCACTCAAAAAAAATGGTACATCAATCTTGTAGAAGATATTTTTCGGTAATTTTCACCTTTAGTTGTTAAAATTCCTAGCATAAAATTGTGCGTGTGCATTATCTGAAATGAACTTAATTGTTATGAAGAACACATTTTATGATATCTTTGTGTTAAAGCATGCAGTTTTATTGTTTTCGAAAACATTTCTAAGATTTGTGTATTTTGCACGAAGACTTTTGAAATGGCTACCGGCTTGTTTCAAAGTGAAAGTCAGTTGGCTAAATTCCTAGCATAAAATTACCTGAAATTAACTTAATTGTTATTAAGAACACATTTTATGATATTTTTGTGTTAAAGCATGCAGTTGTATTGTTTTTGAAAAGGTTTCTAGGATTTGTTTATTTCACACGGAGACTTTCAAAATATCTACCAGCTTATTTCAAAGTGAAAGTCAAGGGCGGTTACTCTTAATTGCCTTATTTGCTAGGACTTTTAACAACTAAAGGTGAAAATTACCTATTTTTCTACATAAATTATGATCTCATAATCTAGAATGTGTATCCTCTTTTTTTTAATTTAATTAATTATATTTAATTCCTCTGTCTACACATTCTATATTTCATTGCCCATGAGGTTTGGTCACATGGATGCAGACTACCGAATTGGTAAGACGTGGCCCAAAAGGTAACCGTGTCCTCTGGAATGATATATGATGAGTTCCAAGAAAAATTAACATTATGTACCTGCCAAAGATTACCATGATTTGGCCATCCCTGTGTGTGTGGCATGGGCAGGTGGCCCAGAGGTAGAGTTTCGGCTCTACATTCTGTGCTCGCTGGTTCAATCAAGTGACAGAGATTGTAGTATACACTGTGAAGAGACCAAATAAGGTCGAAACAGCTGTTCAGTGTTCCGCATGTCGTACATAGTTTTTGACAAATTTTCTGGTTGTGGTAATTTAATTTATAATCTATATGTATTGTTATAAAGTATGGGTATTATTCAAAGAGTTTCATTAAATTCTAATCTGATAAAATTGTGGTGTTTATTCTAAGTTCAGTTTTTGTGCCTTGATTAATGCCTGGAATACTTTGACTGTTTTATCAAGAATCAGTAATAAATAAAATGTCATAGGATATTTTTGTGGCTTGTTTGACTTGTCTGTCAATATCTGATTAAATTTTCCCAACTTAATTTGTCTTATTTGCAATAGACAAAACTTATCTGTTTTTAATGTCAATGCCAGGTGTGAAGTACAAAAATAGCATATATCAGAGACAATCCACTCTAGTCTTGCTAATCTCCAGAATGGGTTAAAGCACCTGAAAATGAACTATTTCAAATTCTAATAACATATATGAAGTTGTAAAATACTATTTTGGACAATCTTACCCATTTTTAGGGCTATTCATCAGGTTTACAGTATGGCATACTCCTATTTCCTAAGTTTCCCAATCTGGGCCCACTGTGTATTAGTCATAGAATGGGACCCTAGTCCACTCCCACTCGGTGAGAGTGGACCTGGGAATAATGGTAATGAAGAGATACCCTACAATCCAGAACAGGAGCCTCACCACCAGATGCAGCTTAGCATCATACTCAAGGAAACACTTTGGGGGGATGGGGAGAGGTAATTGCTCCTCTGCAGTTGGCACTTTCTAAGCCCTGCAAGATTTAATGTTTACCAGTAAACTGGAGAGAGAGAGAAAGAGAATATGTAAGGAAAGAGAGAAAAGAAGGAAAGAGAGAAAAGATAAAAACAGAAAAAAGGGAAGAAAAGTACAAAGGAAAAACAGGCAAGAATTATTTTAAAATTTGTATAAATTTTAAAAAACAAACAAAAACAAAAATATATGTGTGTGTGTGTGTGTGTGTGTGTGTGTGTGTGTGTAAAGAAAGAAAGTTTGTTTTTACCTCTTCATTGGAATCATCAACTTTGTCCAGACTAAGAATAATAGTGGTTCCTAACTTCTGCAAATGTTCCCAAAGTTGATCCAATTCTTTCCGGCTATAACCACTGATAACTTCCTCCCAATCCACTTCTGTGCCATTGTTCTATTAAAAAATAAATAAATAAATAATTTTTTTAAATTTCAACATTCAAAAAATGAACCATTTTTCTATCAAAAACTTTGAAAAAATTCTACATTCAAAAAATGTCATTTTTCTACATTCAAAAAATGTCATTTTCTACTAAAAAATTAAAAAATTTCTACATTAAAAAAATGTCATTTTTCTATTAAAAAATTCTCCTTTTTTTAATGTAGAATTTTTTATTTTTTAATTTAATGTCATTTTTCTATTAAAAATTTCTACAATAAAAAAATCATTTTTCTACTAAAAAATAAAAATAATTTCTACATTCAAAAAATTTCATTTTTTATTAAAAAGTTTTAAAAAATTCTACATAAAAAAAATTTAAAAATTGCCATTTTTCATTAGAAAAAAAAAAATCTACATTCCAAAAACTTACAATTTTCTACATTCATTTTTCTATCAAAAGAAAAAAACAAACAATTTCTACATTCAAAATAATTCCAGAATAAATTAGAAAGCAGAAGACAAATTTAACTGGACATAAATGGAAGAAGACTTAAAATAATGTTATGCAACATGAATAAAATTTTAACTTTCTTATTTTTTAGTTATACAACTAAATAATATAAGAATCATAAAAATGGCAGCTTCTAATAATTTCTAATGAAAAGGTATGCCATGCTATTGACATTCTCTTATACAACTTGAAAATAGCCAGTTTCTTGAATGTGGTTGAAATTCTCAAAGGAACAAAAAAGATCACAGCATTACTCACATGGATTCATACCAACATCATATTGTCTATGATGGCCTTCTGCAACAGGAATAATGTCATAATACCCCAATTCCCTTTTACAAGAGTTAATGCCACTATCTACATCAATATGGTCAAGACCTGGATCAAAGTCGGTGAGCGGGAGAGGGGTGTCATACCATATTTTAACAAGATTTTGTAACCCCGGAGTGGTTGGTCAAAAATTTTCCCAATTATGTCACCCCAAAATGTAGCCTCCCAGCTCTCTTGGTTTGATTGATTTGGTTTGTTTTGTTTTACGGCATATCAACCTCGGTGAGTCATTTAATGTCGACAAAGTTGTGAAATAAATTCATTCTTAATGCATAATACAATTCTGTTTATAAACTCATGTTTTTCTATTCAACCCATAGATGGGACCCTAACAGGTACTACCACTCCGTGTCAGAGTGGACCAGGGAACAATAGTGATGAAGGGGTGCTCCACATTCCCCAAACCTCCAGAACTGGAACCTCACCATCAGATAGAATTTAACGTCATTCCCAGGACATGTAGACCCTCAGCCACCGCCTTCTAGTACCCATATGATAAGAAGGATTGGGGGCTGCCATAAGGGCAATAGGGTTGGGGCAATCATATAGGTGCTAGGGCTTGACGTGGGCAGCCGATTGATTGGAGGGGGCCTCTCCAACTGCCTATCTAGCCCAAGAAAAGCCTAAAGTGGAATATTGCAAGTCATGGACTGCTCAGCCACCTGGGTTCTATCCTTAAGTATCACAGGTCGCCACCCACGGCCAACAGGTGGCCCCATTGGGGGAGTCTTACCCCTTTGCAGAGGTGCAGTCGGTGCATTCTAACGCCTCAGCTGACAGGCTGGTTTGAATTGCCTCAACTACTACTTTGTCTGGAGTGTTATCAAGAGGGAGAATAACCAATGGTCTCAAAATACCAAGGACTCATTAAAAACTGTCATTGTAAACATGATGGTCAACATGGACAAGAATCATCAGATCTGGACATGAATTTGCTTCCAAGGTTTGACCAAGGCCATCTTCCAAACTGAGGATAGTTTTATTAAATAACCAGTTTCTGTTTTTCTAAGTTGAACAATATGTGTGATCCCCCCCCCAATGAATATTTTTTTTTATCATTTCTTTCAATTACCTGATGCAGCCTGTATAAGATAAAGACACTATTTTATTTGAAATTGATCTTTTTTAAAAGTTTGTATTTATATATATAAACACACAATAAAATACAATTTTTTACTAAATTTGATTTTTTACGTCTCCTCTGAAGCTGTCACAAAGGGATTCTCCCAGATTCATATTTGCATCATCTTCATCATTGTAAAACTAATTTAAATTGAACAATCCTTTAATAACATTAACTATCAATGATAATTTTTCATATTCTATTTATTTTACAAAACCAGTTGTTTGAATAAGTAACAAATTGCCAAGATGGTTGAATCAAATCAATATAGTGAAGTGCCTAGAGAATAAACTAGATGGGAGTTGCACAAGAATGCTTAAGAATCTTAAATAAAACATGGAAACAATACCCCATAAGAAACCCATTTGCCACCTATCACACAAATTATCAGAGTAAGACATGCTGGACAAAGTTGGAGAAGCAAGGACGAACTCATAAGTGATATTCTCCAATGGAAACTTGCAGATGGGCATGTTAGTGTGGGCCGTTCAGAAAAGACCTATATTGACCAGCTCTGCATAGATACTGGATGCTGCGTAGAGGACCTCGTAAGGGTGATGAACGACAGGGATGGTTGGCAAGAGATTGTCATGGAATCCATGCTACTAGTGTGACCTAATAATGATGATGATTCTTAAATAAATTTTTAAAAAGAGCCAATTACATTTTAAGAATTGTCTTTTAATGCAATATTTCTTTTACATATATCTGTCAGCTTCTCACATTAAAAATACTGTCCTCTCACAAAAAAAAAAAAAAATTCTATAATTTGGGAATTTTATTTATTAAAATTAACATAAAATTCTATTTCTACATCAGCAGAAAAGATTATCATATTAAAAAAAAAAAGTAATCATTCAATAACAAAACTAAGTTCTGTGACAATATTATTGCCAAGCAAACATATAATCTAGAATAGTCAAGCTCTCTTAGCCTTGGTAAGCAATCAGTATAGAACAAAAACAACTCTGAATTCAAAACCACAAGTTGGAATCCTTAAAGCAGTCTGAGGTCTTCAACCTCGTTCAAGGTTTTTGCTACAATTCCTTATCTTGTAACACTTTTTTGCCAAATTTTATATTCATTTTTTTTTTCCAGATTGGAACATTTTCTAGCTCATTTTTAATATATCCATTTCTTATCTTGTGTCTATACATATGTATTTTTTTTCCCACATCGTGCCCACTGTTTTGACAATTGTTCCATTCCATTCATGTACACCATTTTTATCTTGTTTCTTTTTTTTCTTTCAGATTTAAAAAAAAAAAAAACAAAACAAATAAAAAAATAATATTCGTGCCTTATCTAATATCTTCCACCTTTTTTTTTTTTTTTTACAATTTTTATAAAATTTTTTTTTTTTTTCTTTTTTTGAGAATTTTTATAAAAGTTCCTTTTTTTGACAATTTTTATAAAAGTTCATTTTTTTTCTCTTTTTGAGAATTTTTATAAAAGTTCATTTTTTTTTTTGAGACAGTTTTTATAAAAGTTCTTTATCTTTTGTACAAATTTTAGAACTAATTCGTTTTTTATCTCAGTTTCCACCTATGTTGGCATTTTAAAAAAAAGAAAGAAAAAAAGAAAAGAGAATTTAAATTAACATTGGTCAAAATTGCTTTTACCAATTTTTTGTCCATTTCCTTATCTTATGTTCACGGTTTTTTGTTTGTTGTTGTTTTTTGTTTTTTTTCTGGGAGTGGGGTAACTTTCTGTCAGTCGAATTTGTGAATTGTTCTAACTAAAAGTCACAAAAAAAAATAGAAAAAGGTTGGGTTTTTTTAATTTTTTAAATAGACATACACATGAGGAAGGCTTCAGAACCTTCCATTGTAAATCCAGAATATAAAATAATCGATTGAATAAATTACAATATTTGATGATCACAGAATTTAAAACAACACTCAAAAGTACCGGCTACATCCAACCAAACAATATTAGTGTCCCACTTGGCCTTCCGTAGTTTGAAAAGAACCAGACATACACATTTTCTTTTTCGTTTCACCACCGAAAAAATAAACATCTGTGAAAATTACTGAAACAAAACGATATTTGCAACTAAGTAATTTGTTTATATGATTAAATAATTCTCATATCAATTGAATAATAATGTGAATCAAACAAAAGTTATTTTAAGACAATCATTTCGATTTTATACTTTAATGAAATTAACATTGAAATTATAACCGTCTTCAGTTTAAAATCGTCCAACTGATCATTTTTTTAATTTCAAATTTTACTTCAAGAATTTAATCTCCTTTCGTGTAAACACAGTGTAAACATATTATTTTCATTTCTAAGATTTTTAAAAAATTATAATTATTGTTATTGTAAGCTGAAATGGCGATCGGAAGAAAAACATTCCAGAATATACTTTGTTTTTGTAATGTTTACCTTTTTTATTGAACAATTTCCTTTGTAATAAAATATAAAATTTTATAAACTATTTTTTATTTTTATTTCGTTTTTTTTTTTTTTTCCTTTCTTTCTTTTTTGATTATTTTTTATAAAAAGTTCCAATTTATGCGCACTCACAACTAGCATCAAGATATTTTTATTTTTATAGAAGATACTTTCTAAAAATATTTGCAGATGACAAAAAAATAAAAAGTATATCTACTCTTCTTAAATCTCCGGTTGTTGACAATTTTTAGTCGATCTAACTAATGTAGTCACAGTTAAAAGAAATATAAACAAGGTAGTAGTAGTAGTTATAGTATTCAAATACAGGTTTTTCTTCAACTCAGTAGTACATTTTTAAAATCTTTTTTTCTTTTTTTAATTGGGTACTTTTTAGAATACCACCGTTAAAAAAAATGTAATTTTGAAACAATATTTGCCAATTAGAAAAGGCAAGAGTTCTTTCTATTCTAAATCCACCAATCCATAAAATACTTTTGTCTTTATTCTGTAAAAACACTAAATAAACTAATATCTATTTCAAAAACATGATCTTTAGCATATTTATAAAAACAAAATAAGTGTCGATCGTATTTTAAAGAACAAAAAAACTAATGCAAAAAACTTTGTGATAATCAAATCATTTTTAAAGTTGTTTATCATTTTGTATTGTTGATGCTTTACGTGAACATTTTAAATGTCTTTTCTTTGTCAATCGTAACTAGAAATTTTAAATTTACGACAAGTCCAGTCCAAAGTATATATTTTTAATTTATCAACTGGGTTTAATACTTTTCATAAAAATGAAACTCTAAAGAAAACATACTTAATACGTTAATTCATTTATAAGCATTGATGTTGTATAGATTTAAAGTTGTGGCGTAGTCATTCAGTTATACACTTTTTTACCTCAGCATTGTTATTTTAAGGGAATTCATATTATAACTTATCTAGTCCTATAATAAAACAAATTAAAAATATATACATTAGACTTTATGATCAAAAACGAAAAATGTTCATGTTATAATAAATAAATAAATGAAAGTTGTCCCGCCTAAATTTCTCGACAGCAGATTTTAAACACAAAACTAATTCAACCAGTATTTTAATGTTTACATTCAAAATATTACTTCAGAATATAAAAAAAAGATCCCTGGAAATCTCTTAAGTGTGAAATTAATTATAATCAACAATTAAAAAGCTGATCATAAGACACACTAGATCACTAATCATAAACTAAACTTGTTAACTCCTTACCCCTTCTTCTAGTTAACTAGTGACATTATTTATGTAGATTACTATTCTAATTCTAAAATAATTAACTATTACATATTAATCAATTATGATCAAAAGAAAATCTGAAGCACAATAATAACACATTAATCAGTAATTTGAACAAAAACATTGTTTACTAAACAAACAAGAAGAAATGTGACA
>CM042171.1:26370882-26443382 GCA_023376005.1 Doryteuthis pealeii | reverse complement strand
ATATTTTTGAATTCAGCCTATTTTTGTTCATTAATAATTTTTTTTTTTGTTTCATGATTCAATTCCCTCCAACTTTCCTGTTCACTAATTTCATTTTTTTTCTGTGTCCTTTATATGGGAAAATCCTAATAATATATCTGCCTTCTATTTGTTTTTTCATGTGATTTCTATTGAATTCCTAAATTGAATTTGCTGAATCAACCCTGAGAATTAATAAGCGGCAATCCCAACACTCCAACAAAATACACAAATTAATTCTCTCTCTCTCCACTTCTCTGTATTATTTTGTGTTCTTTCTCTTTCTGTTTTTTTTTTTTTTTTTCTTCAATTTCTTTTTCCTTCCAACTTTTTCTCTTTCATTTTCTTCTTTCTTTCTTTTGTTTATTTAAGTAATGCCTTGTGTTACCATAACAACAAAATATCTCATTACTCTGTGAGAAAATCAGCTTGCATGACTTAGAAGTCACCTTTTTATCTATATATTAATACTCTTGTTCCTCAATCTTCAGATAGTTATCATCTTGTAACACCCTCTGGTTAAAAATCAGACCATCCAAGTCATTCAAGATGAAATACAAAAATGTAAATCCTGATTATATGGTGTTGCTTATCCACAGAATTCTTATTTCTTATGAGTGTCATCACATCGGCTAAATAATGGACTATTCCGTTTTTATAAGAAAGAAAGGGAAGAAAAAGGATATGCTACACAGAAAAAATATAATAAGAAAAAAGAAAGAGTAGGGGAAAGATAGATACAGGGTGAGCTCGCGGAAGCATTAACGCTAATCCGTTTCAATCGAACATAAGGAAAAGAGGGAATGAAAGAAGAAGAAAAATAAAGAGTGAGAGAGAATTAAATCAAGATTATCATACTTTTTACATATTGAACAATTTTTCAATAGCTCTTAAGTAAACATATTAAATGTTGTAATAATTAAATTATCATACTGTGGTATATCCACAGGTCCTGTTTGTTCATATTATTTTTATAACATTGTTATGGGTTGATATGAAATTTGTTAAATTGTCTTAAAAAATCTACCTTTTTATCTCCTCACTATTTTTATACATATTTACCCAACCCCTCCACATGAGCAGGATATGACACAAGGTCAATTTCATAAGAGGAATTTAACAGGTTTGAATTCAGAGATTTTCCTTCTCCTAGACTGGTTACCTAACCAAGATTAAAGAGTTCAGTCTGCCCTACTATTTACCTATAGCTAGAAGAAGAATAGTTGGATGCATACCTTTCCCAAGCATATTTTGGCAGCCTTCCATCTACGAGAGACGATGGAGTAGTGTCAAAGTTTTCTTTTCATTTTTTTTTCATTTTCTTTTTTCTTTTTTTTTGTTCTTTTCGTTTTTCTTTCGTTTTTTAATAATTTGAACTACATAGCCTGGGCGGGTTCATATGGAGGATAAACTGTTGCCCATGTAGCAAATCCCCCCTTTCCACACTGCTGCTGCGATCTAAAGGAAAGGTAAGGTACCAATGCGGTTTGGCAACGGTAGTATCACAGGAGTTGATGGGTAATACTGGATTTCAGCATCACACCACCTTCAGGACTCCGGCTCCTGATTTGTTTTCGGGGCTTACTCCCCTAGCCTTTCCTTGAAGGCAGCAGGTTTTGTGTCAAACTTTTCTTTGATTGATGGGTTGCTGACCAAGTCTAAGAAGCCCCTTTTAGCCCATTTGGGAATTTATGCTTTTCCCAAGCATATTAGCATTATGTGAAATGCAAACAGCCTCATCCAGGATTTGAACTTGCATTGCCAATTCCATTTCCTAAAAAAATTACACCCAACCTTTATAAATACTCTTAAGTATTTATATAGAAATAATGTAAATTAAATATCAGTCAATATTTTGATTATGTTCACAATTCAAACAAAATCCTTTTTTTTTGTTTTTGTTTTATTTCTGTAATAAAACCTTTTCTATATAAATTTTCAGAGTCCTAAGAAACAAATATTTAAAAATTTCCTTCACTAAAATAAGATTTCATCGCCCAAAATTTACTTAAAATTTTTAAAGTCCATTTTTAGCAATAAGTGACAAATAAAAAACTGACAACAAAAATCCTGTTGCATGAAAAACATTTAATTATTTGTCTTGGCCAAATGTTTGATGCCAGAGAGTAAACCAGTCTGTGAAGAAATTGTGTTGGATTGAGAACTTAAAAAATAAAACAAAATAACATGAAAATATACAATTGTCTGCCTTTAGCCTAATAGGTACTTCTAGCCTCATTTCTGTTTGAAAACTAAGATATAAAAATAGGCATGTTAATAATAAGCATTCTCTTTTTTAGTCTTGGAATTGAAATGGTGCAGACATGTTTTGCTTGGTTCCACATAGGAAAGCAATGAGGTTAGGAAAACAACAATACAAAAGCCAATTCTGAATAAATCTCTTTTTACACAATCCAATAATTCCAAAGATTTGATATCTTATTATAATGGAGATTTGGTTTCTGTCTGTCTATAACAGAAACTATGTCACTGCTTACATCACAATACCCTCAGGAATTGCATAAGTTTATCAGTGAATATCTAATTTATAGTCAAAATCATTAATATATAGAATAAAATAAATCTTATTTGTTAACAATGTTTCTATGAAAATCTGAGTTAGATTTGCCTCAAAACAGCCTGTAGAGATTTGTGGAGTAATATATGGTGCGGTTAATTTGCATACTGGTTTTAACAAAACTGGGTTTGATAAATAATTACTTGGTGTTATTGATATCTAATATTATTGTTTTATTCTCCAACATCTTAAAATCAATCATATGAATGATTTTATAAAGAAACCAATTAAAATGAATGTAATCTTTTTATATGCATGTTTATTTAATTTTGTTAGTCTTTCTAATTTTAATATATTTCATTACATTAAAACTTAAATACTTCTGCCTGGAGGATGCATATTCTTGCTAGTCCAAATAATAAAGTATCTCAAAAATTCCATTTGAATAAGACCAGTAAGTTTCTGGACTTTTCTATATAATCAATTTATGCTGGCTCAGAAGATTGGAAAGTGTTTTATTCTCTAAGCCAGAATATTTTAATGCTAACAAAACTCTTGCAACAGTGTGTCATTTTTGTTGTATTACAGTAACATAAATACAAAAATCATATATATATATATATATACATACTACCACTGTATAGAGCATAGAGCAATTGAGGAAAAATAAAGAATAAGCTTATATGGTTAGATTTGTTTGTTTGTTTGTTTTGTTTTACGGCATATCAACCTCAGTGGGTCATTTAATGCCGATAAAGTTTTGAAATAAATCAATTCTTAATGGATAATACAATTTTGTTTATAAATACATTTTTCTATTTAACCCGTAGATGGGACCCTAACAGGTACTACCACTCCGGGCCAGAGTGGACCAGGGAGCAATGGTGATGAAGGGGTGCTTCACATTCCCCAAACCTCCAAAACTGGAACCTCACCATCAGATAGAGTTTAACGTCATTCCCAGGACATGTAGACCCGCAGCCACTGCCTTCTAGTACCCATATGATAAAAAGGGTTTGGGGCTTGCCATAAGGGCAATAGGGTTGGGAAAATCATATAGGTGCTAGGGCTTGATGTGACCAGCCGATTGATTGGAGGGGGCCTCTCCGACCGCCCGTCTAGCCTAAGATAGGGCCAAAGTGGAGTATTGCATGTCATGAATTGCTCATCCACCTGGGCTCTATCCTAGAGCATCACGGGTCGCCACCCACGGCCAACAGGTGGCCCCATTGGGGGAGTCTTACCCCTGTTAGATTTGATTTTCTACCAACGATAAAGTTCTTGTATGTGTTCATCATACCCTTGGGTATCCTGTCTTGGTCCATTTAGAGTGTGTGGCCATTTGAGTAAGTAGCATTTTATTTCAAGAATGACACTATTTCAACCAGTTTTGCTGTACATCTTCTTATTTGACGCTTTGTTGGGCCACAATATAAGTTATTACTTAGTTTTTAATTAATTAATACAAGACTTTGTTGTTGTTTCTTATAGACGCCTTTTATTTACTTTACAAACGTGCTGACATTTGGCTATTTCAACAAGAGACAATATTGTATGTCTGAATCATCCAGTCACCCAGCTAAATCTGATTTTCCTAAAATAAGTTTCTCACAGCTCTGGTGAATCAGAGCCAATGTCAAAATACAGGTCAAAATATGTCAATCAAATTACCTCTATTCTTCCATGAAACCGTTAGTTTGATATAACTACACTACCATACACAATTGATAGGTAACCTATAAACTATGTAACAATATGACTGCAACATAGATTATTCCAAAATATACATCAACATTTAAAATAAGAAAAACCTGAAATTATTTTTGTACAAACTTATTAGGTGAAACATTGTCAATAGTAAAATTAACTTGAATTTTATTATTATTTAATGAAACATTGCCAAAGTTTATGGTTTTTTCTGTTCACAATAATTCGAGAAATTTTATAATCAATACACTTATAAGAAGACAATGAATGATTGTCTCCCTTGGAGAATGGGCCTGTCCATTAGGTGACCATGGATTGTCAGATGACAATCCCAAAAATCCTTTCTCGTTTTCTTTTGAATCTATTATTTGAACAATACAGATATAGTCTTTTGCCTCACCACTAAAATGGCTGTGACTATTTTACTGTTTATCAATCTCAAGTAAGGCTTATTCCATTTTTGTACCCCTTTCACATACTGCTTATTCATAGAATGATATGTACATATTTCATCTGCTGGGACACGTTTGTGTATTCTTGCCAATATATTTTGTATATATATTATGTATATCAGTGAAAATGGAGTACAACTCTGACAGTATGTAAATATACAAAATATGAAAAAACAAGGAATTCAGAGGATGATTTTTTAATTATAGATAGCCAACGTTAAACATTTTGGTTTGTTATATTAAACCATCATCAGGGCATTGTTAATATGTGATGCTGTAACTTATGAATAATATTCAATATCCTCCTCCCACACACACACACACACACATATATATATATATATATATATATATATACTAGAAAAAAATGTAACCCATTGGGTCAACTATAGGTAGATAATTGTGATCAGGAAGAAAGTTAGTTTGCAAAACGAATTAGATTTTTAAAAAAATAAATACAACCAAAGAATAAAAAAATAACATTGAAATCATTTTGTTGAAATTTACAATTAATTCAAAAACTGACACATCTTATATATAAGCCAGCCTTTAGCTGCTGAAAATTAACATACAAATTAACAGCTCACACTCTCTAATCTCTCTATTTACACTCATAGAGAAAACTAACATTTTATAGAGAGTGTGAGCTGTTAATTTGTATGTTAATTTTCAGCAGCTAAAGGCTGGCTTATATATAAGATGGGTCAGTTAATCAAGATATATATAGAGAGGGGGAAAGTGACTGGTAAAATGTGAAGTAAGAGATGGGTAGGTTTTTTAATTAATTACAAATTACGACTAATCAGAACCAAATAAAAGGATTTTTTTTTTCAAACATAACTCAATCCCAAAATTAAGGAATATTTTGGGATATATTTTGTGTCATTAAACTAAATAGGAAAAAAGCCTTGAACAAACAATCATTGATTTAGTCAGCTTTAGTATGATAATAATAATAATAATAATAATAAAATATATATATATATATATATATATATATATATATATATATGAGAAGTAATTACACACAAGCGGTGTGTTTATGATATGGCATCTTTTAGCCAACAATTTTTGGGAGAATATGTGCTTAATTGAAGTCGTACCTAATTTTGAAAGTTAATTAATTAATGCCCGCCTAATTAATTAATTATTAATTAATTAACTTTCAAAATTAGGTACGACTTCAATTAAGCACATATTCTCCCAAATATATATATATATATATATATATATATATATATATATAAAGGACCGGTTTATCCCAGTCGGTAGAGCGTTGGAATAGGGACTACAAGGTTCTGGGTTCGAAACCGGCCCTCGCCAACTCAGCGTATGAGTAGCACAGTCTGTGCAGTAAAGTGAGGAGCTGATGGTAGGTGTGGTGCTACACCTCAGGCGCCAAAACAATCTCTTTGGTATAGTGCTAGTGAAAAGGGGATAGACTCCCTCACTGTTTGGCTGATACCGACTTTAGGCCACCCCAACAACTTTACTTTTATATATATATATATATATATATATATACATATATATATATATATATATATATATATATATATTATTTAGATGTTACAACATCACATATTAACAATGCCCTGATGATGGTTTAATATAGAAAACCAAAACGTTTAACATTGGCATATATATCTTATTATAATGGAGATTGTGTGTTTTTCTGTCTGTAACCGAAACTATATTCCTACTCAAGTCACAATTCTCTTAGTTATTGACATCACATTCTCCATGATTTTATTTTTATCTAAACCTCAATTATTAATAAAATTGTCTTACATTATTAATACTGTTAACTATGTCTACATACTGACAACATGCAATTATATTTATATATACAACAAAATAGCAGTTTACAGTGTGAACAGGAAGGCTAATTTGCATATTGATATTTAAAAATCGAATTTAATAAATATGCGCTTAGTATTATTGATTTCTAACTGTTTGGTTTTATTTTAATGAATATAAGCAAAAATCTCTTCAAAGAATCTTAAATGAAATCCATTAACAAGAAAAAATAACTATCATTTTATTCTTTACTTCCTCTTTTAACTCAATACTTAAATTAGAAAAAATAACAATGAAAGATGAGAGTGATGGAAGAGTAAGTTTCAGTTTTTCCATTTTTTATTACTCCCTCTGTTTCAAATCTTTTATTATACTCCCTCTGTTTCAAATCTTTTTATCTGTATTCTTATTTAGTTTTATTAGCCTTTCTAATTTAATATGATATTTTATTACATTAAAACTTGAATACTTGCACCCGGAGGGTGCATATATTTGCTAGTCTAACTAAAATAAAATCATCCTCTGAATACCTTGTTTTAGTTTTCCTATTGTAAATATTTACAGATATTATGTATGTACTAAATGTTTCTGTATATGTAAATGAGTTAATCTTGTCTTTCCTTACATTTATTCAGTGTTAGTGTATCATGGATATATTAATGCTAATATTGGTCTTTGGTGAGAGGGGACTTGACTAAATATCCTCCCTAACACCAAGTAACCCAATAGCCTTTTCAAACTCTTCTAAAAAAAAAAGAAGAAAAAAAAAAAGAAAAGAAAAAAAAGTTTCATTATGTTTTTTGTTTTCTCTTCAATCAAGCCAATTTCTTCTTTTCAGTCAATTCTCCTATAAAGCTAGACACTAATTTCCTGTCCACATCTACTTGCTCTTTTACACTTCAATAGAAGAGAAATTGCTCAGTTGTTAGGACGTTGCAATCGAGATTATAAGACAAAAAAAAAGGAGGAAGACCAGAAGGGCCAGAATCATTTTTTTTTCTGAGTGTTAAGGATCTGTACAAAATAGAAAAGTCAATGAAAATATTTAGAGTTCAAAATAACTGAGAATCTATGTATTAATACTCGTGTTCCTTAATTGTACAACTCTTGTATGACTGTTATCATCTAGCAACACCATCTGGATAAAAATGAGACCGTTCAAATCATACAAGATGAAATGCAAAAATTTATATCCTGATTATCTGGTGTTGCTTATCTGCCAAATTCTTATTTTTTATGAGTGTCATTACCTCAGCTAAATAATGGACCATTCCATTTTTATTATAAAGAAAGAAAGGGAAGAAAAAGAAATGCTACACAGAAAAAATATAAGAAAGAAAGACAGAAAGAAAAAGAGTAGGGGAAAGATAGAGAGAGGGGATGAGCACACGGAAGTGATAACGCTAATCTGTTTCAATCAAACATAATGAAAAAATGAAAAGTAGGAAAAAAAGAAAAAAAAAGAGTGAGAGAGAGATTTAAATCAAGATTATTATACTTTTTACATATTGAAGTATTTAGCAATACCTCTTAAGTAAACATATCAAACATTGTAATAATTAAATTATCATACTGTGTTATATCCACAGGTCCTGCTAGTAAGACATTATTTGAGAAAACTAACAAATATACATGCAATATATATTCTGCCAGCAGAATCTAGAGAACAGTAACTGCATTTTGTGCAGAGAGATGATAATTCATCAAAAACGATATACTGAGTATGACACTAAACTGCATCTGGTGGTGAGGCTCTCATTCTTGAGCTTGTGGGGTGAGGGTGAAATCACCCCTTTGATGCCATTACTTACAGGTCCACACTGACATGTAGTGGTACTACCTATTGACATCCTGTCTATGGGACAAATAGATCTCTTTGAGAAGTTTAGAATGATTTTGAACTACATTTAATTGCTTACAAATTATTGTTATTAGATAAGAATACTTGAAACTATATATTGCATGTTGGTTTAGCCCAGTCAATAGAGCATCTGCCTTGGAACTACAAAATTCTGAATTCAACATTGGCTCTTGCCAACTTAGCTTGGATCTGTGTGGTAAAGTAGATAGCTGATGGTTATTGTGGCACTCCACCTGAGATGCAAAAACAATCTCCTTGGTCTAGCACTTGTGAAAAGGGGATAGATTCCATCACTGTCAGACTGATACCAACAATAGGTCAGTCCACCTACTTTACTTACTATCAAATAAATTGGTAAAGTGGGGAGCTGATGGTAGTTGTGGCGCTCCACCTCAGATGCACAAATAATCTCCCTAGTCTAGTGCTAGCAAAAAAAGGGATACACTCCTTTTCTGTCCAGCTGATACTGACAATAGACCACTCCACAGATTTTATTTACTATTATTAAACTGACTTGGGTATAGATGGGTTGACATGTCATAAAACCAACCAACCAACCAACCAACACAAATTACTTCATATCACAGGTGCAACTACAAGAGGAGCAGAGAAGTTTCTCCCACTGAGTATTCTCTTCAAAAGTGATACCCTTTCAACATTTTTCTAAAAATCCTTCAGTTATTCTTGTAATAACGTTCTCCCAACTGAGTCGTCCACCCGTCGCAAGAGCCAAAATACTACTGCTAGCTGTTACAATTTTCTCGAGAAGGTAATATTGTCATGCGCCTATAGCCGTTGCCATATGCTTATATGCACGCCCGATCTCGAGAGAATTTGCATACGTGCAATCCCACTCTCGCTGGTTCGAGATCGCCCTTCGTTAAATATAGTGCTTACAGCAGCCATATTTCCTTCCCGCGATGACCCTGCAAGCCAGACTCGTCTGCACACGCTTTGAGCCTCGGGGTATGTCATTTTCATTACATCCACAGTTATATTATTTAGTAAAAAAACAAAAACTCATTCTTTTACTGTTATTTTTTTTTTTTTTACTTTATCCTAGAGTCATGAAATATAGAAAAGTACTTAATTCAAACCCCATGGTTGCCAGGAGCACACAATCGAGGAGCACACAATCCAGGAGTACTTTTTTTTTTATATAGCTTGTATTGATAATTGGGGAACAGAGGAATCAAATTCTGCTTAGGGTCTTGAGGCTGGCCCTGCTTTGTAAGAACTTTCTGAACTCATTATTTGACCAAGCTCCTGGTGTTATGATACATCTGACAGACCTTCATATGTTACTTTGCCCTATCAATGTGGCTTAGAATATGCTGACTGATTTCTCTGCAAAGAAGTAACCCCCCCCCCAAAAAAAAAGGTTTCCTGGGAATGACACTAAACTGCATCTAGGGTAGTAAGACTCTTATTTTAGAGCTCTGTGGAGTGTTGAGTCACTTCTTCATTGCCATTACTCCCAAGTCCAATCTGACGTGGATTTGTAGTACCTGTTGTCATCCCATCTATGGGTCAAATAGATCTATTTGAAAATTATTAGTATTAGATAGGGATGCTTGAAACCATATGACTAAATTATTTTTATTAAGAATAGTTACTTGAAGCTACAATTGTTTACTAAGGATTATTAGTTACTTGAAATCATATAATTTCTTGTAAATTATTGATGTTAGATAGGAATATTTGAAACCATATAACTGTGTGCAAACAAATGATTAAATAGAAATGGTTACTTGAAACTATATAATTGTGTATGAATTACAAGTAATAGCACCCTCCCCCCCAAAAAATGCACTCCGGGCAGTGTAAAAAATAATTTTTGAAAGATCTTGCCTATGTTTTTCTTATTTGTAAATAATTTTCTCATAAAACTCTATACATTAGATAACTTTGAATATATATTTTTTTTTAAACCAAAAAACATATATATATGAATATAAAATATAAATAAAAAAATATATACACAAATATATAATACTGGGCATGTATTTATTAAAACTTGTTTTAAAAAACAATAAGGTTTCCTGGAAAAGTTTGCATACTCAAATTTTGAGTGTATGTAATATAACATTGTTCTTTATTCTATGTATTGACAGTAATGTGACATAAGCAGTGATATAGTTTCGGTTACATGCAAATAGAGACTGAATCTCCATTATTAATAGATTAGATTGGAATACTATGGGCAAACAAATGATTAGAGGCAATTAAGAATAAGTAAATTTAAAAAAAAAATGTAATGGAGCATTGAAAATATAATTATGATTACAAGCAAATATTTACAAAGGAATCAAATTTCAGTGTACATAACCCATAAGGAGTTGACATGCCATTAAATAAATAAAGCAAACCAATCCTTTTGAAGCATTTACACAAAGATTCTATACTTAAACTGTATATATTTATCTCACGTCTCTGCCACTGGCAGGATGTATGATACAAGGGCAATTTTTAAGTGGAACACTGATGGTTTGAATTCAGTGTTTTCCTTACCAATGCTAAAGAGCCCAGTCTGTCCCACTATTTACCCATAGTTGGCAGGAGGAGAAGGGATGGATTAATGCTTTTCCTAAGGGCATTGGTGCAAAGTGAAATGCAAATAGCCTTTTCCAGGATTTGAAATATTTTTTTTTTTCCCCAGGATTTTAACTATATTTTGATGTAATTATTTGCCATAAATTGCACTGGATAATTAACATAAATAAAATTCTGAGATAATTCATTGTCAATTTCTTTTTTCATGTTAGAGTTTGATGAATCAATAACAATAAATTATACATATATATATATATATTTACTAATCCCTCCGCACAAGCAGGATATGACACAAGGCCATTTAGTCCAACCAATTAGTTTGTGAAATCTTTTGAACTTGCCCATATCCTGCTCCACAAGGACAGTTTTTAAGCAGAGTACAGCTAGTTTGAGTTTTCCTTCTCCTAGACTGGTTACCTAGCCAAGGTTAAAGAGCCCAGTCTGCCCTTCTATTTATCCATAGCTGTAGAGAGAATAGTTGGATGCATACCTTTCCCAAGGGTATTAGTGCTATGGGAAATGTAAACAGCCTCGTTTAGGATTTGAACTCAGGTCAATGAGACCATTTCCTATAAATCCTACCATTACACCATGTGCCTCAACAATACATATACATAACAAAAATAAATAAGATATAAACTTACAATAACAAAACAAAATAAATGGAAAAATTCTTAAAACCTGTTTTATGAAGTAAGTAGCTCTCTTTTGTAGATAAATATATTTATTTTATTTTTTGGAAAAATTTTAGTTATCTTTTTCTGTGGGTGGTTTGATTACAATAAGGTTGATTTAATGGAAGATAAAGATTGATAACAGATCACAGTAAAGAGCAATTATAAAATCAACAAAATAATCATGGACAAAGCTGTTTGCATTTCACATTGTACTAACATCCTTAAGAAAGGTATGTACCCGTCTATTCTCCCTCCAGCGATGGGTAAATAGAAGGGTGGACTGGGCTCTTTAACCTTGGTTAGGCAACCAGTCTAGGAGAAGGACAACTCTTAATTCAAACCTGTTAAACGCTACTAAAGAAATTGACCTTATGTCACTTCCTACTCAGAGAGGTTGGTATATTTATATATATATATATATATATATATATATATATATATATATAGATAGATAGATGTAACGTAAAATCTTATTCAATGAACATACATGTGATCAGCTGGAATTAATCGATAACTCGATTAATTCAGTGGATTTAACCCTGATGATTCTAACGATGAAACTCGAGTAGGTTTCTATTGTATCCATTTCTTTAATATATATATATATATATATGTAGAAATGTAAATAAAAAATTAAAATTCCAAAAGAAAAATTGATTTGTAGATGGTGAAGTTATGTAAAATCAAAGTGCTCAAATGTTGGCTAGCAGAGCAGTATAAAAACAATTTATAAAAGCAATTTATTACTGAGGGGAAAAAAAGAAAGAAAATGCTGACAAATGTGTTGGTGACAAGAAAAAATTGTGAGACATAAAAACTTGTTGTCATTGAGACACATATGTTCCTTATACAGAATAAATGTGAGAACAATTGATGATAACAAGGATATTTTATTATCTGAGGAAACTTAACAAAAGAGAATAGAAACCTGACAGGAAGTACAAGGAAGTGTTCATACAAAGTTGTATGAGAGAAATGTCCTTATAGTCTTTTAGTAGAGAAAGTCTTGACATTGATGGTAAAAGAGGAAAGTATAAAGACTTATATATTAAGCATGTTCTCGTGTGCCATGCAACACAAAAACACTGGGGGTGCAAAACTCCTCTGTTCATAGAGAAGAGATGTAACTGGTGCATGTTACCTCTGTCAAGGCTGGAGGGTCTAAGAGGTTTTGACCTTCCACTTTTATTATGCAGCTCACTATGCCACCTAGCAGCTACTGGCAGACACAAAAGGTAATTACCTCTCGTGTCCCCTTGCATCAAATAGGAAAACGGTGGTAAGTAAGTAATCCCTACAGTTTCACCTGATAATTATATTTTCTATTTTAAAGAAAACATATGAAACTTTGAGTTATGGAATAAACCTAAATTGTTTATATATATATATATATATATATATATATATATATATATATATATATATATATATATATATATTATTAAGCAAGTTTTGTTAAAGACCACAGAATATTTCAAGTGTGGATGTTTACACCAAACAAACAATCATTACAACCAATAATCTCCCTGAGTAAAATTAGTGATATGGTTGAAAGTGCTTGGGTAAAAAATATGGGATACTTTCTCTACCAATATATGGAAAATAACAAGACTTGAACATTTACATTTATTAGTCACAAAAAAAAAATATTCCATGGTCTTTAACAAAACCTGCTTAAATAATAACATGATGCCAAAATATACAATATATATATATATATATATATATATATGTGTGTGTGTGTGTGTGTGTGTGTGTGTGTGTGACCAGGCATCCTTTTATATACTTGCTCTACCTAAATTCTTAACTTGGCTATCCTCCTGGTTCATGCCTGTCTTACTTGGATATCAAATTAGTAGACATCTCTAAATATTGAACTTATTTACTGATTAGTAACCAACAATGCCAATTCAGATTACTGATTAATAAGTAGAACAAGGAATTGAACATAAAATCAAGATTTATAAAAATCCAATTAGTTTTCTGTCCTGGATATAACACTAAACTGAATCCAGTGGTGAGGCTCCAGTTCTAGAGCTCTGCAGACTGTGAAGTCACCCATTAATTGCCATTACTCCCAGATCCACTCTGATCTGGATTGGTAGTACCTATTAAGGACCCACCTATGGATCAAATAAATCAGTTTGGGATAATGTTTAAAAATTATTTAAAACTACTTTAATAGATTGAACCTTAAAATATTGATATTGTAACTAAGTATTCTGTTAACGTTCCATCTATGGAGTGGTAGTTCCTGTTAAGATTCCATCTATAAGTCAAATAGATCTGTTTGAGATGATGTTTAAAATGTTTTTCAATTAAATTAATAGATTGGCTCTTAAAACAAATATTACAACTAAATATGAAGTGTTTACATGCTTAGAATGATTAGAGGTGTGTGGTGTAATGGTTATAGTTGTAGGAAATTAACTTGTTGACCCCAGTTCAAATTCTAGACAAGGCTATTTGCATTTCACATAGCATTGGGAAAGGTATGCATCCAAGTATTCTCCCTCCAGCTATGGCTAAATAATAGGGTGGACTGGGCTCTTTAACCTTGGTTAAACAACCAGTCTAGGAGAAGGAAAACAATGAATTCAAACCCGTTAAACTCTGCTTAAGAAATTGACCATGGGTCACATCCTACTCGTGCGGAGGAATTGGTAAGGATGTAGAATGATTGTGAAGATACATCTGTTTTTAATCATTGAAGATCATAATTGTTCAACTGGCTCCAGCATAAAATAACCAGCAAGAGTTGACATTCCATAAATATATATTTACCAACTCTGTGCGTGTGTATATATATATATATATATATATATATATATATATATGTATGTATGTATGTATATACTGAGAAAGCGAGAGAGAGAGAGAGTGATGTATATTCAAATAGGAGTGTTTTCCTAAGGAAGTTTCTTTTCTCTGAGAAGGTTATCAGAAAGGATAACGAAATGTCAACTCTAAAGATGAGGTATTACACACTGAAATGAAGGGATGCTATTACCATTGCTATGGGGATGTGATGAAGGAACTCTGCATTTTTTCTAGAATGATAAATTGCTAAGTTGGAATGGTATATGTCCGAAAATTTTAGAAAGATTTTCATTCATGACCAGCTGTATAAGTGACATCTTAAATTCCCTGAGGAGAAGACAAACACAAATAATTGGAAATTGGAATCAGTTTAGAATGAAAATCTGTAAAGCCAACAAAATGTATAAATAAAAAAGAAAATACTAAAATTGTAAAAAAAAAATAATAAAAAATAAATACAGGATGAATATTTGTCTTGTTTGCTTTTGTCTTATTTTTACATTTAACTTTCTGAAAGACAAGCATTGGTGATCATCAAATCATTTCCTATTAGTAGAATTTCTGAGGTGTGTTCAAAAAGTATCAAGACTCAAACTGTATTTATGAAGACAGAAATAAACAATGAATGAAATATTCATTTTCTTCAAAATATGAGGTGTGTTCAAAATTGAATAAATTTGAGTAGTTATTCCAAAAGCAGAAAATGTGACACAATAAACCTTTGTTTCTGGTCATCATTAATGGACACATTCATTAAAACATATCTGGAGAGAAATACACATGTGGGGTGGGGGCTATGACTTCTAAATTAACTAATATATTTAAAGAAAATTTACTAAGAAATAAAATTGAAATTACGTATCTCACAGACCAATATTTCTATATTGGTTATTTCGGCCACATGTGGTCACTTCTTGCAGTTTTAATTTTAATCTTTAATTACCTAGTTTCATAAGTTTTTAGTGTACATACAATGGGTGTTCAAAATTTATCAAAACTGAAAATGTATTTATCAAAACAAAAATGAACAATGCATGAAAAATTAAATTTTTGTAAAACAAGAAAATTTAAACAGAGTAAGTTTTGGTGAATGTGGAGGATGCTGCACTTGCACAATCCTGTGTTTCACCAAAAATATTTTGTTCAAAGATGATTGAGACTGGTTTGATAATTTTAATTGGCACTGACTCATCTAGACATCACTTTATTATGCAAATTGCTCAGCTGTGCATATGTCTTCATTTAAATCTCATATTTCAAAATTCAAATTTTCAAATTTTTTAGTTTTGGCTTCAGTGCTTTATGATGTCATCTTTTATTTTTTAGTATATAGATATTTCGATGGGGAAAAATGGAGGAGGAGTTCTCAAAGTAGTTTTTGACTAACAAGAAGAGAGTCCCTTTGGTTTAAATTCAGTTTTCCTTCTCCTAAATTGGTTGTGTCATGTTATGCATATAGTTAAAAACCAATTAGAGTTACCAATCTAATACTAACACTGTTTTCGCAACTGGCCTAAGAGAAACTGTTTTTTCTTTCTTTCCACCTTAAGATTTTGACATGAAAGCAAGCTAATTCAACCTTTCTCCTCGTTAACACTATACAAACTGTAAATATGATATCACCAGCAATGGCAGTGAAAAGAGCACCAAACAACCAGACATGGCTGAAAGACAACCACGTCTGAAAAGAGCCACTGCAGGCAAGACACCTAACCGCTATGGTGAATGGCAACTCACATAAAAATAAACATTTCAGACTTTTGTATGTATGGGGGATGTTGGTCGACTTATGTACATAAGCGGCCCCAATATCTGTAATGCCTTAAGGGGCTTTTGACTGCGGGGCAGTCTGTTACATAATCATTAGATACCTAATGATTATGACAATAGTGTAGAAATCATTATGGCGATCAGTACAACTGATGGCCTTGAGAGTGAGTGACAGCGTTTGACCTCACTCTGACCTTGCGTTCTGGGGATAACCGTGAGAAACGGAACCCCGATAGAAGCCCCTTCCGGTTTAAGGTGTAAGCAACTCAGTTAGTTAGAGTTAGAATTTAGAAGCGAAACTAGCAAGATGTAAGTCCCACTGTGTGATTGTCTGGTCTGGGGATCTGGAATAAAGTAACATCAAAAGTAAATCAAAGTCTTGTGTTTATTACTAAAAGCTATCAATGACACAAGGCTTCTGATAAGGAACGATCCCCAACAGAGACCAGACCCGAAATCCCAAGAAGACCAGACCAAGATAGATGATAGAAGAACCAAGGCGTCCAGAAGAGAAGTATATAACATATAGATATTTGGTACCGTCAAAGAAAAGGCACTATGTTACAAGTCCTTGACATGACATAGAGAATAAAACACGTATATTTATACACACGCGACTTGGAATTATTTCTGCATAATGGTTTTAACACTAATAAGAATTTGTAAAAATGAAAATTCACACCTTTGTTAATTTGATGCAATTTATAATACACATAGAAAGGACAATTTTTGCTATGACAAATTTCTTTGCGATTATTTGTTTTGCTTGTTTCTTTAATGTCACATTTCACATAAAATTTAGCTCCAACCAACATACAATACTGTGTCAGACGATTCTTGCTAACCTTTACAGCTCTTGGTCTCGCTCCTTCAAGTTAGCTTGTCATTTTCCCCACCTTCGTTTTATCTAGCTGTAGGTACTTAAAATAAGCCAATTTATTTGCTCTATGGTTTCCTTTTCAATATAATTTGTAAAGTGTATTTCTTCATTTCAGCTTTTATATTTTCCTACAGTAAATAAACTTGTTCATAATAACAAGTTGTCTTTAGAGTCCTTTGCTGTTGGAAAGAGTTAACTACAAGTCATAAAGACGGTTCCAATACTTTAAGAAAGATAGGAATGTCTAAGTGAAGGCGTGATAGGTTGCCATACCAATATTTAAAGAGCACACTCTTGTTATATGATAGATAGGTAACCTATCCATTCTGTAATGAAGTGTAGAAATATTTGAATTAAAAAATTAACTGTTAATTTGCATATGTAAAATACCCAATAATTTGATTGACAGTTTTTGAACCCTTATTGACCTGGGTGTGATGTTTTGATTTGTTTAGAATATCATGTGACTGAGATCTGTGAGAAAAGCAAAGAACAATTTAAAAATGAACTAGGTGATTGACTGGGACAGTCATAAATGGTGTCTATCTCAGAATTTCTCTCAGCATGTTGGAAACATGGGGTTTTGGGAAAATAAAGGATATTGAAAATCAACTGTCTTTGTGTTTATTAATAAGAACTGAAGAAATAGACACAGAGATTCAGCAACCCCATAGATGCCTCAACCAGCCCCAAGACAACCCAAGATGATAAGAAGACCATAGAGGACACAACCCAGATAACAGAGATAGACCTAAGTAAGATAATAATTAAGAAGGGCTATTTAAGAGACTGTCCTACTATTTACCCATAGCTGTAGGGAGAATAGTTAGATGCATGCCTTTCCCAAGGGTATTAATGCTATGTGAAATGCAAACAGCCTCGTCTAGGAATTGAACTCAAGTTGCCATGTCCATTTCCTACAACATTAGCAGTTACACAACAAGCACCTCCACACACCATGAGTGGAAGAATATTTTGTTTTTGTTCACACACAAATGACTCATTTATCCTTTTCTTTTTTAAAGATATGATTTGTCTCAAATTTCCTGGATTACCTAGAAACCTGTTTAACATGTCCTTTTTATAAGTTAATTCCTTTATTTTTTTCATAGTTTTAGAAATAGTCATCACATTAGTTTTGTTTTCTCTTTCATTTAAACTTCCTTCTCATCTCCTTTCACTTGTAAAACTTATGTTCCTAATTCTATGTTGTGTTCTGACCCTAATTCCATGGACTGATGATTTTCAGGCATTTTTAATTTACATATAAATAGATAACAATTAAAAGCAGTCCAAATTTTCTTCACAGATAGAAACACAAATTCATTGAAAAGGAATAAAAAGCAAATATATTTATTTATTCAAATTATGAACTTTTCAAAAGTGTGAAGAAAACCTTTCTATCTTCTGTCTATAAATACAACAGAGAAAATGTTTCTAGTTATACTAATTTTTAGAGCTCTTAACTACCTCTTGTTGGGAGCATCCCATCACGGTTGGTTGGTTGGATGGTTGAATGGATTTTATTGCATGTCAACCCTTGTTGGGTTATTTTATGTTGAAAGCATTTTGTATTATTCATTCTCGATGGGTACTCATTTTTTTAAAACAGATTTTTAAAAATTTAATCCCTAGATGGGATGTAACGTGGTGGTAGCGATATATTCACGGTACCAAAACGGATATATGTAACTTTCTAATATCGATATATGTTGTATAGCAGATCTTGTCAACGTGCCTCCAAATTCACGACACTAAAAAGGTGTTCGGCACGTGGCGGTCATCTTGTCGATAAAAAAGTACAACGCAAGAAATATATCGTCACAAGCTGCTTAGCTTTTATTTCCAGGCTCGTATCATGGGCTCTGTTCGGAAGAGGAGGAAAGGCAGAGAGAAAGAGAGAGAGGACACTGTTAAATTACTGTGATCCCACAACAGGGACCAGAGGTCCGGTCCGTACCCTACGCGTCTGAAAGCAAAAAGAGGCCAGTATTTTTCTTCGTCATTCCACGTCACTACGTGACTTCCAGTTCCAGTCAACACCTGAAACTTCCGGTTGGCTTTCAATTCTCCATTCGGGGGTCACGCCCCGGTCAAACTCATGACAATCTGTTTTATGTTCATCACTTTTTTTTAAGCCTTTACTATCTCTTTTCTTCTTCCTCCTTTTCTAATTGTAGTCCTCGCAAAACACAGGTCAATCACCATCTCGCTACAGGGACCCTAACAGGTACTACCATTCCAGATCAAAATGGACCTTGGAGTAATGGTGATGAAGGGGTACTCTACATTACCCAGAGCTCCATAATTGGAACTTTACCATCAGATAGAGTTTAATATCATACCCAGGAGACTAATACACTAATCTTTCACCTTCTAGCACATATATGATAAAAAGGATTGGGACAATCATATAGGTACTAGGGCTTGATATGACTAGCCAATTGATTGGAGGGAGCTTTCCGACTGCCTGTCTAGCCTAAGTAAGCACCAAAGTGGAGTGATGCATGTCAGGGACTGCTCAGCTACTAGGGTTCCATCCTTAAGCATCATGGATCGCCACCCATGGCTAAGAGGTAGCCCCATTGGGTGGGGTGTCTTACCCCTCTGCAGAGGTGCAGTCAGCATATTCTACAGCCCCAGCCAACAGGGCTTCAATCATGGTATAATAGGTTAAAGCTAATCTTGCAGATCCATTACTGCTGAATAGTGAGTTTGATCCTCACTTGATGCTCAATACTTGTGACCTTGTGTCACATTCTACTTATAGTGAATGGGTTGGGTAAATACCTACCAACCCCTGTTGGTATAGTATTGCCTATAAATAAATACATCCCTAATATACAAAACAAATTTTCTTTGAAAGCAAAGATACAAAAGATTTTATCATGTTGATTAGTACACAACTTCTGTAGAAATATAGACTGATCATTTTCATTCTATTAGTCCAAACAAATTACCATTACGACTCACCAACTGATTCATTATAAATGCATGAAACTCAGAAATAAAAGTTGAGTTTTGTAATTACCAATTCTACACAGTCTCTTCTTATTTTCTAATTTGGTTTATTTGTTTAATGGCATATCAACTCCTTTTGGGTTATTTAATGCACAAATTTGATTCATTTCTAAAAGAGTACAATCATAACTATATTTTCTATATTCCATTACATTTTTAAAAATTGCATTTTTTATTTGTCTATAATCATTTGTTTACATTCATATGGTTTCATGTATTCCTATCCAATCCTAATAATTTTCAAAAATATCTATTTGACACATAGATAGGACCTTGACAGATACTACCACTCTGAATCAGAGTGGATCTGGGAGTCATGGCAATGAAGGAATACTTCATACTCCCCAGAGCTCCACCACCAGATAAGTATATAAGTAATCTTTTTCAATATTTTTAATTACCTATTTTAAATAACTTGAAATAATTTCATAAAACACCCTCTATCATAGAACACATTTCTTACTATACTGTTACATGTGATGTTATTCCCTTTACCCAGGTGATGCCGGGTAGCCCCTTGTACATTTGTTTTCTAAGTTAGTTATGTATTCCCACACACTAACATGTTACATCTTCATTAAAATTTAACATTCAAAGATTAAAATACTTTTTTATCACATCTTGTAAGTTCATCTGTGCATATCTATCTATATGTTTAATCTTAAAAACCTAAGTTACTTGTATATGTTGTTTGATATTATCTGTGACGGGACATCCAAAAATATTTCTTGATGAATGGTTTCTAAACTTTCCCTCCACCAACAAAAAGGTCAACCGTTTCATAAAAGTTACAATTTTATCTAAAACCTTAGGCAGAAAGATGCCAGATCTGACAAAAAAAAACATTCACATGGAGAAAGTCCAGAACAATCACATGAGAAAAAGTACATTTTTTTAACCAATTGAGAGAAGTCTAAAACTTTAGTTGTGTTGGAGCCTTGCTACTGCAAATAAAAATAGCTAAGAAACCTTCACTGGTAATTAAGTCAGTCACTTGATCAATCATTGCCATTTACCAAATGTCTCAGTCAGACATAGTTTTGCTCTTAGACAACCTGAATGAAATAAAATTTGCTCTTAGACAACCTGAATAAAAGAAAAATCAAGATTTCTTGTTACATAGTACTCTTTACTTATCTTTTGTCTTTCTTCTTACTCTAACTTCTTCTGTATTTCTAGAATAGCTATCTTCATGGCTTGGTCTGGTATCTATTCGTCAGAGTAGCTTTTTGTTTACCAGTCTGGTTCTGTTGTCTTCTTTTTCTTAACTGGTTTCGAAAGATGTTGGTGATGCTTTGCACTGTTGGTTAGTTTTTGTGACCAACTCAAAGCATATATCTTGCGAATGACATTTTTTATTTCTAAAGTTCAGGATCCAGTAACCCTGCATGGTGAGTCTGGCTAACTATGTCTTTACATCCTGGCAACTTGCTACAGACTGACCAGAACGGAAAGCTATCTCACAGTTGCACACAAACCGGAAGAGAAGGTCAGAGCTAGGGTTACGACTTGTCAGTCAAATCTTTAACCATCCAGTTTGAATTTATATTCGATTCGATTTAAATAAATAAAATAAATGATAATCTACACCAATTGTTCAAAACTGATGGTACGCCCATCAATTATGTAATATTCTCACTAAATCATGTAGGTAATCAAAAAGCAAAAAGACATATTACACATACGTATGTAGCGAGAGGTAAAGGGATTTAACTCGTGAGGCTACAGAGATTGAACTCACAAACTCCAAGTTGTGAGTGGTGACTCTTGGTAAGCTTCCTGTCACCCCTGTTGGTTGGAGTGGTTCGGTTGGGGGAATTACTGTTCTTAGCTGGGAAAACCGGTTGTCTATGGTGGTATTACTGTATGAGAACAGAAGACCATACTGTATTTCAGAAAAAAAAAAAAAAACAGTTTTGAGTTCAATCTCTGTAGCCTCATGAGGTAAATCACTTTACCTCTTGCTACAACATACATACAAAAGACTTTTATTACAAAAAACTCTTGCATTCATCTCTAATATACACACACATGAACAGGATGTCCCATCATAGTGTAATGGTTAGCAAGCTTGTCTTGCAGATCTTTTACAACTGAATAGTAAGTTCATTCTTCACTGGATGCCCTATTCTTGCAGCCTTGTGTCACATCTTATCCATAGTGAATGGGTTGGGTAAATACCTACACACAAATGAATATAAAGAACTTTCCACATAATATCATGAATTTTCCTTTTTAATTTTTGTCCAATTTCATTCAATAAATTTCTGTTTGTGATTTTTGCAAATATTTGTTTCTCAATTTGATTTCATGTCATTTGCACATCTTAGCTCTTCCTTCTTTCCACTTTCTCTTATTTGACAAATAAGGAAATGTAATGGGCATAGCCGATCCTCCTTACATAAGCGGCAAAGAATTGCCTGTGTCATGCACAAAAGACTTGGATGGCATGAGATGTAATTTGTATGGCGGCTGGGTGAGCCATAATAAAAACAGGCATTCACTCACACAGGGGCAGAATGAACCAAGCAGTGGACAGAGAGAGAGAGGGAGTGGTGTATAGTGTTCATCTGACCAAAGACTTAATTTTTTGAATGTTGGATTTTCTACAGGAAAATTTCAGTTCTCTATAAACAAAGCCAAAAGTTCGAACTCAAAAATCCTACAAGATTTATTACCAACTCCATTTACGATATCTATCAATTTATCTATACATATATAAAGGTCAGTTGGTATGTATATGTGAGGATTAAAATAAAATGAAAATAAAATGAAAATGAAAAAAAAAAATAACAAACCCTTGTGAGCCTTCACTGGAAGAACCCTCCGTGCATGTACGGGAAAAAGGACCCACTTCCAACCCCGAAGAGAATCTCTTGGCCATTCAAGTTTAGGCTTTAACTGTGTCTAATCACTACAACTGGCAAGGGAGATATTTCCTTGCACCGTGGTGGCTATGACTGGTAAATAAAGCCTAAATCATAAAACCACCTTTTGTCTTTGTCTCTTCCTTTTTCATTCCTTGAATTCCTTCCTTTTTAGCACGACCACCAAATAAGATGGGGTTAAAAGCAAACCCTAGGAACACGATCAAGAATAACTAACTACCTTTTAAACCTTAAAACAGAAAACCCCTTGCCACCTCATATATGTATGTATGCATGTCCCAAGGAAACTGCAAAAATAAAACAATTTACAACGAAGTAAATATATATATATACAAATTAAATATCACCGTTTTTGCATTTTGTGCAAAAATTATGAAGATTTGATTTATAATCAAATATATTAAAAAATATTTAAAAATTAAAATATACATAGAAATAGCATTGAAATTCTACTTAAAAATATCCAGCATTTGTAAATCTCAAAAGTAAATAAATCAATACATTAGGTTTTCCTCCTCTATCCAAGCAACACTGGGTAGTCACGTCTAGTAAATATATAAAAGGTATTTATCTGTATATATATATATATATATATATATATATATATATATATATATATAAGGGTAGTTATCTATATGTATGTCTGGTTAAAACTAAGAAAATCAAACAATTAATGATAAAGTAAATGTATATACACAATCACTATCACCAAAACTAGCTTTTATGCAACAAATTATAAAGATTGAAACTAATTGCCTAATCATTTATATCTTATTTTTTTTAAAATTGTAAATTATTGAATTAAAATATTTAAAATATGTACATTTTTATTATGCTGTCATAATATTTTCCTCTAATATAAAAAGAAAAGCTGGAATCATATTTCACAGATAACAAACTACCAATTACTGTTTGTTTTCCAATCAGGAGAAATAGATGTGTATGTAGGATATTTGTCTCTAATTAAAACACAAAAGAATAAATTCACATAAATATTTTTATTTTGATATTTTCAGTAACTTTAAAACAATCCAATACACTATCTGCATTATTCAGACCATTGTCCTTATCTTCATTGTTATCTATACAACGTTTGTGCCCTCCAGCCCTCTTCATTAACACATGGCTAGCAGAATGAGAACAGGATACCCCCATGGACTGAATGAAGGGTTACGTTCAAAGTTTCGTGATGGCTCCTGATTATGACAAGAAAGTTCCCAATTGCGACAAGAAGGTTCCCGAGATGAAGGTTCCTGAGTCCGAGATGGTTCCCGAGTCCGAGAAGGTTCCTGAGTCCGACAAGAAATACTGAAGAGGGCCGAAGGGCACATCGGCTGAAATGTTGTACAGATAACAATAAAGATGAGGACAATGGTCCGAATAATGCAGATAATACTAATCATCAAGCTTCATCTAAAAAATTCAGAGAAATAATCCAATATACATTAAACATATAAGTAATCTCTTTCAATATAAGTAATCTCTTTCAACATCTTTAATGGTGAAATGTTTTAATTACCTATTTTTAATAACTTTAGATAATTTTATAAAACACCAAGTATTATAAAACACATTTCTTGTTATATTATTATATGTGATGTTATTCCCTCTACCCAGGCAACACTAGGTAGCCCCTTCTAGTCTGGTATAAAACATTGCTCTAATCATTCATTATTCATCTAGCTAATACCATTGTATAGTCCCCTTTTTGGGTATCAATTTTCTTTCTTGTGTCATAGGCAAAATCTCTAGTTTCACAGGTAGCAGAGAACTTTTAAAACTTTTTTCTGAACTGAAACCAGATGTGATTTCTATTTTGACACACTGACTTGATTTTATCAAAATATTATCACAGAGCAACTTTTAACATTAAAGTAGGACACTGACTTTCTCTGACCAATATAAAGTTAATGAATAAATAAATAAAGAAAATGTGCCCATTATCAGACAAAATTATCTTTCACTCTGGTTTTATCTCTAATATGGTTTCCCTTCCACTAGAGAATAATGAGTTAAAAAAAGTCTGTTTGCTACTGATCTGTCTCATGTGTGTGTTTGTCAGTAATGCAGTCAGATTTACTCCACCTCCTGATTGACCTGACTTGCTCTCTGGTTGAATGCACAGGGATTAGTTATTCTGTCAGAGATATGCAGTATTACCAATACACAAGCACAAGCCTATAAAACTGAATATTATTATTAGCTACAATATCACACATAAGTACAACTCTAACATTTTTTTATAAAAACATTCATTTTCTCCTAAATTAAAGATACCAGGATTTATTACTTATTATTACATTTTTAAGGGCCATTCCTTGGCCTTATAGCAGAAGCGCTTATCTGGTGGAATCCTTGATAAAGAGTCTGTCGACAATGTGAATCCTTTGGTTACTAAAGTGTTCTCAGTTACTGGTATAAAGTATAAGTCCTTCGAGAGTATTGGTACAGATCCGGCAATCCTAAGTGTGTCCGTCCTCAAAGAGTGCAGTTTTAATTATGACCAATGTGGGGGGTTTCAGTATTCTATCAGGCCAGTAGTATTGCTAGTAATTGGTACACAGGAGTCAATCACATGACCTTGGCTAGTCTATAAATAGAGGTGGGTATTTAGAGCACATCCTATATCCAAATAATCCCAACACTTATTATCATCATTAAGTCATGCTGACAGCATAGATTCCCATGACTCTCTCTTGCTACTCATCCCTATAGGTCATCGCTACTGGCAAGTCCACCACACTGCATCCAGTATCCACACAGAGCTGTAAGTTTTTTCTGGTCGATTAACATTGATGTGTCTGTATGTAGGTGTCCATACAAAAATATAATTTATGTGTTTGTCCTTGTTTCTTCAACATGTCTTCTCCGCCTTACTTGGATGGCAATTATTATAAAAAGGTAATTTTCTTCTCCACCGAAGATACCAGGATTTTATTATCTCTCGTGGAACATTATGTGATCAAACTGAATATTATTATTAAATACAGTATCACTGACACATAAATAAACCCTTAGCAATTTTTAGAAAATGTTAATTTTCTTCTCCATTAAAGATAGCAGGATCTTATTTCTTTTGGAACATTATTCAATCAAAACAGATTTTATTATGTATTATTTATTAACTAAGATTACAACATGAAAACCCTGTAACCTAAAATATGAAGATGTTACAGTCCCAAAATAAGTACACCTCATGCATATATATATATATACATATATATATGAGGTGTACTTATATACACACACACACATATATATATATATAATATATATATATATATATATATATATATATTCAAAGAAAATTAAAAAAGTTCAAACCGTTATTTGGCTATTATAAATTTATAGATTTATAAATCTATAAGTTTGTATCAACATGAGCATGCAATGTGGATGTACATGAGATACTGATGATCCCAAATAGAATTATCCCCTATATACCAGTCAATTGGATACTTTTACCTTTATATATACTAGCAAATTTATGCACCCTCCGGGTGCAAGTATTTAAGTTTTAATGTAATAAAATATTGTATTAAATTAGAAAGGCTAATGAAACTGACTAAGAATGCAGATAAAAAGATTTGGAACAGAGGGGGTATAATCGAAAAATAGAACAACTTTGAAACTAACTATTCCATCATTTTCCATTACTCCCCTCTTTCATTGGTAAATTTTCCTAATTTAACTATTTAGTTAAAATAGGAAGTATAGGATAATATTACAGTTATTTCTTCTTGTAAATAAATTTCTTTTAAGATTTATCCACGAGATTTTTATTTATATTTCTTAAGATAAAACCAAACAATTAGAAATCAATAATACCAAGCACATATTTATTAAAATAAAATTTTAAATATCAATATGCAAATTAGCCTTCTCGTTCAAACTGTAAACCGCTATTTTGTTGTATATATAAATACAATTGCATGTTATTAGTACGTAGATATGGTCAACAGTATTAATAATTTAAAACAATTTTTATTAATAACTGAAGGTTTGAAAGAATGAAATCATGGAGAATTTGACGTAAATAATTAAGGGAATTGTGACTTGAGAAGTAATATAGTTTCGGTTACAGACAGAAAAACACACAATCTCCATTATAATAAGATATATATTGTGACGTATGAACCTAACATGACTTCAGCAACCAGAGTTCTCTAACTAGTTAGTATAGGCTAAGAACAAAAAAACAAATAAAATAAAATGTTAAATTTGCAAGTAAATATATTCAATGATTTAACCCCTTTCTTTCTCTCTTTCTCTTTCCTTCTGCTATTCTCTTTTTTTAACAGTAAACTTTGAAATCCCAACTATTAATTATCTATATAATAAGCAATGCACTCCCATGACCTCAAGTTCACCAAATCCATCACACATTATCTCACACACAAAAATTAACATTTTTTTTCAGCTTGAGATCAGCCAGTAAAAATCCGATAGCAAATAGCTCTGATTCTTATATATATATATATATTGTTATATCATAAATGACCAGTTATACCGAGTGGTTAATTACGGGAGTATTATGAGGAGAGTCCTTCACATAAGTCTTTCACATGAGTCCCTCACATGAGTCCACACAGAGTGATCTGTGTGTACTTAAATAGTGGCTAGCACCACCACCACCACCACTGCTGAGGTACGGGGAAGATGGGTCATTCCATTATATCATATATTTACCAACCCCTCCACACAAGTAGGATGTGACACAAGGTCAATTTCTTTACTGGAGTTAAACAGTTTTCCTTCTCCTAGACTGGTTACCTAGCCAAGGTTAAAGAGCCCAGTCTGTCCTACTATTTACCCATAGCTGGAAGATAGGTAGTTGGATGCATACCTTTCCCAATGGTATTAGTGTTATGTAAAATGCAAACTCTATTCTTATATAGAGTTTCCATCATCAAGAAGAATGAGATGACAAAGTTCATTGATTTTGGTTTGGTTTGTTTTGTTTTATGGCATATCAACCTCAGTGGGTCATTTAATGCCGATAAAGTTTTGAAATAAATCAATTCTTAATGGATAATATAATTTTTTTATAAATACATTTTTCTATTTAACCTGTAGATGAGACCCTAACAGGTACTACCACTCCGGGTCAGAGTGGACCAGGGAGCAATGGTGATGAAGGAGTGCTCCACATTTCCCAAACCTCCAAAACTGGAACCTCACCATCAGATAGAGTTTAACGTCATTCCCAGGACATGTAGACCCGCTGCCACCGCCTTCTAGCATCCATATGATAAAAAGGGTTTGGGGCTTGCCATAAGGGCAATAGGGTTGGGAAAATCATATAGGTGCTAGGGCTTGACGTGACCAGCCGATTGATCGGAGGGGGCCTCTCCGACCGTCCGTCTAGCCCAAGATAAGGCCAAAGTGGAGTATTGCATGTCATGAACTGCTCATCCACCTGGGCTCTATCCTTAAGCATCACGGGTCGCCACCCACGGCCAACAAGTAGCCCCATTGGGGGAGTCTTACCCTCTGCAGAGGTGCAGTCGGTGCATTCTAACGCCCCAGCCGACAGGACGGAAAGTTCATTGACTGAACAACAACAAAAATAAGATATTATTCATTGATTGAAGAATAAAAAGAAATATTGTCAATAATTATTTACCTGTGATGAAAAAGACATTAAAGACTTTATGATGCTGAAACCAATCAACAATGAATGACATCGAATCAACTCATAAAATTAATGACTTATACGTTTTTTGTAGAGGAAGCGCATGGTGTAATGGTTAAAGTCATAGGAAATGGGCTTGTCGCTCCGAGTTCAAATCCTGGACATGGTAATTGCATTTCACTTAGTGCTAATACCCTTGGGAAAGGTATAAATTCTACTCTCCCTCTAGGTAAATAGTAGGGCAGACTGGGCTCTTTAACCTTGGTTAGGCAACCGGTCTAGGAGAAGGAAAACTCTGAATTCAAACCTGTTAAACTCCGTTTAAAAAATTGACTTTGTGTCACATCCTGCTCGTGCGGTAAATATATATACAGCTTTAGTAGAACTTTTGTCTTGCTGAACCAAAACCTTAAGTGGAGATGATACATTTCTATACCTATGCATTTGTTCCATCAAGGCAGATTAGTTTTTTTCCTGGTTTAATCATATATCATATGTAAATTAGTTGGACCTGAGGATATACCACAGTATAATAATTTTATTATTACAACGTTTGATATGTTTACTCTAATCAGTGGGGGGGGGGTCACAGTCAAGTCTGACTCAAGGCTCCAATCGACAGTCCAACTTCTCCCAACTGTATCTCGCTCCAAAATCCAATACTATTTCTTTGTCCCGCTCGTCTCGACAACAAAATACTACTGCAAGTCGTTCTGCCTGGTCTGTGAGAATAAGTCCTTTAAATATACCCCAATTTCACGACATCCGGGCTCCTCACTCATAATTGTCCGTGCGACACTCGCCAGCACAGCGCGACCACCCACATCCGGGCCACTATGCCATTTTCTACTTCACCGATCGTCCACAGCTCTCACATTCTGAAGGAAGCGGGTTCGACTCTAGGTCAGTCCTACATGCCAGGCAAAGCCTAGCCCGCTTCCTTCAAGAATACGGCAAGTCTTCACGCCTGCCACCCTCTCCGTCACACCGTGTTGCACGAGGCAGATCTCCTCTCTCACTATTGCTAAAATAGTTCAATATGTAAAATGTATGATAATCTTGATTTAACTCTCTCTTATCTTTTTTTTTTTTCATTTTATCCATCTATTCATCTTTTCCTTATGTTTGATTGTAAAAGATTAGCATTATCACCCCCTCTCTCTCTTTCCCCATCTCTCTTTCTTTCTTATTATATTTTTCTGTGTTGCATGTCCTTTTTTCCCTTTCTTTCTTTATAATAAAAACGGAACGGTCCATTATTTAGCCGAGGTGAAATAAAAATAAGAAATAAAAATTCGGCAGATAAACAACACCAGATAATCAGGATTTACATTTTTGCATTTCATCTTAGATGATTCAGATGGTCTCATTTTTAACCAGATGGTATTGCAAGATGATAACAGTCATACAATTAAGGAACATGAGTATTAATATAATAGATATTTGCTCACTTCTTTTGTTGCTCATGACCTTTGTCCCTTTATATGAACTATATTTTCTTTTCCTTTTATTTTCTTTATTCATTCTCCTGTTTTCATATTGAATAAATATTTTATTCAAGAAATCCATTGTCTTGTGCCTGTTTTTGTCAAATCTTCTGTGTTTTTAAATCCCTGAGCAAATTCCGAGAAAGGATCCCATCTTTCATCTTTTTTTAAATATTTTTTTCTGAACTTGTAGTTTACCTATATGTTATAAGTTTGTAACAATATATATTAGGTATGTGCATTTTTTGTCAGGGGAGGAAATAAAATAATTAAACACATTTTTTTTAGTTTTAAAACAATTACCAAAGATCAGGGAATTGTCCAATTTTAATAAAATTTTCAGCACTATTCATTAATGACTTGATAAAAAAAATAAAAAAATAGAAAAATTTTTTTTTATCAATTAATAGTGTAGGATTTTTTCAACCTTTTGTCATTTGATTCAGTCCCTAATTTTTTTACATTTCTAGAAAGAAAACATTTCAACACCTGAAAAAAGTTATTTGATAATTTAAAAGTTATTTTCTTAAAACTCAAAAGTAATTTTGTAGCATATTTTCTCTTTTCGTAGTTTTGAAAACAATATTTTTCTTTGATTTGATACAAAAAATTTTTTTTTCAATCAATTAACTATTTTTTTTTTTTTTTCAATCAATCAACTATTTTTATTCACTTAAAAATCTAATAGTGAATTTTAAACGTCTGGAAGGTGCCATGTTGTATATAATATTTTGTCATAAATAAAGATTTATTTAGTCTATCTAAAAATGTATGATTAAAAATGTGCAATTTTTGCAATATATTTTCTCAGATTTTTATACATTTAAAAAATTATTACAATTCATAAGTTCTTTCCCTTTTTATTCAAAATACCCGGATTTTCACTCTGGGACAACAACAATTGTTTCAGTATGAATGTCCTTAATTGACTATGTAGTGTAACTTTCCTATATGAAATTTTACATATGTACACCTCCATTAGTTATGAGTCTTTTCATGATTCATCACCCTCTAAAATTTACACATACCTAATATAAAATTTGTTTTTGGATGCAGTGGTAATAAATAATAGCTAATAATATCCATTATCATTGTATAATGTTCTACTTGTAATATAAAACCGTAACTTCTTAAGTTTAGAAATAACCCACTCTCTTGCAATTGTTAGGAGCACCGAAGTGACACAATATCTGAGGAAATCCAGTAGTAAATTAGAAAATATCTTTATGAAAAAATATTTCCAAACGTTTTCAACAAGATATCCTATTCATAGATAAATTCATTCATAAATGAATAAGTATGGAAAATTCTAATGACACTATCTAAATTTCTGTTCTTGGGTAGATTTTAAAAATTGACTGATCGATCTTAACAACATGTCAACTCACCAAGGGTTATTTTATGCCTAGAGGTTAGGGAATCCCATTCATATTTACATTTTTACTGTAATTGTTTCTTCAAAAATTTTTATTAAATTTTTCGCACATGATGAAATACAAATAATTTTTAAACAGATCAACTTGATCCACAGGTGCTACCACTCCAGGTCAGAGTGGACTTGGGAGTAATAGCAAGGAAGGGGTATTCAACACTCCCCATATCTACAGAACTGAAACCTTACTATCAGATGCAGTTTAGTGTCATAACATTACACCCTGTTTTTTTTCTCTCAGTATATTCTAAGCCCCACTGACAGGGTGGTTTTAGAATTGAGCTGTAATTCACCAACAAATTTGCTTTAACAAAATTCTACAATTTTTTACATTGACACAAATAATTTTTATATCAAATTTTTATCCAATAATTCTTCTTATGAATAAATAACACAATGTTTAATAGAGTTTAAATTTAGCTCAGTTGTTAGACCATCCAGCTTGGAACCACAAGGTTCTGGGTTCAATACCAGCCTTGCCAACTCAGTGCATGAATAGTATGGCTTAGATCGGTGTGGTAAAGTGGGGAGAAGATGGTAGGTGTGGCGCTCCACTTCAGATCAAAAAAAAAAATTTCCCAGGTCTAGTGCTAGCAAGAAGGGGATAGACTCCTTTGCTGTTCAGCTGATATCAACAATAGGCTATTCCTTCTACTTTTAAAATAACTCTAAAAATTCAAATTGATACAATTGTTTTTATTAATTGTATTTATTCTTTTTTATTTTTCATTTTCTTACAAAATCCTTGGAATCCTACACTTTTCTGAGGTGCAAATCAAAAAAGATATAGGGTGGGGGTCATGGTTTAACCTACCACCCTCACTACCCAGATATGTCAATTAGAAACATCTCCATATCTCATTGGCTGTACATTTTGCAAAAGAGCTTTCTGCTTTGACTTTCTTGAAGATAAACTATTCTGAGTGAATTTAGAAACTCATTTTGCCTAGTAACACAAATATATGATTCATTTTTTTTTCTGATTGGTTGCAATCTGTTAAAAATGGAAATATCTGTCATCAATCATTAAAGGCTTTAGAGTTGTGCACACAGAACGGACATTGTGCAATGTGAATATCATGCAGAAATACTAAATGTTATCTTATATTTTCTGACAGATTGATTGGTTGGTGAAGCATTGAATTGGAGATCTTAAAGTCTTTTGCTTGGCCTCTGAATTGCAATGGTAAAGGCTTAATTGGTAGAGCATTTGATTGAAGAATATAAAGTAACAAGGTCAAAGAGGTTTAAGTACACATAACCTCATATAAAGTCACTAGTTGAAATACCTGACTGAGTTGAATTATTTGGATTATTTGGACTATTGTCCTCATCTTTATTGTTATCTACACAACGTTTCAGCCGATGTGCTCTCTGACCTTCTTCAGGTGTTTGAGTTCAACAAGAAACACCTGAAGAAGGCCATAGGGCACATTGGCCGAAACATTGTGTAGATAACAATAAAGATGAAGACAATAGTCCAAATAATACAAATTATCAAGCATCATCTCAAAAATTCAGAGAAATAGTACTGACTGAGTTGGTCATCCATTTTATAATCTTATGAATAAATGTTATGAATAAAGGAAGGAAAAATAAAAGGAGACTTATTTGGAGTTGGCTCTAGTCATTTTCTGTTTTGTCTTTTTTGAGACAGGGCTGGTTTAGCTCGGTCGGTAGAGCAATTGACAAGAAACCACAAAGTTCCGGGTTCGATACTGGCCCTTACCAAATCAGCATATGAGTAGCACAGGGATATGTGCAGTAAAGTGAAGAGATGATGGTAGGTGTGGCACTCCATCTCAGACGCCAAAACAATCTCCTTGGTCTAGTGTTAATGAAAAGGGGATAGACTCTCTCAATGTTTGGCTGATATCGGCTTTAGGCCATCCTGACAACTTTATTTATTATTACTAGTGTTATTCGGACTATTGTCCCCATCTTCATTGTTATTTGTACAACGCTTCGGCCGATATACCCTCCGGCCTTCTTCAGGTACTTCTTGTCGGACTCGGGAACCTTCTCGGACTCGGGAACCCTCTTTTCGAACTCGGGAACTTTCTTGTCGTATTCGGGAGCCATCACGGAACTTTGAACCTAACCCTTTATTTATTCCACGGGGGTATCCTGTTCTCATTCTGCTAACCATAGCTGGGGTAGGAGTTGTGCTAATTAATTATTTTTTTAACTGCTTTCACTCAGAATTGAACTCCTACCCCAGCTATGGTTAGCGGAATGAGAACAGGATACCCCCGTGGAATAAATAAAGGGTTAGGTTCAAAGTTCCGTGATGGCTCCCGAATACGACAAGAAAGTTCCCGAGTCCGAGAAGGTTCCCGAGTCCGACAAGAAATACCTGAAGAAGGCCAAAGGGTATATCGGCCGAAGCGTTGTACAAATAACAATGAAGATGGGGACAATAGTCCGAATAACACTAGTAATACTAATCTTCAAGCCTCATCTCAAACATTCAGAGAAATAACTTTATTTATGATTGATTTGGTTATGTTGTCATTGGACATAACCACTCACTGTTTTTAAAGAAAGAAACAATTCGTAGATTAAGAACAACAGAAACTTTAAAATGTTATTATTTCCTCATTTAATGGACAATAGGGGTATATGAATCGTTTTCTGTTTTTTTTAGAACAGAGTAAAGTCCATCTGTTGTTATGTGTATTGTGCATGCATTTACCCAACCCCTCTACATGAGCAGGATGTGACACAAGGTAATTTTAAAAGCAGAGTACAGCTGGTTTGAATTCAGGGTTTTCCTTCTCTTACACTGGTTGCCTAAAGAGCCAGTCTGTCCTACTATTTACCTATAGCTGGAGAGAGAATAGATGGATTCATGCCTTCCTAAACATTTGATTTGCCATTGCAAATGGCTTTGGGAGTTGAACAGTTTGTATTTACCCAACCACTCCCCCATGGACAGGATGCAATGCAAGGTAAATTTTCAAGCAGAGTGCAACTGGTTTTAATTAAGAGTTTTCCTTCTCTTAGAGTGGTTACTATACCAAGGCTAAAGAATGCAGTCTGCCTTACTATTTACCCATAGCTGAGGGGAGAAGAGATGGATTCATTCCTTCTCCTTGACTGGTTAGCATAAAGTGAAATGTCACCAATTCCATTTCCTACATTGATAATATGCTATGATTGGACCCTAACAGATAATACCACACCAGTTCAGAATGGACCTGGGAGTAATGGTGATGAAGGGGTACTCCACACTCTTCAGAGCTCCAGAATTGGAACTTCATCATAGAGTCTAACCCAGAACATTAAGACCCTCAGACCTTCTAGCACATATATGATAAAAAGGGTTAGGGCTTGTCATAAAAGCAATAGGGTTGAGAAAATCATATACCGCATTTGACGGCATATAAGATGCATGGGCATATAAGATGCACCCCCATTTCAGCAGGTCAGATTCAGGAAAAATTTTTTTTAGTATATTTAAGCATATATTTTTGAAAACAGTCTATCTGTGCATTGCACAAGCAGAAACATAGCTGTATAAAAGCAATTTGGCAGTACAGGCAAGTAATAAGCATACACAAGACATCTCAATAGCAGGAAATAATAATAATAATAAAATTAACAATAATAATAATAAAATTTCACCTACAATGTATAAGACGCAGGGCAATTTTTTGAGCCAAAACTTTGGAAAAAAAAGTGCATCCTATGGCCGTCAAATACGGTAGGTGCTAGGGCTTGATGTGACCAGCCGATTGATCGGTGGAGGCCTCTCTGACCGCACATCTAGCCTAAGTAAGGGTTAAAGTGATGATATAATGGTGAAACAGTTATATTTATAAAGGTGGAAAAACATACATGTAAAGAGTATGGATAGGTTGGGTTTAAGAGAAAAAGATTACCAATGAGAAGAAAACACATATACTTTGTTCTAGACTGGTCCTGGGTTAGATTTTTGGTATTATAATTTATAACCTTTGATCTGGTTTAGCTCAGTTGGTAGAGCAACTGCCTAGAAACCTCAAGGTTCTGCGTTTGATACTGACCCTGGCCAACTCAGCAAGTAGCACAGCTTGGATTTGTGTGGTGAAGTAGGGAGCTGATGGTAGGTGTGGCACTCCAACTCAGATGCAAAAAAAAATCTCCCCGGTCTAATGATAGTGAAAAGGGGATGAACTCCCTTGCTGTCTGGCTGATATGTAATAGGCCACTCTTTCAACTTCTTTTACGCAATGAAAAGATGAGAGAAATATGAATTAACGTTTTTATTTTAGAAGTTTTAGGAAACATGCATTTCATTTTTCTAAGTAATGTTCTTCATCAACCTGACTTCATATCTTCACCTTTTATGGGAAGTACAAAGAAAAATTATTTTTTATGAGAATATTTAGAGTTGAAGTTTCAGTATAATGTAGACCCATTTCTAAAGTTTTGGTATGATATGAGGCCCTTTTCTGAAGTAAAGGTTTGATATGGTACAGGCCCAATTCTGAAGTTAGTTGGTTCATTGGATGGTTGGTTTGTTTTGTTTTATGGCACATCAACCCTTTTTGGATCATTTAATGCCAAAACAAATCATTTTGATATTCAGTTTACTTACAGTACCTGCTGTTGCTTAAATGGTCACCCATCTAAGTATTGAACAAGCTCATTGCTGTTTAACTTCAGTGATCTAGCAGTAACTGGTGCTTTCAATGTGTCTTGAATGTAAACCCAATTCTGAAGTAAAATTCATGTAATTTTAATGTTTTTGTTATGGTTTATTAAGTAAAAGGAAAATGTGACTTACTCAGAGTTGATTCCAGTTATTTTTGGTTTTGGTTTTTTTCAGGAAGTTTGTATTTTTCATACTTTTCATGCACATGGAGTTTGTTGTGCCCAGAATAAACATGACTGTCACATTTTGTTACTGGAATGAAAAAGAGTGAATTATTCTTATTTTGTTAGAATTTTTGAAGTTAGGCTTAATATAAATGATTTTTTTTTTTACTGTTGTCCTCATCTTTATTGTGAAATATACATACACAATATTCTGGCTTTTTTTTTTTTTTTTAATGATCATGACAGTCCTCGGATTCATGGGTGCACAAAAGACAATGACGTTATTATTTAAATGAGATCATCATAAATTCTACAACACTTTGTTTGCTCAACAGTCAACTATTCAAAATAATTTCCCAAGTTGAATCATTACTATGCTTGGATAGGCAAAATACCCCAATGGATAACAAGGAACATCTGAAGAAGGTCGGATGGTACCATGTAAAAAACATTGTGTATGTATATTTTACAATAAAGATGAGGATAACAGTAAAAAAAATAAAATTAAATTTATGAATTCTTTTCGTCATGTCTTATTCACAAGATGTTACTGTTAGGAGAGTTTCAGTGGCACCAGTTGGTTGGTTCGTTGGTTGTTTTTTTATTTTTGTTTTTGCTTTATGACATATCAACCTTCTTCAGGTTATTTAATGCCGGATCAAGTTATTCTAATAAACAAAGGACTCAGGTTGCTTACAGTACCTGCAGTCGCTTAAGTGGTCATCCAATTAAGTATTGAATAGGCTCATCACTACAGTGGCACTGGTGCTAATGAAGTCATAAATAATCTTTTGCCCAATGAAGCATTGTTTACAGTTGCATCTTTTTCAAGCAAATCAATAGTGATAAACCCTTTCATGTCCAAGAAGACTGTCAGTAAGACCTTCTTTACTGACCATACTACTCATTCTTTAATGGAGAGTCTGTGTATTTCAACTCCATGTCTTTTTGACTCAGGCTCATAATGGAATATATATATATATATATATATATTATATATATAAAATACCACTCCACTTATTTAAACCTGTGTTTTTCAATTTTCTTAATATACTACATACCGTCGGATTCACTTCCATCTCTTCACATATATATATACATATATATTTGTATGTGCCTTTGTCTGCCCGTACGTTTGTCTACAAGCATACATACACTATATATAATATATATATATATACATACACACACATATATATATATACAGTAGTCCACAAAGTCCGTGTGAACTTTACAGTTATAAATTATTTAAAGTGCACATATACTTTATAGACATATATATATATATATATATATATATATATATATATATATATATATATATATATATATATTTGATCACACATATTTGTATGTAAGTATATACTTGATATATCCAAACTGCTTGTCTTGTGAGTGTGTTTATTTATTTTTTATTATTCTATTTCTCTTTGATTCCCTGTCTTGATTTGATGTCTTCATATGCGCAGTGTATTAAGTTAGCATCCTGTCCTGAACATGTTTAGCCCATTTGTAGACATCTTTTTTACTAAAACATGCTTCTCTATACACATCACACACTCTTTTGTAGATTTAACATGGTTTGCACTTCTCAGCCACCAAGTATTTGAGGACAGACCTCTGTTCAAGCCAGGAGCACTCTATTTGATTTACAACTGTTGTGAATAGCCTCAAAACAAATATGTTTGTGAGATAAAAATAATTTTTGCTTTAAAGCAATTTCAAACAATGAAGAGTTTACATTTATAGAAAAAAATATGAAAATGAAATCTATTTACCTTTTTTTAAAAAAAAGTCTTGTATTTGAATGTCCCATATATATATATATATATATTAGTGCTATTGTATTAGTATAGAAGGGGGGAAAATATATGGGGGGAAATAGATGTTCGAATCAAGAAGTTTCTGCTGAGGGGGGACCAAAAACAAGCGAGTTCACTGTCTTCTCACAAGCCAGACTTTCTTTTGGTCAACATATTCTTCATCTTTGTCTAGCAGCTGGAAAATTCTTCGTGTAGTCGAAATAATCTTTAACAGTTCAAAATCGCATTTCCTATTTACTTTTGTTTCTGTTGGACTAAAATACATTTCTTTACTGGGTCGTTTGTAAAGCGCTTAGCCATTGTCGACTGCTTCTGCTGCTGCTGACCGCCCAGCGCTCGACTCACTTGTCATTTATGGACATATTTACTCAAACATCCGGGCACATCAGTTGAACCTCACGTCCATCCAGTGCCCAAATCGCATTTGTTTTCCGTCACAGTCAATATAGCATTTATTCTAAGACTAACAACAAATATTATTGGTTTATTAAACAATACAAACAAACAATACAAACTAACAATACAAATGTCCTTCCTATATATAGATTGAGAGACCTACCAATCTGATGGAGAGGGAAATGGAAGATATCTGGTATCTTCTATTTGAGTCAATCCTCTCAGATAATTTCTGGTCAACTGTTCATGAAACTGATTCAAAGGTGTCTATTGAATATGGGTACAAAAAATTCTGGGCATGTCACATAATTGCTATGTCCAATCACAAAAAGGTTCTCCCTCACTTAACTCCATACATAGAAATAAATGTATTTTACTGACCCAACAGTGTAAATGTTTTTGGCACTAAATTATTAAAGATGTCTAAGAAATTTTTTTTCTAAAGTACTCAATGCATTTATTGAGCAGAGGTGAACTCTAAAATATTAAAATGTTCACAATGAATGTCAATGACTCTGAGTTTCTAGCACATGGAGCTGCACAATCATACCTTTACTTTTATTGTTGAATATTGACATTTTTTAGTTATGTTGGCAGCTTAAAGCAATTATCTTATCATTAATAATCTTTCTTTTAATGTACAGGAATTAATTAATTGAAATTCTATTAAATGGGAAAAATTCTCTTCATTTACATTAGTTTTGACTAACAGCATCACCCCAGGAACCAGTTAGTAATGTAATTGAAACCTTCATCAGATGATGACACTGGGGATGGAATACAATTTTCTGACAATCATGTTGTCATTGCAGACTTTTGTTCATCACTTTTAAAATATATCATAAAAATTGTTTTTAAAATTATATATAAAATATGAAATATAAATATATATATATAAATATAAATATATATATATAAATAAAATATATATATAAATAAATATAAATATATATATATATATATATAAAATATAGAAAATTATATATAAATATATCATAAAAATTATAAAAATAATATATAAATAAATATAAAAAATATATATAAAATTTATGCACAAAATATTTATACATAAAATTTATATATAAATATAAATATATATATAAATAAATATAAATATATATATATAAAATATATAAAATTATATATAAAATATATCATAAAAATTGTTTTTAAAATTAATATATTTTTAAATTTTATTTTATCATAAAAATATATCATTTAAAATTACTTAAAACTTTTGTTCATCACTGGCAAAATTACAATCAGTCATTTGTGGGAACTGTGGAAAAATACAGAATTGAAAACTTGTTCTATTTAATGGTGTTATTGTGTCTACTATATTTGCAGTAGTTTCTGGGGAAACAAATAGAAGGCATTACTTTTGGAGCACCTATTGTACACCCTTCTGTAAATTGATTGAAACCAAACAAATAATTCTGTTTGTTGTAGGTGACTCACCTATGACACGAACATGGACTTACCCAAAGGGTATATATTTAACAGAGTAAAGCTACTCAAACGAGTAGTACCAAATACACCTGTCCTTCGGGACGGGTGTCCGGTGAACTGCTAAATTGATAGCGTCGATCCCAGATGCCTGCCTCATTGCACTTAGAGGCTGAGCTCGGATCGACGCAATTTTTCTCCTACCACCCCATGAGTCTCGGCTTGTGGGTGGTGCCCACATAAAACGGCCTTGTGCCATATCGTGTGTAAGTGGGACACATGTAAATACCAGTAGTACCAAATACACCTGTCCTTCGGGACGGGTGTCCGGTGAACTGCTAAATTAATAGCGTCGATCCAGAGCCAGTCTCATTGCACTTAAAGAGTCGGGACTGGAATTGATGCAATTTTCTCCTACCACCCGTGAGTCTCAGCTTGTGGGTGGTGCCCACATAAACGGCCTTGTGCCATATCGTGTGTAAGTGGGACACATGTAAATTAGTTACACCTGTCCTTCGGGACGGGTGTCCGGTGAACTGCTAAATTAATAGCGTCGATCCCAGATGCCAGTCTCATTGCACTTAAAGAGTCGGGACTGGAATTGATGCAATTTTTCTCCTACCACCCCGTGAGTCTCAGCTTGTGGGTGGTGCCCACATAAAACGGCCTTGTGCCATATCGTGTGTAAGTGGGACACATGTAAATACCAGTAGTACCAGATACAGTTCTTCGTGTAAGCTGAAACAAGGAAACCTTTCCATTGTACATTGATATATATTGCTGAATACAATCTGTTCCCTACATTTTATACCCGTGTTGAGTTATTATTTATTGACCCTTAAACAAGTCATAACACTGTTAATATTATAATATCCGTGATCTCTCTGTAAGGCTTGCCAGTGTGTTTCTGTGGCATTACAATTTTTGTATGCTTCCTTGGAGTAACGTCCATCACAGACAGATGAGATAATAGGGTCTGGGTGTGATAAAAATCTGATGCAATCACGGATGATACAATATTTTTCAAGTCCAAACAAATTTCACCACACATCTCAAAAATAAATTAATATTACTGCTTACCACTGCAAATGACCTAATCTGATGAAAAAAATAGAAATCGATTACACCCTGTCACTCCAGTGGGTCTAGAACTGACCGTATTGTGAAATAAAAGGAAACTAAAGCAGTTGTTTTAATTAATTTCCACAATTTTAATACATCACATTACATCAACTGAATTTTTTTCAAATGTTTGCATTTACCATTATTAACCTCTGACTGTAACTTTCAAAAAAAAGATTTAACAAATTCAAAAAAGTTTATACGATTGAATCTTAACATAAGGATGGCCACAAAAATCATAAAAATATTCTCTGTCTTCAAATCAGTTTAGGAAGCAAGAAAAAGTCACACTGAATTAGGGATTAGTATGGAGAGTGTTGCAATTGCACAATCCTATGTTTTGCTAAAAACTGCTGATCAAAAACATCAAGACTAAACATCTAGACAGTAGTCTAGACATCTAGACATCATCCTTTTATCATATAAGTTGCTCGGCTGTGTACATATCTTCATTTAAAATTTTTAAATTTAAAATTCCAGTCTTGATACATTTTTCAATATTTTTGTTCAATATTTTCCAAGGCCAAACAAATTTCCTCATACATATAGAAAATAAATTCATATTACTGCTTACCACTGCAAATGACCTAATCTGAGGAAAATATAGAAATTGATTACACCCTGTCACTCCAGTGGGTTTAAAACTGAACGTATGGTGAAAGAAAGGAAACTAAAGTGGTTGTTTTAATTAATTTGCACAAGAGCATAGATTTAAAAAAAAAAAAACAAGAGAGAAGAGTGTATATATTTTTCTTAGAAATGAATCCAGATTTATGAATCAATTATTAAAAAATAAAATAAAATTCCCTGAAGTAATTAAGAAGGCTTGATATATTATCCAACATTTTTACCAACGAATGTCTAATCTTAATAATCTCTCATGTCATTTAGGTGCTATGCCAAGTAATTCTGTTACATAATTCGTGGGTAGCCTACAAATTATGACTGTAGTGTACTAAAATTTAAATGGTGATATTTGTGGATGGAAAGTTACCATAACTGTTATAGAAAGTGATTGACAGCAATTCACCTTTCACTGACTTAGCTGCTGATTTCTCATTGGCTAAAGGCAAAGCATGTGAAGGGAACTGAGTTAGGTAAGTTAGAATTTTGCGGTTAGTCAAAGGGAACAGACGTGATGGTCGTCTGTTCTCAAGTAAGCCATCTTCTCCTCATATAGTTGAACCCTTTTGGGTTTTAGGTTATAAAGACGTCTGAAAAATAAATTAAGTCTTGAATTTTTTATTAAAAACAAAGAAATGAGCACAGACAACTGGAGCCCAGCACAGAAGGCGCCATATCAACCAGAGGAAAAAAATCACTCAAAAGAAGATGGCCAGTCGGTGAAATAGAACCCTCCTCCCAATTATATACCCAGCAGATAAAGGGGTATATAACAATTCCCCTTAATAGCATCATAGAGAACAATAGAGTTTACTTGGTAATGCCAATCTTCTCTCCAAGTAACATGCGTCAGGTCTGATTGGGTTACATGGTACCAGCAGCTAGGAATGATCTCTGACCTGACCTATTAACAAGAGTTGAAAATGGATTGCCTTTTTTTATAAGTCTAGAGAGATCCAACTACCCTGCTTTTTAAATCATGGCCAGGGAGAGAAGTGGTTACATGCCTTTTTTATACAAAGGGAATGCAAACTGTCCCAGACAGATTTTAAATGCACTGATTCCATTATCCATGCTGCAGTTAGCCCCCCCCCCTCGTCATCATCAACAGAGCTGGGAAAAAAGTTTTCTCAGCCAAGATGTGGCCTACTTCAACCCCCCTCCCCCGAAATAATTACAGTCTCGTTAGAGTAGAGTTATGGTGGAGTAAGCAGGTCTCTAACTAGCAAAGTAGGTGCAATTAACATTATTTGAATTCTCGGCTGAATTTGTCGAGCATTAAAGTCTTGATTGGTGTCCACTGAAAAAGTTCAAGTGTGAAAAGATGTCATTTAAATAAAATTTGCAAATGTTAACTCATCTCTTGTTTAACTTTTCTTTTTTAAAGATTTTCTGCTTTTTTCAATATTGACTAAAACTTTCGACGATTAGATGCAAAAAACTGAAATACTTAAAAAAAAAAAAAAGAAAGAAAAAGAGAAACATCTTATTATAATGGAGATTGTGTGTTTTTTTGTCTGTAACCGAAACTATATTACTATACAAATCACAATTCCTTTTGTTATTTACATCACATTCTCCAGGATTTTATTTTTATTTAAATCTCAATTATTAATAAAATTGTTTTACATTATTAATACTGTTAAGCATATCTACATACTAACAACATGCAATTATATTTATATATACAACAAAATAGCGGTTTACAGTGTGAACGGGAAGGCTAATTTGCATATTGATATTAAAAATGTGATTTTAATAAATATGTGCTTAGTATTATTGATTTTTAATTGTTTGGTTTTATTTTAATGAATATAAGCAAAAATCTCTTCAATGAATCTTAAATGAAATCCATTAACAAGAATAAATAACTGTAATTTTATTCTTTACTTCCTATTTTAATTAAATACTTAAATTAGAAAAGAATAACAATGAAAGACGGGAGTGATGGAAGAGTAAGTTTCAGTTGTTCTATTTTTTCGATTATACTCCCTCTGTTTCAAATCATTTTATCTGCATTCTTATTTAGTTTCATTAGCCTTTCTAATTTAATATGATATTTATTTCATTACAACTTAAATACTTGCACCCGGAGGGTGCATATATTTGCTAGTTTTTTTAAGAGACTGGAATGTGTGGATTTTTATTTGGGAATAATTCAAGAGGTAAATTCTGAAATAACATTTTGTGCATTGAGGTGTACATAGTGTAATGGTTATAATCATAGAAAATGCACATGGCAAACCATGTTTGAATCCTGGACGAGGCTGTTTGCATTTACCTTTGCACTAATGCCCTTGACAAAAGCACAAATCCATTTCTTCTCTCTCCAGCTATGAATAAATAGTAGGGTAGACTGGTCTTTCAAATCTTAGTAAGAGTGATTAGTTGAATAGACTGGTCTCTCTAGCTTTAGTAAGGGCAACTAGTAGGGTAGATTGGGCTTTCTAGCCTTAGTAAGTGTAAAATAATCATACTAGTTCCAATTACCATCGAATTGGTAAGACAAGCAACAATTAGTCGTAACTGAATACAAATCTATCTTGCTGCCATAACAACTGCAAAATGCGGTTATTTATGAAGCCTCATAACATCATAGAAACCAAGCAGCCAATCAGGACTTAAGGAATGGTATCACCCAAATGCATGAGTGGACTATTCTTGATTCCCATAAGTACCATTTGTCTTGGCACTGGTTCAATTGTGGTTAGCTAGTTGCTGTTGTTCAAACCAACAGTACACTAACGAACTTTAACAGTAAGGACTAGTCTGGAAGAAAAACTGAATTCAAACACTCTACTAATGTGGCAGTGTAACTTTCTGTGGTGGAGTGGAAAAACTTGGAGTTGGAGTTTGTTCCTAAGACAGACTGACATTGTATCCAACCTTGTTCTGATAACTGTAATAATACTACAAACAAATTGTATAGCACGTTTCCCTTCCTTTGGACAATATTGGTGTTGTGAAAAGGGAAGAACTCCAATATAGGAAACTGCTGGTCTTCCATTGTAGCCTTACCTTACTGTCCTGAGATCCAGGACCATGTCTATTTTCTTACTTTCTTGAGAAGATCAAATGACTACACAAGTCAAAACATATGTGACTATCAGTCGGTAGAGCGTTCGGCTAGAAACCACAAGGTTCCTAGTTCGATCTCGGTACTCGCCAACTCAGCGTATGAGTAGCACAGGGATCTGTGCAGTAAAGTAAGGAGCTGATGGTAGGTGTGGCGCTCCACCTCAGACGCAAAAAACAATCTTCTTGGTCTGGCGCTAGTGAAAAGGGGATAGACTCCCTCGCTGATTGGCTGATACCGACATTAGGCCGCTCCGACGACTTTACTTACTTAATTTACTAAATTAACACTATTTGAAATTTAATGTGATTATATGGACTGTGACACCTTTTTATTTACAGCTCATACAGTCTCATCAACTGATTGACTTTCCTTCCAAATTATGTAGATTCTTTTAAAAGGAAGATGGCTGCCAGTGTCGGTTGAAACTGCAGAAGTCATGGGTGAAAATAAGGTCACATAGCTAACTTTATAGATGACTGTTGTCACAAATTCTTTCAATCCACAGTTTGGTGCAAGCATGTGTGACATTTAGCTTTCAACTTTTGGGATTACCAATCAAACTAACCCAACTAAAACAATATGAAAACATGGACAGATGAACCCTGACCCCAGTGCTCTCTCTCTCTCTCTCTCTCTCTCTCTCTCTCTGTTACTGACTGACCAATTGACCCAGCTGCAATATAAAGGGTATCAAAGCCTTAGCAAACTTTTTTTTTTTTTATAACCACTTTTCCCTGTAAGATATTAAACATATAGAATGTGTCTCTAACATCAAGTTTAATGGCCACTGAAGGTAACCTTTGGACCATATGACCTTTAGGCACCCCTTTTGCGATTTCATTTCATAAGGACATTTTTTTCATTTACACCGTCAAAATCCAGTTGTTTGTTAACAGACGATTTTTAGAGTTTTTTTTAAATTATAAAACTAACCCTAACCCTAACCCTAACCTCTAACAAACAACTGGATTTTGACGGTGTAAATGAAAAAAATGTCCTTATGAAACGAGATCGCAAAAGGGGTGCCTAAAGGTCATATGGTCCCAACCTTTAAGCGAATAATAATATTCAATTCTTAAGTTGGTGATGATTTGTCTTGGTCTCTTTGTTTAATGGCATATCAACCTTTGTAGGTTATTCAATGCCAAAGCCATCCTTGTAGAAGAGCAGTGGTTATACTATTTAACCCATAGCTGGAGGGATGAGCGTTTTCTTACCTTTCCTAAATGTATTAGTTCAAAAGTAAATGTAATAGTACGACTGAAGTTTAAAGTCGCTTACTACTTTGTTGCAGTCCAGCATGTTAGCCACTACGCCATGAGGACTCTCCCTCACAGTTGGTAAGTATTGATATGTGTGTGTGTGTGTGTGTGTGTGTGTGTGTTGTATATTAATCATATATATAAACAAAAAGAATATCAGCCCAGATGCTTTCTTTCATGACAAATAATAACATTTTATTGACTACTTAATCCAATCTATTTGCACAAACAAACATACAAGGTATGATCAAAAAGTATCAAGACTGAAGCTTTGAATCTAAAAATTTTAAATTTAAATAAAAATGTGAGCACAGTTGAGTATTTTATATAATCAAGAGATGATGTTTAAATGTCTAGTTATCCTGTGTATGACACTAGACTGCATCTAATGGTGAAGCTCCAGTTCTTGAGCACTGATGAGTGTGGATTATCTCTTCATTAAACATTATTACCAGGTCCACTCTCTGAGTGGTAGTACCTGTTAGAGTCCTATCTATGGATCAAATAGATCCATTTGAAAATCATTTAGCAAATGTAATGGGGTTTAAAAGAAGCAACTCGCGAACAAGTGCCAAAAATGACCAACAACCTTAAACTTACATAAAACCACAACTACCCGACCCCATAATCATTTAGAAAATTCTAAAAGAAATGAAAAATCTGAAACAACCAGAGGATGTCTTCATATGACCTTTAGGAACCCCTTTTGCGATCTCAATTCATAAGGACATGTTTTTCATTTACACCGTCAAAATTCGATTGTTTGTTAGGGGTTAGGGTTAGGGTTAGTTTTTTTAAAAAAAACTCTAAAAATTTTGATGGTGTAAATGAAAAACATGTCCTTATGGATCAAGATTGCAAAAGGGGTGCCTAAAGGTCATATGGTCCGAGGATGCTAGTTCAACATGTGTTATCTCTTATGTGCACAAGCAACAGGTGTTCTTGCAACAGATGCATTTAATAGAAGTATAAGCATTTTCTTTTCAGTGATACACTTTACAACTGTTTGATTATTTTGTCTATTGTTTTATCTTATCACTTCCAAAAAGCAAAAATCACAATGTTAGCTGGTGAGCTTTACTAATCCATGGTAATTAAATTCGGTTATTTCCTATAAGTCTAACATGATCAAAGGGGAACCACTCTTGACTGATAAATTATTTATTTATTTTCCCATTAAACTAACCCTTAACCCTAACCCTGTCTTCTTTTTTCCTAGTAGATCAATAAATAAATAAATAATTTATCAGTCAAGAGTAGTTCCCCTTTGATCCTGTTAGACTTATAGGAACTTAAAGGAAGCGCGTGGTGTAATGGTTAAAGTCATGGGAAATGGACTCGTCGCCCCGAGTTCAAATCCTGGACGTGGTAAGTGCATTTCATTTAGCGCTAATATCCTTGGGAAAGGTATGAATCCTACTCTCCCCCAGCTATGGGTAAATAGTAGGGCAGACTGGGCTCTTTAACCTTGGTTAGTGTTGTGATGTTAGTCCCAACAGTAAAAAGAAGTCAAGTCGAGATGGGTAAAATAAGACAAGTGTATTTACAATTAATGGTACATGTACGACTAGCTTGTCGTTAACGGGAACAGTCCTCCTTTCCACTCGGTGTCTCACTATTTATAGTGAGAACCGGTGCATGTTCTCCACTGTAGGAACGGCCGGTACAACAGTTAGGCAACCGGTCTAGGAGAAGGAAAACTCTGAATTCAAACCTGTTAAACTCCGCTTAAGAAATTGACCTTGTGTCGTATCCTGCTCGTGCGGAGGAGTTGGTAAATATATATAGGAAATAACCTTAAATTCTTTTAGATATTGTTCTTTCTCTCATTTCCCCATTTTCAAGTGTGTTTTAGCAGCAAGTACTGAATTCAATTTAGGTATAACATTTTCCTCCTTTAGAGACCTTTACTCCAAAACTTATTTCATCTAAACATCTAAAGACTATGAACCCTCTAGAGTATCTATATATTAATACTCGTGTTCCTTAATTAAATGACTGTTATCATCTTGCAACACCCTCTGGTTAAAAATGAGACTATCAAAACCATCCAAGATGAAATGCAAAAATGTAAATCCTGATTATTTAGTGTTGTTTATCTGCTGATTTCTTATTTCTTATGAGTGTCGTCACATCAGCTAAATGATGGACCATTCTGTTTTTATTATAAAGAAAGAAAGGGAAGCAAAAGGACATGCTACACAGAAAAAATATAAGAAGAAAGAGAGTAGGGGAATGAAGCGAAGAAGAAAATGAGAGTGAGAGAAAGTTAAATCAAGATTATTATAGCTTTTACATATTGAACTATTCAGCAATAGCTCTTAAGAAAACATATCAAACATTGTAATAATAAGATTATCATATTATGGTATATCCATAGGTCCTGCTAGTTAATATTAATATTATATATATTTAAATTAATCAGACCAGTTTAGCTCAGTCAGTAGTGCCAAGGAACCACAAGGTTCCAGGTTCCATACCAGCTCTTGCCAATTCAGCACATGAGTAGCACAGCTTAAATCTCTGCAGTAATGTGGAGAGTTGATGGTAAGTGAAGCACTCCACTTCAGATGCAAAAACAATCTACATGGTCTAGCACTAGTGAAAAGGGGATAGACAGACTCCCTTGCTGTCTGGCTGATACCGACAATAGGCTTCTCTACCGATTTTACTTTCACTTATATATATTACAAGTTGTATCAAAAGTATTTTCATTTTTTAACAGCCCTTTACTCCAAATCTTATTTTATGTACTCAACTAAAGACTATCAAAGAGTCCACTATATTATTAACATTATTATTATATATATTAGTGTGTATCAAAAATATATTTATATATTTTATAAACCTTTAATTGTCATTTCATGTATATATCGAAAGACTATAATGACTCCACTATATTATTATAACATGACCTCTTTTCAAAACCAGAAGCTGAAGTAGGTCATCATCCAAATTGCTCTAAATTAAAGAATAAAGCAATTTCCAGTTCAATTTGTAAAAAAAAAAAAGGTCGTCGGGATGGCCTAAAGTCAGTACCAGCCTATCAGTGAGGGAGTCTATCACCTTTTCACTAGCGCTAGACGAAGGAGATTATTTTAGCATCTGAGGTGGAGCTACCATCAGCTCCTTACTTTACTGCACAGATCCCTGTGCTACTCATACGCTGAGTTGGCGAGGGCCGGTATCAAACCAGGAACCTCGTGGTTTCTAGCCAAACGCTCTATCGACTGAGCTAACCCGGCCCTTTAAATCCAATTTGTAATTGAATTAATTTATGTGTGCATACCCCCCGTATGGAGGGGTCTACATTTGTGCTGAACATTATCTTTAATCATCCATATTCTTAATATGAGATAACTACAAAATGCTAATTAGAATCTTCCACTCCTTCTTAGATAGAAGCATCAACATAATCATGGACTGCTATAACACTTGAAACCCAATGGGTTCACAGGTTGTCTAGTTCTTTTTTTTTTTTTTTAAATGTCCACTGATATGAACATTCTGACAATATATTCAAAGCAAATTTTTTTGAATGGAGTTAAAATAAAGAGAGTTCTAATACAAATTAATGATAACAAAAAACAAATTTGATCAGGATATTCTACTTTTATTTGAATTTCTTCTCAGACTAACCCCAATGAAATGAATCTAAAACAGGAAATAGAGAACAATAACACTAGAGAATAAGGTAGTTAAAAGAACTAGCATATGTGTTAGACTGATAAGCTCATCAGTAGACCTGGCATAGAATCAAGTAATATCTTGAAACTTTTTAATCAGCAAAGAACAGATATTTGGTTTAATGCTCCAAAATTCCAAAACCTAATTTCTTTATGATATAATCGCCTAGTAGATATATACTGATTGGCTGTGAGTTCAATCCTTGAGTGAGGCAGTAAAATTCATATTACCTTGTTTCAAATTAACTCCAGAGAATAAACTAATAGAAAAGGAAAACAACCTCCTTCTGTAGATTGGATAAAATATTCAGTTTGAAATTCCTGAGTCACCAACCCAAACACTTGAAGAAGGCTGGAGCTTACAACAACCAAATCATGATCCTAATGAAAATGTAGACAATTATTTTAACTTAATGTTGTGCTAATTTACTTGAACTGTGTTCTATCTTGATTGTTATGGCTTAGAATTGAATACAATATAAAAGACTTGGATTCGAAAAGATCCAAATCCACTCCCTGACCCATGGACTTGTCAAAGGGAGAATGAACTTGTTTAATGATCCTTCAAACTGTGGCTCATAAGATCCATGTTAAGGTAAATCATTTGAAAAAGATAAAGTGTAAAAAAATCAATTTTGGTGCATTATTTTTTATTGCTGTTGTTGGGTCAGTAAAATATGTTTTTTCCTATGTGAGGGAGAGTCTTTCTTTGATTGGACATAACAATCATGTAATGTGCCCAGGAGTTTTGGTGCCAGGCTCAGATAGAAATTTTAGACCAGTTCCAGGGAGCAGTCGTCCAGAAATTATCACTGAGAATTGACTAAAACAGAAGATACTAGATATCCTCAAATTCCTCTCCATCACACTGGTAAGATTCTCAAACTTGACACTATACACAGGAAGGACATTTATATTGTTATTCATTGTTTTGTTGCTAAATAAACTGTTAGAATTGAACTGAGTTTTAATTGATTTATTTGTTGCTGTTAGTCTTAGAATAATGCTTTACTAACAAAATAATGTAAGCAAAGCTTAGATTAGAGGATATCCATTGAATATGTAAGGAAGAAGCAGCAAATTTAAGGAAGAAGCAGCAAATTTAAGAAATAAATAAATCTTTCCAATTGTTTTGGCCTCAGTTAAATTTTGTGATTTTTTAATTGTTAATTGGTGTCTTTGTTCTCTCTTTTGTTTTTCATCATTTTTTAAGCAAAATGAAAAATCCACTAAAAAGGAAAAATAGGAAAAGACAGAAGAGTTCAAGACTAGAGATGATGATTGATATTGCATTTGACATTTTTCAGGTTATAAAAATAAAAAAAAAAAAAAAGGTGGCATAAAATTCCACAGGTGAGAAGTACATAGGAAGAAACTATTATGATAAAAATTATCATTACATTTAAAAATTTTAACAGTAAAAGATGAGATCAAGCAGCTAATCTTGTGCTATGTCTAAATACATGGCAACAAAAGACAGTTTCCATGGAAGTATTTATAGAAAAGATAGATTCTGATGATGTGATAATGATTGAAGCCAACCTTATAATTCTGGACCAATATTATTGATGATTCTTCTTTGGATTTTATCTAGAATCTCAGGAATCAGACCAGATGTGGCAATAATACTTAATAGAAGGGTTTTTGGTTTTGTCTATTCCTGTTTGGTTTCTTAAGATATACCATCATCGTTATTTTCCATTGGATTCCTTATGACCTATACATACTGCTTTTAAATCAAAATACAACTTACATAGACAGGGTGTTAGTAGCAGTTTTGGGGCAACCTTATTGTTTAATAGTTTTTATATCATTCAGTTGTTACTCTATTCTCATGGCAAGTATGACTGGATGATTTTACAAATTTACCCCCACCACACACATACACACACACTGTGTATATATTCTTGGTAGCATTAACATGTATAAGGAATAAGGTATAGAAGACAGTCTAAGATTATGATGGTATCTGATAATAGGTGTGGATGGGAGAGAGGGCATAGAAGACATTTAGTGTAAAACAATGTTAGTAGCTGATACTAGGTAATGGTGGGGATACTAGCCAAAACTGACCTGCAGCAATACCGTTAGTACCCATAGATGTGTACCACCTGTCTGATGACTCTCCCCTCCTGTTTTGTAGTTAATCGGGGAAATAGACTAAAAATGTAAAAAAAAAAAATTTAAAAAATTTTAATTAAAAAAAAGCTTAGTAAATCAGAAATGCATAAATCTATTATTTATCTACCAGTGTATTTGTGCCATAACAAATGATGGAAATATTTTTTAAATTTTACAATTACATCATACATACAATATAGAAATAAGAAAACATATATATTTACCAACCCCTTCACATGAGCAGGATGTGACACAAGTTTAATAGGTTTGAATTTAGAGTTTTCTTTTTCCTATACTGGTTGACTAAACAAAGTTAAATAACCCAGTCTACCCTACTATTTACTCATAGCTGGAGAGAGAATAGGTGGATTCCTACCTTTCCCAAGGGTATTAGCACTATATGAAACAGCCTTGTCTAGGATTTGAACTCATCTTACTGTGTCCATTTCCTACACCTTTCACCTCCCAAAGAAAACAATATTGAAAATAAACTAGAAAATCCAGAGATCTATAAAGAAAACATTATATATCTCAGTACTTTCCAGTTTATCTATCTATACATATATAAAGGGCAGTTGTGTATATGTGTATGTCCAGAGGAAACTTTGAAAATAAAACAATTAATGACAAAGTAAATACATATACACATTAAATATCACCAGGGCTTGGTTTTTGAGCAAAAATAATGAAGATTTTATTCATAATTAGGAAGATATTTAAAAATTAAAATTTGTATAGTAACAGAAGGTAATTGAAATATAATGTTGATTGATTGAATTAATCGCCTCATTTATATTAGTATTTTTTTAAAATTGTAAATTATTGAATTAAAATTTCTTACTATATTGTTATACATTTATGTGGGGATTTTATGGGGCATCCAGTGAGGATCTAACTTGTGATAAATAATAATGGATCTGCGAGACTAACTTTTTAAAAATCCCCCTCTACCCGGGCAACGCCTGGTAGCCATTTCTTGTATTAAATATTTCCTAAATTTAAAGTTGAAGTGAGGTTAAAATATAAATTATTCATGATGTTTAATCTTTTAAATTTAGAATAAGAAAATTTTGTTTCTAAGATCTCATTGAGACACATTGATCATTGAATAATTATGGACTTTGTCAAATTTACCATGATATAAATTTCTGTTCTGTTACATCATTTGTTGGTGATGGATTTTAAGGTATGTAAAATATTCTTGGATTATATAATCTTGAAGTCAGTTTTTTTTTCCAAATAATTATATGGCTATATTGCTTACAAATGATTATTTTCCTTCGTTACCTAAGGATAATAATCATTTGTAAGCAATTATAGTTTTAAATATGAGGCATGTGATGTAATGGTTGCCGTCCTAGAAAAGGGATACGGCAAGAAGAGTTCAAGTTCTAAACAACTATGTTTGCATTTCACATAGCGCTAATACCCTTCGCTATTCTCCCTCCAGCTATGGATAAATAGAAGGGTAGACTGTTTTTTAACTTTGGTTAGGCAACCAGTCCAGGTGAAGGAAAACTGAATTGAAACCTGTTAAACTCTGCTTAAAAAATTGACCTTGTGTTACATCCTGCTCATGCGGAGGGGTTGGTAAATGTTTTCTTATTTCTTATTTATGTAAGTATGATATAATGATTAAGAATACATCATGAAATGGACAGTAACTTGAAGAAAGTTTTTGTGGATGAAATCCTATCTTAATTTCTTTTTATCCTGATTTAAAAGTTTTAAATCCTGATTTTAAGGTTTTACAGTGTATGAGTATCTCTATCTTTTTATATTGATCACTTTAGAAAGGGAAAATCACAAGTGAGTTGTTTTTAAATTTTACAATTTACATTCAAATATTTCAAATATCTATCTGCATGTGTACATCGACTGAGGCTTTAGAATGCACCAAATGCACCTCTGTAGAGGGGTAAGACCCCCCCCCCAAATGGGATCATCTGTTGGCCGTGGGTGGTGACCCATGATGCATAAGGATGAGCAGTCCAGGACATGCAACACCACCACTTTGGACCTTACTTAGGTTAAACATGCGGTCAGAAAAGCCTCCTCCAATCAATTGGCTGGCCATGTCAAGCCCTAGCACCTATATGATTGTCCTGACCTTATTGCCCTTATGGTAACCCCAACCCTTTTTATCATATATATGCTAGAAGGCAGTGGCTGAGGGTCTTCATATCCTGGAAATGATGTTAAACTCAATCTGATGGTGAGGTTCCAATTCTGGAGGTTTGGGGAATGTGGAGCACCCCTTCATTAGCATTGCTCCCAGGTCCACTCTGACCTGGAGTGGTCCCATCCATGGTGCTCAATATAATATATATAGAGCTATTATATAATATAATAAAAATAAATATATAAAGGTTTATATATTTAATGACATAGGAACAATCATGACCAATGGTTTCATGCATGCGTGCGTAACCACAACATTCATCAGGTGACGTTGGGTTTTAAGTTCAAATGTCAAAGTTCAAATTGCATTTTGAACTTTAAACCCCAACGTCACCTGATGAATGTTTGCGGTTATGCACGCATGCATGAAACCACAGGTTGTGACTGTTCCTATGTCATTAAATATATAAAACCTTTATATATCTATTTTTATTCTTTAAATATATATATATATATATATATATATATATATATATATATATTCACGGAACAAATGGACATGCTACAACTAACACACTCGTCTACCCGGATTTTAATAGCATGTCAAACCCTCAAAAACACTTTAATTTTTATAGTTCTTCTATAATGCTCCCTTTCAAAAAATCTATAAACAATTTCTTCAAATAAGAAATTTTCTCCTGACGATGACCTAAGGTCGAAACTAGTTGAGAATAAACAACATACAAGAAATATTCCTGATTGTCTTATTACTTTTTGTTCCTACTATATATATATATATATATATATATATAAACCCAAGGACATATAAGTATTTCGGTTGATATCCAATATATATATATATATATACATATATAGCAATTTTTTATATTAGAGGAAGGAAAATGAAGTGCTCATTTATGGTTGTAAGAACTAGATTATTATAATCTCTACATTTGAGGGCTTTTTGTTAGAAGGACTAGCTTCATCATACAAACATCTAAATGTTAAATCAGAAATATTCAGAGATTGTCCGCACTGAAAAAATATTTATCAAACTCTTGAACTGGAAAAATAACAACACAAAATCAACCACCATAAAAGGAAAAAAAAAATTTTCTAAGTGTTATTCTTAACATTATGCACACACAAGGCTGACACATGGACGAATAAAGCGAAAATGCTATACATAAAAGATATTCATTTGGATGTCATTCCCAAGGTGATTTGTCTGATGATAAGCATCTAATGCTTTGAAACCAGCAGTAACAAAAAGTCATTAAATGTATAGTTTATAATATATATACATATATATATATATATACATATATACACACACACATATATATATATATACACACACACACATATATATATATATACACACACATATATATATATATATAACACATATATATATATATATAAGTCGTCAGGGCGGCCTAAAGTCGGTATCAGCAAATCAGTGAAAAGGGGATAGACTCCCTCGCTGATTGGCTGATACCGACATTAGGCCGCCCCGACGACTTTTATATATATATATATATTATATAATATATATATATACATATATACATATATATTAACATATATATATAATATATACACACACACATTATATATATATATATATATATATATATATACACACACACACTATATATATATTACACATATATATATATATTATTATATATATACACACACACACCACACATTATATATATATATATAATATATATATATATATATATATATATATATGTATGTATGTATGTCCTGATATTGTCATCTGATCTGTTAATCTAAAAAAAATTTAAATTTATATCATTGAGTTAACAGTCCCTTTTGAGGAAAATCTTAACTGGTATCCAACTTACACTGATGTACCATCAGTGTAAGTTGGAAAAATATGAAGATCTACGAGAACAATGCGTCAGAAATGGATGGACAACAAATGTATCTCCTATCAAAATTGGATGCCGAGAATTTATTACCAACTCAACCTCCACATTTTTGACTAAACTTGGACTTTTGCCATCAGACAAGAGGAAATACATCAAAAAGATCCCAGATAAGGCTCTATCCACATCAGCATGGATATGGCAATCCCACAGTGTGACAACAAAGCAACAAAGTCTGGTGGTATTGTGAGATACTGCTAGGACGCTCTGAGTTAATGGTAATGATGTTTCGGTCCCAAAACCATGCCTGAACCCAGAATCATCATCTGATGAAGGCTTTGTTGGATGCAACGCTTACTGTTTAAACATCAGTCATTGTATGAAGTTATACATGCACATTTTTTGTAAAAAGTTTTGGTGTAAATTTCAGACTACACAATTTATTTGAAGGGGCAGGTAGTCATATTTTTGTCTCAGCCCTAGTTGGTATCTCAGTCTGTGGTGTAACTGTATTTCTTTTAGATTTATTGAAAACAAGGTAGTAGTACCTGTTATGTATCAATGGATCAAAGAGGCCATTTGGGATAAAATATCAATCACTGACTCACTCCTTCATGTTCTTCCACCCCCTCTCTCCTCTGTTGACCTAGATTGTTGATACTATAATTTTAAATTCATTGAAAATAGTGTAGTGATACAATGTCATTTTTTCTGTTGAATATAGTCAACAGTATTAAGAGTTCAATTTTGGAGATAGTGAAGGATTTTTTTTTGAGAGCTCACCATATTTCTTATAATGTTTTTAAGCTAAAGAGATTGGATTTAAAAGTTGTTTTTCTTTTCCTAAATTGTAAGATTGTTGAATAAGTTGGCTTACTACCCTACAACTACTACCTCTACTGACATCTCTTCCTACCCCTTTTATATTGCTGAATAAAACCAGTAGAACGAGACTAACATGTGAATCTTTTGTGTTATAAGCAGGCCTATACATCTGACTTGTTTGTATGTGAGTTACATGTCCTTTAAGATATCCCACAATAAGCAGATCAGACACTGACAACCATAAGACTCTGTCTAAACTGGTTGATTGGTTGGTTGGTTGGTTTTTATGGCATGTCAACCTGTTGGGTCATTTTATGCCAAAGATGTTTTTGCTTAATTCATTTTTGATGGCCAATCAAACTCATGTTTTCTATTTAACCCATAGATGGGACCCTAACATGTAATGCCACTCTGGGTCAGAGTGGACCTGGGATGAATGGGTGCTCCACATTACCCCAGAACTGGAACCTCTCCATCAAATAGAGTTTAGCATCATACCCAGGACATGAAGACCCTCAGCTACCACCTTCTAGCACATGATAAAAAGGGTTGGAGCTTTCCATAAGGAGAATAGGATTGGGACAATCATATAGGTGCTAGGGCCTGATGTGACCAGCCAATTGATTGGAAGGGGTTTCTCTGACTACCCGTCTAGCCTAAGTAAGGACAAAAGGGGAGTGTTGCAGCCACCAGAGTTCCATCCTTAAGCCTCATGGGTCACCATCCACAGCCAACAGGCGGACCCATTGGGGGAGTCTTACCCCTCTGTAGAGGTACAGTCAGTGTATTCTAACGCCCCTAGCCGACAGGTCTGGACTGAATTGGTATTAAGAACAAGTTATAAATTCAACAGCTCAGTCAGTAGAGTATCTGGCTGGGAACCTCAAGGTTCCTGGTTCATTTCTGGCCCTCGCCAACTCAGTGTATGAGTAGCACATGGATATGTTCGGTAAAGTGAGGAGCTGATGGTAGGAGTGGTGCTCCGCCTCAGACACCCAAACAATCTCCTTGGTCTAGCGTGAGTGAAAAGGGGATAGACACCCTTGCTGTCTGGCTGATACCGACTTTAGGCCACCCCAACGACTTAACTTACTTTACATAAGCGTACCAAAGTGTAGCTGTTCAAGACTTAACATTAAACTAATGTCTCCTGACTAGGACACTAAGCTGCATCTATTAGTGATGCTCCAATTCTGGAGAGTATGAAGTCACCACTGTATTTCCATTACTCCCAGGTCCACTCTCATCCAGGGTGGTAGTACCTGTTAGGATACACCTGCACAAGTGAAATCTATTAGACAAACCATCCAGGTGAGATGAACAAGACATGATGGAGAGGACAAACTCACAAGTGATGTTCTCCTATAGATACATACACATGGGCACACCACTGTGGGCTAACCTGCAAAAAAGATACATCAATCAAAATGGATTCAGTATGCTGTATGGAAGACCCGCTAGTAGTCATAACCGATAGAGATGGTTGTGAGAAAGAGTCATGGTGTTACATAATCATTAGATACCTAATGATTATGACAATAGTGTAAAAATCATATTAGTGCAGCTGATGGCCTTGAGAGTGAGTGACAGCGTTTGACCTCACTCTGACCTTGCGTTCTGGGGATGATCGTGAGAATCGGAAGGCAATAGAAGCCCCTTCCGGTTTAAGGTGTAAGCAACTCAGTTAGTTAGAGTTAGAAGTTAGAAGCGAAGCTAGCAAGATGTGAGTCTCACTGCGTGATTGTCTGGTCTGGGGGATCTACGAATAAAGTAACATCATCGTAAATCGAAGTCTTGTGGTTATTACTAAAAGCTAACAATGGCACAAGGCTTCTGATAAGGAGTGATCTCCAACAGAAACCAGACATGGAATCCTCAAGAAGACCAGACCTTAGAAGATATACCAGACCAAATAGATGATAGAAGAACCAAGCCGCCAGAAGAGTAGACGACCAGAGTAAGACGTAAGAAGGTATATAACATATATAGATATATAGTGCCGGTAAAGAAGGGTATACAACATATACCTATTTGGTACCGTCAAAGAAAAGGCACTATGTAACAATGGGAATCCATGCTGACAGTACAACATGATGATTATGATGATGAAAATGTCAATGTTTTAAGAGCCAATGTAGTTCAAAATCATTTGAAATATTATCTTAAACATAAGAGTTGGAGTTTTTGTGTATATAAGGCGTGTGTCAAATGCCCACTTCTACTTATAGACTCGCCGATAACCATGTGTGACCAACCTATTGGCAACCACCGGCAGTGCTCTGCTGCTGATATTGTATTTATATCGGCTGTTCTGATCTTAGCTACTCACAAATACCTTGAACCTTCGTGGACGACGGAACATAGGATTATATCACTGGACCTTTGATACTATGTGGGATTCCAGAACTTAGGACTTATTCACTTACAAAAGGATTCTATAACTCAGGACTTACTTACTTACTTACTTTAAGTCCTTTACAACTGGCCAAGGATGGCGGTCAGAAACTTAACAAGGACCATAACAATTGCTACCATTCCAGTTCAGAGTGGACCTGGAAGTAATGACAATGAAGGAGTGGATGCAAATTAATTTTATATCTGGTACATTTGAGGTAATTAATGGCTCAGTGTTGAATCTAGTGAACGACTAAAAATGGTGTTAACCCCAATTGCAGATTCTGTGATATCTGAACCTATTGATGACATCATATCTAGGTGCCCTGTCACCACACCCACCCACCTCAGGAAGTTTAGACACAATAAAGTGGGGCAGTTGACTCATTAAGTAATTTGTAAATACTATGGTGCACATTGCTATAGACAACATTTAGTATCGGTATCTGAAATACATTATCTAACAACTAGCAGGACCTGTAGATATATCACAGTATGATGATTTAATCATTACAATGTTTGATATGTTTACTTAAGAGCTATTGCTAAATAGTTCAATATGTAAAAGTAACTTAGTTTAACTCTCTCTCACTCTTTTTTTTTTCATTCTTTTCATCTTTTCCTTATGTTCGACTGAAAAAGATTAGCATTATTGCTTCCACTCTATCTTTCCCTACTTTCTTTCTTTCTGATTATATATTTTCTATGTACCATGTCCTTTTTTTCCGTTTTTTTTTCTTCTTTATAATAAAACTGAATCGTCCATTATTTATCTGAGGTGACAATACTGATAAGAAATAAGAATTTGTTGGATTAACAACACCAGATAATCAGGATTTATATTTTTGAATTTCAATTTGAATGATTTGGGATGGTCTACTTTTTAACCAGAGGGTGTTGCAAAATAATAACGGTCATACAATTTTAGGAATAGGAGTATTAATATATAGATATTTATGGGATTTCCCAATACCCCACAATTTTGTACCATGAAGGCTAAATGTCCGGATATAATAATCAAAGACAAAAACAAAATAAAAAAATGTTTATTAATAGATATAAACATTCCAGCAAATTAGAACAAATCTGTAAAAGAATTTGAAAAGGTCTCTAAGTACAAAGATCCGGGGAGGGAAATTGTAATAATGTGGCAACTCAAAATACAGCAATATCTGTGAGGGAGGGATTCTTCAAAAGAATGTATTGACAGGTATTTAGGTAATATACCAGGAAACCCAAAAATCTATGAAATACAAAAAAATTGTTCTCACAGGCAGTGGTCTGTTTCTTCATAAAGTACCGGCCATTCTCTCAAATTAGTAGACCAGTTCACATACCTAGGTAGAAATATCTCATCTACAGAAAGCAATGTCAATATATGCATAGGAAAGGTATGGATAGCTATAGGCAGAGTTTCAATCATTCTGATCTCTCTGATAAGATAAAGTGTGAATTCTTCCAAGTTATAACCATGTCACGGTCCGTGTTAGCTCAGTTAGTAGAGCATTTGGCTAGAAACCACAAGGTTCTTAGTTCGATACTGACAGTTACTAAGTGCTGTTGACTTTGAAGGCATCTACACACTGGATGTTGAGTCTCTGAAATTAGTTGACCAGTTCACATACCTAGGTAGTAATATCTCATCTACATAAAACAATGTTAATGTATGCATTGGAAAGGTATGAACTGCTCTTGACAGATGTGTTTATAGATTGAATGTGTGTATATTAAAGAAAATCAAATTAACAACATACTGATGTATCACAATTTAGTGAGTTCGATTCTCACTGGGTGCCACATTTTTTGGCTTTGTGCTACAAACTGAGTAAAGCTTGATAAACAACAAAAACATCTTATTATAATGGAGATTGTGTGTTTTTCTGTCTGTAACCGAAACTATATTACTACTCAAGTCACAATTCTCTTAGAATTGACATCACATTCTCCATGAGTTTATTTTTATTTAACCTCAATTATTAATAAAATTATTTCACATTATTAATACTGTTAACTATGTCTACATACTGACACCATGCAATTATATTTATATATACAAAAATACTGGTTTACAGTGTAAACGGGAAGGCTAATTTGCATATTAATATTAAAAAATCGAATTTAATAAATATGTGCTTAGTATTATTGATTTCTAACTGTTTAGTTTTATTTTAATGAATATAAGCAAAAATCTCTTCCATGAATCTGAAATGAAATCCATTAACAAGATAAAATAACTGTCATTTTATTCTTTACTTCCTCTTATAACTAAATACTTAAATTAGAAAAAATAACAATGAAAGACGAGAGTGATGAAAGAGTAAGTTTCAGTTGTTCCCTTTTTTATTATACTCCCTCTGTTTCAAATCTTTTATTATACTCCCTCTGTTTCAATTCTTTTTATCTGTATTCTTATTTAGTTTCATTAGCCTTTCTAATTTTATACCATATCTTATTACATTAAAACTTAAATACTTGCACCCGGAGGGTGCATATATTTGCTAGTATGTATGATAATAATTTGATAATATTGGCTTCAAACATCATTGTCTGCTTAAGATTTCAGGTTGGTTGGTTGGTTGGTTGGTTAGTTGGTTGGTTGGAATTTTATGACATGTCAATATTTGTGTTATTTTATGCCAAAGATATATTTTTTTTATTCCTTCTTGTTGGGTATTCAAAATTATGTTAAAACTTATTTTTGGATCTATTTGACCCTAACAGGTACTACCACTCTGGGTCAGAGTGGACCTGGAAGTAATCGTAGAACTGTTGTTTTTAGATCTATACATAAAAGAAGCTTTAGAGCAGTTGTTCTCAACCAGGGTCTATGTAACATTACTGGGTGTTGTGACACCCTATTAGTACATCAACTAGTATACATACGTAAAATCGTAGGTTGATTCGGTTTGAAGAATAGACTTCAAAGTGTGTGGCGAGCAAAAGAAAGTTAAAAGTCTGTCCGTTTTTTTAAAAAATATTTTCCTTCTGTACAAAGGAATGTTGACATTCCAAATACTACCTGTATGAACTGAAGACAAGTGTATTGCCACCCCCCCTTCTTTGAGGTGGCTTCACGACCACAAGAGTGCAGGCGACACCAGACCCATCACCATGGCAACGACTGAGGTACACCCCCTCCCTGTGCCTATTTTTTTGTTTCGCGCCAAGAATTCGCGCACGTCCAAAAGAAAAGACACAACTCAGTAAACCTGACCAGCGATATGATGTGTAATTCCTCGCTCCGAGAGAAAACTACTTATTTGAGTACAAGGATGGACGATAAAGAAGATTACTGACGAATCAGAATCCAGTCTGTTACAGAGAGAAAGAAGAAACTACAGATGACAAAAGAGTGAATGAAAAGAAAAGAAAAGAGATTGAATTATTGTTGTTTTTGACAGGAACTTTTGATTGACTCTGAAATTTTGTGGAGAAGGATTTTAACAGACTCTAATCTTTTGTGGGAAAAAGAACATTTCTTTCGATGGACCATGTGGCAATCATGAGTTGAAAGCAAAATGTATTCTGTTATGTTGTATTCTGTAAACTGATAATTGATTGTGTGATTATTGTTTATACGCCAGTATTTGTATTTTACTCGATTGATCCTCACGTATTTTGGTATAAGAATTATCTAGTGATTTCACTCACCCCGTCAATACACAGGCTTGAGTATTGTACTTTTACCCCCCCCCCCTTCTTGTGTATAAAAGTTGTAATTTAGTGTAAATAAACCTTTATATGTTTATTCAAAGTTTTGGTTGGCTTGTCGTAATTCAGTGTTGTTGTGTTGCTTTCATTCGGTTTCCACCCCCTCCTTTCACGGGAGCAGAGAGAGGTGTTTGAAATCCCATCTCCCTTTTATACGATACTGTTTGTTTTAAAACTGGGACCTATCTCGCACACTTTTAAAAAAATTTTTATTATTGCTTGTTGCGCGCACACGCTGGTCGATCCCAATGAGTGTGTGGGCGTAAGTATCTACAAAAAAATAAATAAATAAAATAGTGAATTGGAGGTCCACAATGATATTTTAGTGGTTCATAAAGTAATTCTACTCCAGAATAATTATTACTGAGAATTAGATTTCTACAGTAATCTATGCAATAGTAAAATACTAAGAGTAGAAATATTAGCTATGAACTTTTTATGACAATCATGTAGAAAAAAAACCCTTTACATTTGACAGTATCTTAAATTTAAAGTTACCTAGAAAAAACCCTGTTGGTGGGGCATTAGAATACACAGAGTGCACCTCTGCAGAAGGATAAGACTCCTCTAATGGGGCCACCTGCTGGCCGTAAGTGGTGACCCATGATGCTTAAGGATGGAACCCAGGTGGCTGAGCAGTCCATGACATGCAACACTCCACTTAGGCTCTTACTTAGGTTATGACAGTTGGTTAGAGAGGCCCCTTCCGATCAATCAGCTGGTCACATCAAGCCCTAGCACCTATATGATTGCCACAACTCTATTGCATTTATGGCAAGCCCCAACCCTTTTTATCATATGGGTGCTAGAAGGCAGTGGCTGAGGGTCTTCATGTCCTGGGAATGATGTTAAACTGATGGTGAGATTCCAGTTTTGGAGGTCTGGGGAATGTGGAGCACCCCTTTATCACCATTGTTCCCAGGTCCACTCTGATCTGGAAGGGTAGTACCTATTAGGGTCCTATCTATGGGTTAAATAGAAAAATGTGTTTATAAAATAATATAAAAATTAGTATCCTTTAAGAATGAATTTATTTCAAAACTTTGTCAGCATTAAATGATCCACTGAGGTTGATATGCCATAAACCAAATGAAACAGAGGTGAAAATCACCCATCTTTTCTCAGCTCGTAAAAGACTCAACATTGTGATAAACGGTGACGTTTGACTATCAGTGACCTCAATGAAGCTGAATATTAAAAAGATTATTGATCAGCATTAACCACAGGGATCTCATTGAAAAAAAATCTGCATTTTTTTCTTAATTACTCACTAAGGCAAATCTTATAATGGTTTAATATGAATTATTTACTAGTGTACATAAATGCTCTATAGAATTTAATTTGTTTATTTGCAATAAATCATTTTTCCTTCAAAATAAAGCATAATCATTTACTAATTCTTTAATTTTTGATACAATTTTTTTTCTTTTTTAGTGAAAAATATAAGAAGCTTCTTTTTTTTCTGTGGAATGGCTATGGGGGTGCGCAAAAAAAATTAAAAGGAAAAGAGGTCCATGGTTTAAAAAGGTTGAGAACCATTGCTTCAGAGTAATAACAAAATCTTGATATAAATGATATTGCAGAATAAATTGGGTTATTTCCTATAAGTCTAACATGATCAAAAGGGAACCACTCTTGACTGATAAATTATTTATTTATTTTCCCATTAAACTAACCCTAAACCCTAACCCTAACCCCATCTTCTTTTTTCCTAGTAGATCAATAAATAAATAAATTATCAGTCAAGAGTGGGTCCCCTTTGATCATGTTAGATTTATAGGAAATAACATTAAATTGTATTTGGAATAAAGGTCAGTAAAAAATGAAAATCCTTTTAATAATTTTGGGAAAAAAATCAGAGAATTTGGGTTGAGCAAGATAAGATTTTTGTTTCTTTTATAATTTTGTTTGATTTATAAGAAATCAATTAAGTGTAAATGAATAGAGAAATATTTTGAGTAGTGCACTTTTGATTGTTATGGGTTTTCAGGTTAGCTCAGTCAGTAGAGCACCCAACTAGGAATTGCAAGGTTTCTGGTTTAATACTGGTCTCCATCAACTCAGCGCATGAGTAGCACAGATTGGGTAATCTGATTTATGCAGTCATGTGGGAAGCTAGTGGTAGATTTGGCACTCCACCCCACCAAAAACAATCTCCCAGGTCTAGCGCTAGCAAAAAGGGGATAGACTCACTTGCTGTTTGGCTGATACCGACAATAGGCCACTCTGCCAACTTTACTTTTTATATATTTGGAGAAAACTGTAGAGATAGTTGGTGGTATGAACAAGCTAAAAAGAAGAAAAGAATTGGGCAAATTACATTGAAGAATTATTTCCCCAGGAAATACAGATTTCTTTTTTTTCAAATTACAATCAGTGTTTTTTGTGTTTGTTTTATTATAAAACATATTTAATGCTTGTTATACATTAAAAACATTTGATTTATTTGTTTAATAGCTTATCAACCCCTTAAATTTATTTAATGTCAAAATTTGATACAAATAATTTGTAGTTGTATGGTTTCAAGTATTTTTATCGAATACAAATAATTTGCACACAGTTTCAATAATTCTGACCTGATACTAATAATTCACACACAACTATATGGTTTCAGATGCCTATTCCTATTTGATGATGATAATAATTTATTAGCACATATTCATATGATTTCAAGTATTACTATCTAGCACTAATAATTTGCAAACAATTATATGGTTTCAAGTAACTAATAATAATAATCCTTTGTAAATAATTATAACTTCAAGTTCTTAATACAAATAACTTTTACACAATTATATGGTATTAAGTATAATTTTGAAATAGTCATTTGACTGATAGATGTGACCCTAACAGGTACAAATACAACATGTAATGACAATGAAGGTATATTGTATACTCTTCAGAGCTCCAGAACAGGAGTCTCACCATAGGATGCAATTCAGTGTCATACCCAGGATATCTTTTTTGGTGTGTGTGTATGTGTGGGTGGGTGGGTGTTGGTCTTACCCCTCTACAGAGGATACAGTCAGCATATTCTAAGCCCCATAAACAGAGCGACTGACAATTTACACAATTACATGGCTTCAAGTAATTAATAATAATCCTTTGTAAACAATTGTAGCTTCTAGTAACTATTCTTAATACAAATAAATGGTTTCAAGTATTCTTATCTAACATTAACTATTTGGTTGTACACAGTTATATGGGTTTCACATATTCCTATCCAATACTAATAATTTTAATTTTCAAACATATCTATTTGATCAATAGATACCGTAACAAGTACTATTACTCTGGGGTCGAGTGGATTTAGATGTAATGGTAATGATATAAGTATTTCACTACGGATGCAGGTTAGTATCATACCCAGAACACTCTGCAAACAATTCAGTCGGTACATTCTAAGCTTTGTCAACAAAACTGACATTAAATCTAACCTAATTTGTAGAGTAATGATTATGGCTAATTGGTTTTATGGCATCTCAACTCCTATTGAGTTATTTAATGCTGAAGTCAGTCTTATTTTGAAACAATTATAAGGTTTCAATTAACTAATATTAAATAATGATAATTTGTTTGTATATAGTTATTTGACTTCAAGTATTTCAAGCAATTACATGGTTTTAAGTAACTAATAATAATAATCCTTTGTAAATAATGATAGCTTCAAGTAATTATTTTCTATACAAATAATTTGTACACAGTTACATGGTTTTAAGTAATCCTACCTAATGCTATCAGGTATCACAGTGTGACATAAAATAAGATGTTTCTTTTGTGAGGTATCAGAGTCACCTTATAAAAGCAGAAATTCTTTTTGTAAGGTAGCAAAGAGCTAGTTTATCCAAGAAATTATGCTTTCATGGAGGGATCAAAATAGATATTTAAAATTTTTTTCTAAGGGTGCTAAATAGCTATCATTTATGGTCTTCTCAAAGAAACTGTTACCGCTATAATGATGCACTACAAAGACAGTAAAGCAATGGTTTGTTCACCTGATGGTGATGCAGATTTCTTTGACATTGTCACTGGAGTCCTACAAGGAGATACATTATCACTATATATATTTATAATATGACTAGACTATGTACTACAAATATCATTAGATCTGATAAAAGAAAAAGGCTTCATGCTGTAGAATAAACATACTAAGTTCCAATTACCATCGAATTGGTAAGACAAGGCAACAAGGAGCTGTAACTTAATATGGATCTAACCTTGTTGAAATCCTACTGCAGAATGCCAGAGTATTTATGAAGCTTCAAAACATCATAGAAACCAAGCAGCCAATCAGAACTCAAGGAATGGAATCACCCAAATACATGAATGGACTATTCTTGAGTTCCATAAATACCAGCTGTTTTGGGCACCAGTCAGTAGTGCTTAGTTGCTGTTGTTCAAACCAACAGTACACTCAGCTCACAACACATTTAGATGCTAATCACCCAACAAATTTCTACACATGCTAAAAAGGCAAGAAACCGACAATATCCCGCAGAAATTATTACAGATGTTTACTATGCAGATGATCTAGTGCTTCTTGCAAATACACCTGCACAGGTTGAATCACTGTAGCATAGCCTAGAGAAAGTGGCAAGATGCATTGTCCTCTATGTCAACTTAGATAAAACTGAGTTCATGTACTTTAAATAAGATGGAGGCATCTTCACACTGGATGGTAATTCTCTCAAACTAATAGACCAGTTCACATACCTAGGTAGTAATATCTCCTCTACAGAAAGCGATGTCAATGTATGCATAGGAAAGGTATGAACTGCTATTCATAGATTATTGATCACATTGAAATCTGATCTCACTGAAAAGATAAAGTGAGAATTCTTCCAAGTTGTAGCTGTGTTAGTGATACTGTATGGCTGTACCACCAGGACTCTAATGAAATGCTCATAAAAAAGGCTAGATAGGAACTATGCAAGGATGCTGCCTACTGGCTTGAACAAATCCTGGAAGCAGCACCCCACAAAAAAGCACTTCCTATTACATAAACCATCAAATAAGACAAATAAGATATGCTGTACATTGCTGGAGAAGTAAGGATAACCTCATAAGTGATATGGACACCTATAAAGGAACTTAATGATTTATAAACATTTTAGAATATGTCTACTATATTCAGAATCAATCTTATTCTAAGTGGGTTTTTTTTTGTTTTTTGTTGTTTTGCTTAATGTATAGAGTTTCAAGAATTTTGAGTTTTTGCTTCTTTCTTTCTTTCTTTCTTTATACAATATGTATGTGTTTTCAGTTAGAATTTTTTGTTAATTAGAGGGAGAGCATGCATGCGATTTTAAGTGTTGTGAAATGGAGCTGGTATCAGATAGATGAACTGTTAAATGGTGTGACATAGTTGTAGTAGTGAGACCAATGTAGCTGCTTTAATTTTTGCAGAAACAATCTTCTAAGAGACAATTAAATTTGTACACTACATTAGTCTCGCTAAGACAACTAGTTAGGGGGATGAATTGTTGCTGATGACAAGGTTGGTAGTTTTAAATTTGGGGTAGTATATGATTAATTTTACCTACGGCCAACAGGTGGACCCATTGAGGGTGATTTTACCCCTCTGCAGAGGTGCAGTCGGTGTATTCTTCTACCCAGCCAACAGGGTGCATAATTTTTAAATATTTTAAATAATCATTATTAATTACAAATATTCAATATATATATTTTGTGGGTCCTAAATTTTCTGTGGCCCCTTTTTGGCTCCTTGTACCCCCCCCCCATTTTTCAAATTTTACCTTGCTATCCCAAAGAGGCTATATATCTCCCATTGAGAAGCCCAGGTATCATTTGTTTGAGTGTAATGTGCCTGACAAACATTGATGACCTAGAGTCGTCACTAATATATATATATATATATGGACTGGCAAAATCCGTAAAGGAAGGTAATAAAAAATTTTTTTAATTCTTAAAAGTTTTTAAACTATTACCAAAAATCAGGAAATTGTCTGATTTTAATGAAATTTTCACTCGGGTTAGCTCAGTCAGTAGAGCGTTCGGCTAGAAACCACAAGGTTCCTAGTTCGATACCGGCCCTCGCCAACTCAGCGTATGAGTAGCACAGGGATCTGTGCGGTAAAGTAAGGAGCTGATGGTAGGTGTGGCGCTCCACCTCAGATGCTAAAATAATCTCCTTGGTCTAGCGCTAGTGAAAAGGGGATAGACTCCCTCGCTGCATGGCTGATACCGACATTAGGCCGCCCCGACGACTTTACTTTACTTATTCATTGATGACTTAATTTTGTAATGAATAGTTTATTTTATTTAAAAAAAAAGAAGTTTTTATCAATTCAGAATGTAGGGGGGTGTTGCTCTTTGTTAATTGGAGTAAAAATTTTCTGCTTCCTAATTTTTACATTTCTTGAAAGATCAAATCCTGAAGAATATAAAAAAAATAAAAATTCAATACCTGAAAAAAGTGATTTGAAAATTTAAAAGTTATTTTCTTAAAACTCAAAAATAATTTATGTAGCATGTTTTTTTGTTTTTTTCCTAGTTTTAAAAACAATATTTTTCTTTGAATTAATGCTGAAAATAGTATTTTTTCTGATTGAATTGGCCTATTTTTATTCACTTAAAAATTTACTAATGAATTATAAACGTCTAGAACTATGTATGTCCAAGTCAATATTTCTACCAGAGATAAAGCTCTATTTAAGCTATCCAAAAATGCACAATTTTGTGCAACATATTTTCTGAGATTTTTATATATTCAAAAAAAATCACACTAATGATTGTTCTTTTTCTTTACAGAAGACTAAAACGGACATAAGTTATTCCCCCTTTTTTTTTTCAAAATATCCCAATTTTTAGTCTAGGCCTGAACTACTGTTCAGTGTGTGTATTTTTATTATGTTAATTTTTCTTACTTGTTTGGGCTACAACGTGTAACTTTTTTTGAAGGATTTTTTTTACACATCTAGGCTTCAATAACTTTGCTAAATCATAAATTAAAAATTATTAATAAATTTTGAGAAAAGGGCGATTATTCAAAACATGATTTACCCTCTGTTGCCAGACCCTATATATTATATATATATAATTATATAATTATATATAGGTCTGGCACAATATATTAATATATATATATATATATGTATATATATATATAGGGTCTGGCAACAAATATATATATATATATATATATATATATATATAGGGTCTGCAACAATATATAGTATATATATATATATATAATATATATATGTGTGTGTGTTGTGTGTGTGTGTGTGTGTGTGTAAAAGAGATAAAAGCATTATTTACTTAATTTCAATTTTGAAAATATATGTGGAAGAAAACCTCTCTCCCTAGTCTTTACACAAACACATCCACATAACGTGTCTGTGTGTGTGGGAGAGAGACGAGAAAGCAATTTATTAAATAAAATAAAAAGTTACCAACAATTAAAAAATACATTCTGCATTTTTAGTTATCACTCTCTTTGTTGCATCATGTTTTTTTAAAGATGAGTTTTTACCACAGAAAAACTGCAGCAAAAATGAGTAAGCAACTTTTCCCACACAAACACACTGATTAATCTAGGTACCACCAAAATGGGTGCAGATTTCAATAAAAACGAATTGAAATTAATTATATCGATTATTTATGGTTAGATTGAAATTAATAAATCGATTTTATTTAGATTTTTGTTTGAGTCGAAAAGTAGTTAAAAAAAAAAATAAAAAAAATAAAAATAAATTATTACATATGCAATTTAATTTTTAATACATTTTTAAACAATTAAAGTCTCCCCAAAGATGGTTAAGTGAAGATTTATGATGAACTCTCTTATCAACATTTTAAATCATTTTTAAAAGTTTCTTCTTAGAAATCAATTTTGGTAATTTTTTTCAATCAGGGGGGTTAAACTTATTTTATAAAATACGTCTATGACGTCACAATTTGTGGTAACCTAGACTAATCAAATTTTTTATTTAAGACTTTTTTTTATATTAATTTTAATTTCAAGAATTTTTCAACTAGACGATTACTATCGGCACATGCTTCAATTAAAGGACAACTGAAGATAGATGGTCCCGACTACAAAAACGGGAAAATCTTTTCGGAAATATTTTTTTATTGTTTGTTTTGTTTAGCATTCAAAGATCAATCCCCTTCTCCCCACGATTTGTCCAGTTTTAAACAAAGAATATTTATTCTTATAAATTTGAGTTGGGGGGGGGGCTTTTTACAATGTAGTGTGTCGAAAACGATCTTCTGACTCTACCAAAACACCACATGTATACCAGTTCTTTTCTCTGGTTAAAATTTTTATTATTCCCTCGGAGGAGGAGCATCCATCAAGTAAGAGTGGGAGCAAACTGTAAGGACCCAAGTTTCACCATTTCAAAGTTGAATATTTGTAAATAAAGCAATATCGCATGAGTGTGAGGCAGTTTTTATGAAATGCTAATAAAAATAATATCCCCGAAATATAATTTTCCAGATATTTTATGTGGGACCATCTATCTTCATTTGTGCTAAATGTTCATACGACAGAAAACGAATTAGATGCATTAAATAAATAATATAACCAAGTTTGAAATAACTTTGACGATTCAAAATAATCACTAATTAGTGATTGAGAGAGTACTAATAATTGCTGCTGCTGCTTCTTCTAAATGCAACTGCGCCCACAACTTTATTGCCCAGGAAGTCTCCACTACTTCAGGAGCAAACAAAGTACCTTTTTTCTGCTTCTACCACTTTTAAAAAACTTATTTCGCTTTACGGTCATCCATAGTGTTTTCCCCGCTTATTGTTTTGCTGTTCATTCATACAAAATTCCTTATGTCGATGCTGTCCACAACAACGTTTCCTTTTGGCTACTGCTGTTTTTTTACTACTAGTACAGGAGAGAGCGTTATAGAAAATCAGTCAGTCAGCAAACGGGGGATGCCCACCTGTGGTTGTTAAAAAGAAAAGGAAGGAAGAGTTTACATTTAAAAAAATATAAGAGAGTGCAGTGCAGCAGAGAAAAAAAAAGTTATGAAAAGAAAAAAGGTGTGGTCATAACGTTAAAAGTCTTAAAAATCGCGCTGCATGGCTACAGGAGTTTTGCAGGCAAGTAATTTTTTTATTTTCTTATGATTCTTTTTTACTTGTTTATTGTGGCATTAAGACACCCTCTTATAAGCACGATATATTTTTTCTTGTTTTTTTTCTCCAATGTGTGTGTGTTACTGTTACCTAAAGACTGTTGTTAGTTTTCCCAGTTGTTAAACTTTGTTATAGTTACTGCGGCCATTCGGGCCCCCCCAATTATACACAATTTGTGAAAAAAAAACCGTTGACTACAAAAAAAGTTAGGGGTTTTCCAGTTTCCTGTTTCCAAAGAAAAAAAGTTTGATTAGAAATTTGATGTCCCCCCAACTTCACTCAAATTTTTTTTCTTGTTTTACAGGATTTGGCATTGAAAAAGGGGGCCCAGTGTTTTTAAATTTCCCAGTCTTTGGTAGGGACAAAAACAAGAAAAGTCTGTATTTAAAAAAATGTTCTTAAATTCCACCCCGCTTTTAATATCGTTATCGGTCAGTTAGTTAGCCAACTCTTTTAAATCGAGGGCGGAGCAAACAAAACAAAATCAATAAGGGTATTTCCTTCTTTACGGTCAGTCAGTGTAAAATAAACGACTTATAAATCTCTCTCT
>CM042171.1:26334545-26370782 GCA_023376005.1 Doryteuthis pealeii | reverse complement strand
AGAGAGAGATTACATCCATCTAGCCAGATAAAGTAAGTTTGTTTATGGTCAGCATTTTTGTATTTATTAGAATATTTTGCAAATTGTTGAGTAATATTAAAAAAAAAAAAAGATATTACTTCATTCCAATCCAGATAAGATATTCACTCATTGTTTTTTTAACGTTCAGTTGCAACCCGACATCCAGTCTTTCTACAACTAAGCAGGCAAAATCTTACATACACAAGTGACAGTGTGTGTGTGGTGTTAATACTTGTGAAAATAGATAAGTTTACTAGATAGAATCAATTAAGCATATAAATATTTCATATTCAAATCATTAATACTTCGATGCTTGAAAAAGTATGGCAAACAATGTTTTTGGCGACTATATATTAGGGGCTGTTTAGTTCGTCGTAGTGTTTCGGCTCAGGATCACAAGGTTCTTGGTTCGATATGGCTCGCCAACTCAACTATGAGTAGCACCGGATCTGGCGTAAAAGTGATAAACTGATAGGTGTGGCCTTCCACTCAGATGCAAAAACAATCTCCTTGGTCTAGCGCTAGTGAAAAGGGGATAGACTCGCCTCGCTGTCTGGCTGATTACTAGCATTCAGGCGCCCGAGACTTTACTTTTTACTTATGTCTTACTACGTAAGAAATCAAACACACGGTAACCAGATTACCCCTTCATTTTGCATATACGAGACCAGTTTCTCCATATACTCCACACAGAGATTTCAACCAGCATCTGGATGAAGGTTTGCCATAACCAAATGTTATAGCATCGACATTACATAAAGATAATTCATGCTTTTTGGAAACACCCGTGTTTTTCAATTTTTTTTTTCTAGCATACTGACGATTTTCTTAACCACACACACACCGTTTGTCTTTTGCGTCATTTTTCTTTGAAGAATTAATCCCCCCAAATATGTTCTACAGCTGGCTATTAATTTTTAGTATTTCCTATTCTCACATTAAGGTATAACCTTATGACCTATCATATTTGGGGATCATTCAGTAAAATGAAGTAACGCTGCATTTTTACTGTGTGAATGTTATATTAAACACATTCTACGACAACCAAAACAGGTAGTCAAGCGACCACGTTTCTAAGGTTTAGTATGGCACAAAGCGTCCCGCCAGAACCAGAGGCACGGCAGAGTTACTTACATAAACAACACGTAACCTCTAGTATACCCTTTTTGTATTCACGACTTTTCAAATACAAGTGTTAATAATGTGTAAGATTGAATTAACTGACTAGATGCATAATCATTACACTGAAATGAATGAGATAGAATTCCGCGAATTCCCATACACTCTGTGCAGGATCTAAAAATGAAATTGTTATTCACAATTTTAATTAATGACGTAGGAAGGCTGCGTGATTATGATTATCGTCCTAAGAAATCGGACTCGTGACCCAAAGTTCAAATCATGATTATTGTTTGCGTTTTAAGTACCGATTGAAATGTATACATCCACTACTCTCCTCTTTTCTCTACTCTCTCTCTCTCTCTCTTTCTCTTCCTCTTTCTCATCTCTCTCTCTCTCTTCTCTCTTTGGCTATTTACCTTGGTTGGCAACCAGTCTATGGAGAATGAAACTTTTGGAATTCAACTGTTAAACTCTGCTTAAGAAATTGACCTTGATGTCATCATCCTGCTCGTGCAGATGGATTGGTAAATTATGTACATGACGTGGGAAAATGTTCTCTGTAGTTCAAATTTTTATAATAAATATATATTGAACTGTAATCTTATCGACTAACCAAAGGAATCTGAGTACTGTGGATACTTCTGACACTGGACCTTCAATCGATTTTACAATCTTCGACATAAGATTTACGGTGCTATCAACACGGCGATATTCTGAATATATGTTGTGGTCTACATGCAAATCTACTGTTCTAATTTTCCTGCAAGCTGCACTGAATGACCGACTAATATCCCTTTTCCCATATGCGACCAGCAACTGCTCATAAACGCTATAGCAGGGATTTAAACATCTCCACAAATCTCACCACCTATCCTGAGAAAGGTACAAACCCGAACGTATAACGTCGAAACATTGGCCATATTCCCAATCTTTGGAAACTTTTTCTATAATTTTCAACACCCCCACACACATAGATTCTTTGTTGTCCCTATCTGACCGTACGTATTTTTATATCAATTTATGCTTTTTTAAAGTAATTTTGTTTTCAATAAACTCTGTTCAGCGCATTTTTTTATTCATATCTTTTATTTTATTGTATATTTATTGCATTATTGAACTGATTTCATGTGTAGTCTACAAGTTTTTTTCGTGTTGAAATGACACATCTTTTACCGTCTTTTTATATTTATTTATTTTTTTTTTTGTTTTTGCCTGTGCTGCTTTTCCATGTCTCCGTTTCTATGGCAACCGTCTTATTTGCATGTCCATTCTTAACCATTCTACTAATTACAACATGATCAGAGCATTGTTGGTAGCGTAGATCGAAGAGTTTAATCACGCGGAATCAGATAAAACACAAAATCGACCCTTTGTTACCTATAATATTTTTACAAGTACTTGAGTCTTATACGAAGAGGTTGTCAAATCATATCGAAAGCTTAAAGCCAGGTATGTACAAATACACGCACTTGTTGAAGGCAGCGTTTTTCCCCCCTCCCCATTTGGCTATGTTATCGGGTTTTAATAAAATTTTTGGTGTTTAAAGCATAAAAGATGAGGTTTTCTTTAAGACTTTTTTTCTTCAAATTTGAGACCTGTTTATTAGCGTTATTCGACTATTGTCCCATCTTCATTGTATTTGTACAACGTTTCGGCCGATATACTCCGGCCTTTCTTCAGGTAATATTTTGTCTGACTCGGGAACTTTCGACTTGAACCTTCTTTTCGAACTCAACGGAACTTCTTGTCGTATTCAGGAGCACACGGAACTTTGAACTAACCCTTTATTTTCAAAATAAGGTTAGGTTCAAAGTCCGTGAGGCTCCCGAATACGACAAGAAAATCCCGAGTTCGAAAGAAGGTTCCCGAGTCGACAGAAATACTGAAAGGCCGGAGGGTACTATTCGGCCGAACGTTGTTACAAATAACAATGAGATGGGCACAATAGTCGATAACGCAATAATAACTAATCTTTCAAGCCTCATCTAAACATTCAGAGAAATTCTGACAACCTGTTTTTTTTTGTTTTTTTTTTTAGTTTTTTTTTTGTTTTTTTTTTTTGCTCGCGCTACCCCCAGCTCAATCATATTGTAATCTTGACACCTTAATGAAGGTGAAAGCTGAATGATTTTTTCATGTTTTACACATCATTCTATAAAGACATATTTTAATATTTTTTAGTTTGTCTATTTTGAAAATAAAAGAAAAAACGAATAAAATAAGATCACAATAAATTCGCTCTTCTAGTATTTAAAAATACTTTATTTCGTTTTGTAGGCTTATGTTCTAAAGGATGTAGTTATAAAGAACAAAAAATCACGTTAACGTGTTTTTGTTTGTTTATTTTTAAGATGTTTAAAATTGGACTCTGCAAGTAACTGGTATCTTGTTAATAATTAACGTAAAATAATAATTTGACTTAGGTTAAATAAACATTTTAACTATAAATAATAATTTTTTAGTCTTTTGTGTGGTTTTTCATGGAATATTGTCTATGGAGGCTCGGAAAGAGATCCATTAAAGAGTGATAGAAAAAATTTTCCGAGAATTATCCCTTAAGATTTATCTCTGAAAAATCGTCGCTCTTGTATTGTGTACATTTTTTTTTCTCTCTTTTCAAAAAAGTGGCATTCCATTAGAAAATTTTGTTTAACATTAACCAGAAACTCGTTTTTGGATCACCGCACTTTAGAAGATGTTTGGTATATTGTCCGATAATAAACAATTGGGGAAACGTCCTTTAACATAGCTCAATTACAGTTACTGTTTTTTCTTTTTTAAATAGAAAATTGGGTCTTTCTATGTATAAATGAGAAAATTGAAATGGCATTTGCCATTTTTTTAAGAATTATTTTAAAAAATACTAATTTTGTCCTTTTTTGTTAAGATTTTGGTATTCATTTGCCTATTTTTTACATCCTTTTAATATTATTTCATATCTAAATTAAAAGGGGCGAGGGCTGAGTTTATTGCCTGGCTGCGCTGGACTACGTTTATTTTTTTTTGTTTTTTTTGTTTTTGCAATGGCAAGCATGATCTTCGTTTTGTGCATAGTTCCCATATAACATTTCATATCAATCCAGACTCGATGGAAGTTTGGAATTTACAATCCTTACCACTTAAGTGTCAATATGAAGGACCTTTGACCAAAAAGTTGAGTGTAATCTTCTTGTGTTCCCGTTATAATTACTATTAATTACCTACTTGATAGTACATCGTTGTTTCTCATCGTAATTTCTTAATACTTTTACTAGCATAAGCACATGTATTAAAATGTTTCGGCTTGTCATCAACAGTTGTATAATGGACCTTTGTTTTGTAACTGTGAAAAAAGAAGGTAAGAAAAAAGAAGGCACTATATGCGAAGAGAGATAAAATAAGCAGATATAATAATAAATAAATGGAAGAGAGAACACGACCGTCATGTTTCATCATACTGCTTCAATGGAAGGAAAGAAGGTGAAAGAAACGGGATAGGTGTGTTGAGCAAGAGGGGATGAGTAGTTAAAAAAAAAATCGTAAAAATGAACAAGGTTTATTTATTTAATTTATTTTTTTTTTTTTTTCAAGATTTTTTTAACAAAAAAGTCTTTCTGGAGCAACTGGTATGTAAAGGAATTGAATTAAAAAATGATTTGTTTTCAAATGTCTCAGGTAATATTTCTGCACAAACTCTGCAATTGTCACTGGTTAGTGAATTCCTTTGATAAGGTGAACCTACCACCGAAAGGGTTGGCGAAAGGTAGAAAGGGTGAGTGTTGCATAGGGCCAATTCTAGTTGTAGTGTAGTAGCAGTAGTTGTCGTTGTTAATTCAGAAACTACATAGCACGTCCGTATAGTCACAAGAGGGGTTGTTATTCTTTCTAAGCTCGTGGTTTTTTTCAGAGAGAAGGAGAAGGGGGGTAAGGTCAAATTATTTTATCGTAATCATGTTCGGTATACTATGCGAAACCATCACGAGAAACCGGGAGCTTGTCTGTCCAGCCGGAAAAAATGACAATTTTTCCTTCTTTCCATTTTTGTTCCGGGGGGGGGGGGGTAACATCCGCTACCGTCAAACCGACTTTCCGTTTTTTTTTTAAATCTAGAATTTCGTCGGTCGTTGCCTCCCCCCGTTGAGTTTTTACCCTTCCAAACTTTAACTTTTGTTCTTATTTCTTTTTCTCTTTCTTTCTTCAGAAATTGATTACATTTTCTTTTCATCTTCCGAGACCATAATTACGCTACAGTGGGCCTTTAATTGAATTTCACGGATATACTCTATTTAAGGCAGAAATACAAGGAGCAACATTTTTATCTAGCATTTACGCACGATACTCCGCTTCTCATCCTCCAAAGTTTGGTTGATAACAAAGAAATTAGAAAATGTCACATTATCCATTATATAAAATATCAGTACTTACTCATATTACCGTTGGAAGATGATCATAATTAAAAAATAAGGATGTAGAATATGTTTATCAATTGTAAAGTTTGGAATGATTATCATAAAGGACATTTTTAAAATCGTTTATCTTACAGAACTGTTCTTCCATGTTACCCTAGCATGGTATTCAAAAGGACGCTTCGGTTTGTTAGAGGATTAGATATGCTCTAAAAGCCCTTAAAATTGATATTTGAAATAATTGATTTATTATTTTTAAAACTTCGAGGGGGCAGTAGTTCCTGAATTAGAAAAGATGGAGGTTATAGGTTTTTTCTTTCTTTTAAGGCCAGTTGATTGAGATGAACATTATTCCCATCTTAGCAATTGAAGACCACCCGTTACATAGAGAGGTTCTCTGTGTGTGTGTATGTGTTTTTTTAAAACCGATGGCTTAAATATTCCACTGCAGTTTCACACAATAGGCAAATAGGATTGCTTTGTCCAACTCATCGGCTGTATTTATAATGGGTTGTACCCATTCTCAATAAGTGGGTGTGCCAACCTACCCTCCGTATAGTTTAGCTCTTTTTATTGAGCATCTAAATCGGTTTTATTTATAAATCGAGGAAGTAAATATTTTGTTTGCTTCGTGATTTGCAGTACCTTTGATATATTGAAAATGAAGGGGAACATCTGCTCTCATAACAATTAAGACAGTCAATAATGAGTGAGGTGCAGTCAGACTTGATGGATGAGAGACAGATCCCACCAAAAACCAGTCTAATCATCTTTTAGTTTAGTTTAAAGCTTTCCAGGATTGAATCTAAATAATTCTTGAGAGTTTAAGTTGAAATAGAGGCATCAATGCAGAGCTTTCCAGTAACGAACGGACGAAGGTAAATTCTGATTATATTGGGATATTACTTGTGTTACTGTTAATAAAGAAAATCACATGATTTGTCTGAAGTTCTTTTTTATGTGTTATCGTAACACAAGACAACATTTCTACATAGATTATTGGTGTTTAGATATAACAATAGTTTTCTTATTCCATTCCACTCTTGTAATGGAATATTTGGTGAAGTAAAAGTGTTAACATATGTAATGGAATACAGTACATGCAGTGATTATTAATTTTTAAGTCTGAATATGTTATTAAATTATATGAAAACCCCATACCCACGATACTTGGGCACAACTGAACAATCAGGCATGTGACGATAGCGATCCATAGAGAAGTAATGACATAGGTAGCAGGCACAAATGTTCCCTGTGATTTACCCCCCCTATATTAGCAACAATGAACTTGCATAAATTAATCTTATATTGATTTTTTATCAATTCAAAAACAATAACATAAAAAAAACTCTGATTTAAAAAAAAGTTTTTTTTTCAGCTTACGGAAATAATAAATTATTACGAAAACAATGTTTACATTTTTGCACGTTAAATCAATTGAATTTAAGTAGCCAAAAACAAAAAAAACAAAAACAAGAGTCCCGATAATGGTCCGATTTTCTCAAAATTTCCAGAAGTGCTACTTTTGATGAAATATGTCTGAAATAGTTCTTTCTAAAATATATTATTGAATTATTTTTAGCAGAGGTTTATTTGTATTTATGAAAATTGAACCGAAAAAAACGATTTTTTTTCTTTCTTAAACATTATTTTTAAGTTTCAATGTGGAGCTTTTTAGTAAACTACAAATAAGAATTCTGCTAAAAAAAATATCAAGAAACTGACCTCTTGTAAATAAAAGGACTGTTTTACCTTATTTTTTTCAAGATAACGGTGAATAATTTTTCCCCATCGATAATTGATCTTTGAAATTAATGTGTTTTGTAGACACTCTTTATGTTGGTTATTCTTTTGCAAGATTTTAACCGAAAAAGTTAAAATATTTCGTTTCTTCCTTCAATATGGCCTAAACTGATCACGTGCACGTTTTTGGTGTACTATGACACATAGCAAAGTCTCTTTTTTTAGTGGCCTCTGATGAATATATAACAGTTGAAAACTAACTTAGATTGGTTACTAGGGTTACTTCTAAGCTTATCGCAGATCCATTGCATTGGAATAACATGTCAATTCTCCTTGGAGCCGCTATAACTTGTGACCTGTTTCATTTTAACCCGTGGTGAAGTGGGTAAATTACTAGGAGTGTCCCATCGTGAGTGCAATATTAGTACGCTAACGTTTCAACAATCCATTTAATGCAATTGATCCAGCTCCTGAAATACTGGATGCGTCAGAGGACTTGCTCTGGATCGATGAGAGATGAATGGTGGTGAAAAAGTCATAGGATCGATGCTGTCAGCACACTTGTGAGGATAGTTGTGTCATCTTAGTCTTGACCTCTTACTTGTGCCATAGTATTGAGTTAGTTTCTGTCAACTTAAATAGTTTCAAGCTTAATTTCAGGCAAGTTATCTATGTGCATTGTTGATAGACAATTTGAAGGAAAATAAAAAAAAATATATATATATATATAAGAAAAATAGTAACGTCATTGTTCAGAATAAGGCAAAATTATAGAAATCTAATACTTACACCATCTGGTAAATTTTATAATTTCTTGTCTTTTTTTTTTTTTCTTTTTTCTTTTTTTTTTTTCTTTTTTTTCTTTTTTTTTTTTTTTTTTTTTTTTCTTTTTCCTTTTTTTTTTTTTTTCTTTTTGTCTTTTTTTTTATTTTCTTTTTTTTTTTTCTTTTTTTTTCTTTTTTTTTCTTTTTTTTTTTCTTTTTTTTTCTTTTTTCTCTTCTTTTTTTTTTTTCTTTTTTTTATTGTTTTTTTTTTTTTTTTTCTTTTGGTTTTCTTATTGATTCTAGTTTTGTTTATTTTTTTTTTTTTTTTTTTTTTTTTTTTTTGTTTTTTTTTTTCTTTTTATTCTCCTTTTTTTCCGCTATTATTTTTATTTTTCTTAGCTTTTTCCTTCTTTTGTTTTATTTTTTTTTGTTTTTTTTTTTTTTTTTTTTTTTTTTTTCACAACACATACCATATTTAATAACATTCATTATATATAATATATCGTCTTTTTAATATTTTTTTTTTTATTTATATTGATTTTTTTTTTTTAATTTTTTTCTCTTTTCTTTAATAATATTATTTTTTTTTTTTTATTTTTTTATTTTATTTTCTCTTAATTTTTTTTTTTCTTTTTTTTATATATAATTTTTTTTCTTTTTTTTTTTTTTTTTTTGTTTATTTTTTTTTTTTTTTTTTTTTTTTTTTTTTTTTTTTTTTTTTTTTTTTTTCTATATTTTTTTATATATATATATACTTTTTTCCTTCTTCATATATATAATTATAAATACTCTTTTCTTATAAATATTTTTTTTTTTTTTTTTTTTTTCACTTATTATACATTTTTTTTTTATATATATATATATATTTTTTTTTTATTTTTTTTTTATTTTTTTTTTTTTTTTTCTTTTTAAATTATATATATAAGTCAATTTAAATCCCAAAATATACATTTTTCACTACTATAATTTGTCCATGATAGATATATATATATATTTCCTTCGCCCAAATCAATATATAGACTTATGGCTTATTGACATATATTTTTTAATATGTGAGAGATATCTTGATGTATCTCAGTGTTAAATGACAATATTAAAAATAAATGTACTGGAATATTTTTGACGCCTGAAAGAATAAAGATAAATAAATACTCAAGTAAACAACCACGCCCGACCACCTTTTTAAAATTCTGTCTCATTTTGTTGAAATGACAATAACATACAATTTCTTAATGTAGCAATTGTGTTCATCCACTTGTGTTCGGGAGAACTAGTGCGTTGGATTACGTAGCCAACTTTTTTGCAAAATATCATGTTGAAATATTTAAAAGATCCAATTAGATTTTAAAATGATTTAAAAATGTCTTATTCCAATTGGAAATTTCATTGTGTAATCGAATATATGTTGTGATACAAGAAAAAATATAAAATTTTAACAGTATAGATTTATATTATTCTGCGAGAAAATTTTTGATAGGCCGCTACAGAATTTCATGCAAAATTTGAATTTGTTGACATCTATGTATATATTTTACTTGAATATAACTGTTTCAGTAAAAAAAAAAAGAGATATTACATTCCATACCAAATAGAGTATTAATTTCTCTAATTTTCTCTTACTAAGATCTACTACAGCATTAATGGAATTTTCTTTTTCATCCTATTTTGGACAACCGCAGTTTTCCTTTTAGCAATGCAAGAATGATAAACTGGAGAAGTTGGTGTCTGTCTACCAAAATGACATCACTGCTTACTACCGGGCCTCAGGAATTGCACAAGTTTATCAACTTTATAGTAAAAATCATTAATACATAGAATTAATCTTATTTATTAATGATGTCTCTATGAAATCTGAGTTTCGAGATTCACCTTAAAACAGTCAATATTATTATGACGTTAAAATCCAGCATTGTTTGTATATCCTAAGAAATAAGTTTACATAATATATGGTGTTGTTAATTTGCATAACTGGTTTAAAAAAAAAACCCGGTAAAACAATAAAAACAGGTTTAATAAATAATTACTTGGTAGTTAGTAATCTCTAATATTATCTAATTGTTGACACGTAATTAAAATCAATCCTATGATAATTTTATATTAGAAATATTGAATATACTTCTTTATTTGTTAGTCTTTCTAATTTAATATATTCATTTACATGTAAACTTAATAATTACATCCTTGGAGGGTGCATATTCTTGCTAGTAAATCATGATAAACTTAAATTTCCATGAAATACCTCCAATTAAACATTCTCATGAAAGGACAGGTTAAGGAACCAAATTGGCTAATGTAGTTTCAACTTGGTGAACTACATAACTGTGGTAGAGATAAACAAAGAGTTGTTCTCTCTTGATTTGGGGTGTGTCTTTGAGTCTCACAATCTGTGTCCAATTGGTCATGTGGGTGGGCTTTCAGATCAAACTTATCCATTATCTCTCTCTATGCGATAAAGTTATTTTGGCACATAATTTGCAATGAAGACATAGTGTGAGTATGATACTTATTACTCTTTTAATGCTAAATAATGTGGCTTGTTCTGAGCCATATTATCATGCAAGTTATCTCTTGTGGACTTTTTATATATATGCCTACTCCATGAAATGTCTGAAATATTCATATGAGTTTAACCATTGTCTTTCCTTCCACATATTCTGTGTTAGTGCAATCACTCGGGTACACTAATGAATTATAGGACTTAATGTTGCGTTAATAATGCATCAATATCAATTTTGAAGAAATTCAAAACTCCTACAGGGGGTGTCCTGGAAATATCTGGGCCTCTTGGTTAATTTGGTTTATTTATACTAATGTGCATAGATATTATAAAGATTTTGTTTTCTTTATATTTTTTTATATGTAACTGATGTATGTAAAATTCGGTAAGCTATAACTTAAGTCTAAATGTATTTAGTGCATTTACCTTATGTCTGTATAATCAAATGGAATTTGTGATCATATATATTAAAAATTAGGACATTAACCATTTTTTTTAAAATAACAAATAAAACTACTCAATAAAAAAAAATGCTGTGTACTAATATATTTTTTTTTTTTTTTTTTCCCCTCCTCCTTGTGATTATTTATTCAGCTTTAAAACTGGTGGTTTTCACTGGAGTCTGAATGAATAGTAAGTGTCTCCATGTCTCATGGGATTCTTCTAAATACCTAACTGATTTTAATAGTGCTGGGTTTCAATCTTCTCTAATTCCAGTTCTGTGAGTTCTTTTCCAGGTTCCTTGGGACCTGTTCCAAGAGTCTCAGCCTGCGATTGGATCCAGTCCTTTTCAGCTCTCTGGCAAGGTCCAGGTATTATTAAAAAGAAAGAAATGAGAAAATCTTGAACTAAGTTTACCAATTCAGATAAGTGTTGTAGATCCTACTGATGATATGATTTTTTAAAATGTTTTATATTATCATTATTATTTTTCGTCACTCAAATACAACACAAATTGTGCTTGTAATTTTTAACTAACAGCAAAAATAAAAATAAAAAGACCTTTTGAAAAATGAATCAATGCTGGACAAAAGTTGCTATTGTTCTGGATATTAGAGAATAAAAATGTATTTATAATGAGTTCATATCCCCCCCAACTCAATCAGTCAACATTCCAATTATGAAACCTTCGACTTTTTTGTCCATAAGGAACAGCAAATTTGTTATCTTTTACAATCTTCTGAGTAATGTCAAAAGTAATCAGTCCTATGATGAACCAATTGAAAGAAGATATATATTTTGTTATTTTATATATATATATATATATTATAATAATATCATATACATACGCAATCTTTCGCAAAAGTATGATTTGACAGCAAGGTCATTTCCTTAAGTGAGTTTAGAAAGTTTCAATTCAAGAGTTTTCCCTCTTTAGACAGTTACCTAGCCAAGGTTAGATTCAGTCTGTGCCCTACTATTTACCATAGCAATTGAATGCATACTTTTCCCATGCGTATTAGCCTATATTTGATCTCGGGTTGATGAGTCCATTTGCTAGCATTCTACCATTACACGCCGTGCCTCTCTCTTTCTCTCTCGTATGTGTGTGTGTGTGTGTGGTGTGTGTATATAATATATATATATATATATATATAATAATATATATATATATATAAATAAAAACTCTACCTTTGGAAGCCCACCAGCGTGTATGCATAACAATTGCATGGATTTAAATTATAAATAGGCATTCTGAATAACCTGTTGTTGATTTCTATTTAATAGTAACAATTTTTCATTTATTGTATGCATTGCTAGAGAAAATTGAATTCCAGTTTTGAAATAAGTAGGTAAATATATTTTATCTTTTTGATAGACATTTAAGTATTTTTTAGTTGGGTGGTTGATTTTACATAAGGCTATGTTGTGATTTATGAAAAAGGCTCAAGTTGATACACTATCTAACCACAGAAGCTATCAAGAGATTTAAAAAAAAAAAAAAAAAAAAAAAAGGGCCAGTTTAGATTTTTTTTTTTTTTTCACTTCAATCAGTTTGCTCAATCGAAACATACAATTCAGATAAGCTTATTAAAACAAACATTTGTCAAGTTATATCAGTGAGATTTTGTGCCACGTTGTGTTATGGTTCTGTTTCTTAAGGAAACTGACATGGTGAGATGAGTTAAAATCCTGGTGAGACTGTTTGCATTCACATAGTGCTATACATTGGAACGGTATGGATCCAACTATTCTTCCATTCAGCTATGGGTACTAATAGATGACTGGGCTTTTTACCTTGGTTTAAGGCACCAGTCTAGAAGAATTCTGAATTCAATTCTGTTTAACTCTACTTAAGGAATGACCCTTGTTTGTGTCCCTGCTTTTTCTCCCCATTAAATTATTTTGTATCCAGCTATATAATATATATATTATTATATATTATATATAGCTGGAATACAAAAATTTAAGGTGAGAAAAAGCAGTGGTTTTGCTAGGCAACATTTTCGGTAGAACAGGACACAAACAATTCCAGACAGTGCAGTGTTTTATTAGAGGGTCGGTAGAAATGCTGCCCCACTGGGTGCTGTAGTGGCTAGGCAGTGGGAGGTTATTTTTGAGCAGCAGCCACAACGCATCATGGCATAGAAATATGAACAGTAGATCTTAGAATCTGAGATAAAAATTTCCAGGGACCCTCTTACTATTGGTGGTGACATTCCACGGACCAACTCACTCACCAGATTTCCTTTTTGATTACTGGCTCAGACAACTGACATAGAGGAAAGATTCTTGTCATGAACGAAGCAATAACTTGACAAGAGTGCAAAAATTCTGGTAAGGCATCAGCGTGTTTATGGTTGGTGAAGGGCAAGCATTTAGATATACACTCTTTGGAAATATTCTTAAATAAAGAAATGGCAAATAATTGTTTCTTCTATATAAACATACATTTTGTATAGGACTCTAGCTACTTTATTTGTTTGTTTCAACTGAAGAAGTCATTCTGCTGCTAGACCCTGTTGTGTGGTGTATATATATATATTATATGACGAAGTCAACAGTAGCTTGATAATTGTCTGTTTTTTCGCCTATGCAATTTTTCAAATTTTTGTGTGGTGCATCATGAAAATGGTGGTTAGTTTTGTCGAAATGCGGTTTACTTTAATCGTGGCATTCTGGAAGGGCATTTAAGTCTGTATAATTTTGAAATTTGCTACTTTATTTCTTCTATTTGAGTTGAATTGAGTGCATTTTTTGTTTGATATGACAATTACCAAGTGCGTTGAGTTGCATGTTCTTCACTGCCTCTTACTTAGATGTATATGCTCTATTAATGATATTGAGAACTTTTAATTATAAATATAGAACTAATATTAAACATGTGCACCCACCTTGTCAGCTGGGGTGTTAGATGTTTACGACTGCACTCTGCACGAGGGTAATACTCACCTGTTGGCTGTGGGTGGCACCTGTGATGCTTAAAGATAGAACCAGATGACCTGAGAAGTCAGGACTTGCAAATGGTGCAAGAAGGTGGTGGCTGAGGGTCTAATGTCCTGCGGAATGACGTTAACTTTTATCTGATGGTGAGGGTTCCAAGTTTTGGAGGTTTGGGGAATGTGGAGGCACTCTTTCATCACCATTGTCCTGGTCACTCTGACCTGGAGTGGTAGTACCTGTTTAGGCGTCCCATCTATGGGTTAAATAGAAAACATGAGTTTTTATGTTAATAAAACCAAATTCACCTATGGTGGGTAGTGTCAGTCAGGAGTTTTCATCAGAGATGACTACCATAACCAAGATGAGGCATGGCAAAAAGGCACATAATAGGGCAGGTGTGTGTATGTATAACAATAAGTTTCCAAATAGCCCACAGAATAGTTTCTCTCGTCCCCAGTGATTTTGGAGCCTTATTTTTGGGATTACCCTCATGTGTTATATATAAAATGAAGATGTGTGGTATGGATGTTAACTGTCAGGTGTTTAAGTTTAAATCCTGAACAAGGCTTGTTTGCATTTCACAAGGCTAATACTTATGGGGACATAGTAGGGCAGATCTGGGCTTTTACCTTGGCAGGAAATCCTGTTTAGAAAGAAAACTCCTGATTCAACCTGTTGTTGTGTTGCATCCTGCTTGTGTTGAGGGAATGTAATTCTTATAATGGAGATTGTGGGTTTGTCTGTCCGTAACCGAAACTATATTAATATCAAGTCACAATGCCTTTAGTTATTTTACATCATATTCTCCATGATTTCTATTTTTATTTAAACCGTCAATTATTATAAAATTGGCTTTACATTACTTACACGTGACCATATCTACATACTGTATTTACCGCGTACCCACTTGTACGGTCCAGGCACAAAGTCCCTATTACGTGGGACCAAACCCACAAACCGAAGCTCAGGAGTGGCAGGTGAAAATTGCGTCGATCCCGTCGGCACTCCCGCTCAAGGGGGGCGCCTCGGCACTGGCAATAAACCCAGCGCTGCCCCCTTTACATCGAGGGGGCAGGTGTGCCTGGGGGATGCCCTTGCTAGGGATCGACGCTGTTAATTATATCAATGCGTCCCACAGGCCGAGACTGTGACCATCCTACATATAATAAAGAATTGTATTTACATATATACTAACAAAATAGAGGTTTACGTCTGCATGGGACAGGCTATTTGCATACTTGATTAAAATTGATTCTTAATAAATATGCTTTGGTATTATTGATCTTCAAATTGTTTGGTTTTATCTTATTGAATATGAGAAAAAATCTCTTCAATAAATCTTAAAGAATCATTAACAACGAAGAAATAACTGTAATATTAATCTTTACTTCCATTTTAACTTAAACAGTTTAATAGGAAATTTCCAATGAAAGATGGGAGTAACAGAAAAATGATGGAAGAGTTAGATTCAACAGTTGTTCTAAATTTTTCAATCATACCCCTCTGTCAAATCTTTTCTACATTCTTATTCAGTTTCACTAGCCTTTTCTAATTAATATGATATTTTTTATAAATTTAACTAAAATCTTGGCAACCGGAGGTGCATATATTTTCTAAGTATAATAATGTGCATGTCTAATCTCTGTGTGTAATATAATATATATATAATATGCGAAAACAGTGATGGATTTTTTTATGATCTATTATAGCATTTTTCTCTTGTTGTTTTTTTCACTTTCCTTTCTCTCATTCTTATTCTTCTTTCAGTTTGATGTTATGAGTTATCTATTTTCCCATATCTATTTTCTCTCTCTCCCCGCCCTCTGTTCCCCCATATATATATATATATTTACACACAGAGATAGACATGCACATTATATATACTAGTAATATATGCACCCTCCGGGTGCAAGTATTTTAGTTAAATTTTATAATAATTCCTATTAAACATTAGAAGGCTAGTTGAAACTGAATAAAATGTAGACTAAGAAAATTTTTTTTTTGAACGGAGGGTATGATTGAAAAATAGAACAACTTTTGATCTAACTCTTCCATCATTTTCTGTTCTCCCATCTTTCATTGGTAAATTTTCCTAATTAAACTGTTTAGTTAAAATTGGAAGTAAAGATTAATATTACAGTATTTCTTCTTGTTAATGGATTCTTTTAGATTTTATTGAGAGATTTTTTCTCATATTCAATAAGATAAAACCAACATTTAACTAATAATACAAAGCATTAATTTATTCAAATCATTTTAGATCAAATATGCAAATTAGCCTTCCATTCATACTGTAAAACCTCTATTTTGTTATATATAATGTAATACAATTGCATGTTATTAGTATGTTGATATGGTCACAGTGGTTCGGCTCTGACCATTGATTAAATTAACAGGGTGATCCCAGGGCCACCCCCAGGCAACAACCTGCCCTCGATTTAAAGGGGCAGGGCTGGGTTATTGCCCAGTGCTGAGGCGCCCCCCTTGAGGGGGAATGCCGGGGATCGACGCAATTTTTCACCTGCCACTCTCCATGAGCTTCGGTTTGTGGGTGGTCCCACGTTAATAGGGACTTTGTCCTGACCCGTACAAGTGGGGTACGCGGTAAATAAGTATGTAGATATGGTCAACAGTGTAAGTAATGTAAAGCAATTTTATTAATAATTGAGGTTTAAATAAAAATAAAATCATGGAGAATATGATGTAAATAACTAAAGGCATTGTGACTTGTATAGTAATATAGTTTCGGTTACAGACAGACAAACCCACAATCTCCATTATAGATATTTACATATCAACTCAACACAAGCAGGATGCAACACAACAACAGTTTGAATTCAGAGTTTTCTTTCTAAACAGGTGTCCTGCCAAGGTTAAAAAGCCCAGTCTGCCCTACTATGTACCATAAGTATTAGCGCTATGTGAAATGCAAACAGCCTTGTTCAGGAATTTAAACTTAACCACTGACATAACCATCAATACCACACATCTTCATTTATATATAACACATGAGGGTAATCCAAAATAAGGCTTCCAATCACTGGGGACGCAGAGAAACTAATTCATGTGGCTTTGGAAACTTACTTGTTATACATACACCTACAGCTGCCCTATTTGTGCCTTTTTGCCATGCTCAGTCTTGGTTAGGTAAGTCATCTCTGATGAAACTCCTGACTGACACTACCAACCAAGCGTGAATTTGGTTTTAAACATAAAAACTCATGTTTTCTATTCAACCCATAGATGGGACCCTAACAGGTACTACCCACTCCAGGTCAGAAGTGGCAGGGAGCAATGGTGATGAAAGAGTGCTCACATTCCCCAAACCTCCAAAACTGGAACCTCACCATCAGATAAGTTTAACGTCATTCCAGGACATGTAGACCCTAGCCACCACCTTCTTGCACCCATTTGCAAGTCCTGGACTTCTCATCACCTGGGTTCTATCTTTAAGCATCACAGGTTGCCACCACAGCCAACAGGTGGAGTATTACCCCTCTGCAGAGGTGCAGTCTGTAATTCTAACACCCCAGCTGACAAGGTGGTTGCACATTTTTAATATAGTTTTCTATATTTTAAGTAAAGAGTTCTCAATTCATTAATAGAGCATATACATCTAAGTAAGGGCAGTGAAGACATGCAACTCAACGGCACTTGTAATTGTCATATCAAACAAAAATGCACTCAAATTCAACTCAATAGAAGAAATAAAGTAGCAAATTTCAAAATTTATACTAGACTAAAATGCCTTCCAGAATGCCACATAAAAGTAACCGCAGCATTTCGACCATAAAACTTAACCACCATTTTCATGATGCACACACAAAAATTTGAAAATTGCATAGGCGAAAAACAGACAATTATCAAGACTGTTGACTGTCGTCATTATATATATATATAATATACACACACACAGGGTCTAGCAGAATGATTTCTTCAGTTTGAAACAATCAAATAAAGTAGCATAGATCCTATACAAAATGTATTTTTATAATAAAGAACAATATTTGCCATTTTCTTTATTAAGAATTTCCAAAGATTATATTAAATGCTTGGCCTCACCAACCATAAACACTGATGCCTTACCCAGAATTTTTGCACCTCTTGTCAAGTTATTGCTTCAGTTTCCTGAAAAATCTTTCCTTATGTCAGTTGTCTGTAAGCCAGTAATCAAAAGGAAATCTGGTGAGTGAGTTGGTCCCGTGGATGTCACCACATAGTAAGATGAGGTTCCCTGGAAATTTTTATCTCGAACTTCTATAGATTCTACTGTTCACTATTCTATGCCATGATGGTGTGGCTGGTGCTCAAAAATATACCTCCACCTGCCTGCCACTACTAAGCACCAGTGGGGCAGCAATTCTACGACGCCTCTATAAACAACTGCACTGTCTGGATTGTTTGTGTCCTGTTTCTACGAAAATTGTGCTAGCAAAACCACTGCTTTTTCTCACCTTAAATTTTTTGTATGCCAGCTATATATAATATATATATATATATATATATAGCTGGATACAAAATTTAAGGTGAGAAAAAGCAGACACAACACAGGTCAATTTCTATAGATGATATAGATTTGAATTCAAATTTCTTCTAGCTGGTTGCCTAACCAAGGTTAAAAAGCCCAGTATATAGATCATATAAGCTGAATGGAGAATAGTTGGATATATATTCCCAATGGTATTAGCACTATGTTGAATGCACAACAGTCATAGGATATTAGACTCATCTCACCATGTCCGTTTCCTAAAACCAGTAACTTACACAATGGCACATATCTCAACTATATAACTTGACAAATGTTTGTTTTTATAATAAGGTTTCTGAATTGTATGTTTTCGATTGTACAAACTGATTGAAGAAAAAAAAAAAAATCTAACTGGCCCTTTTTTTTTTTTTTTTTTTTTTTTTAAATCTCTGATAGCTTCTGTGTTAGAATAGTGTTATCAACCTTAGACTTTTCATAATCAGCAACAGTAGCCTTATTGTAAATCAAACCACCCAATAAAAAATTAATTAAATGTCTATCAAAAGATAAAATATTTTACCTACTTAATTTCAAAACTGGATATTCAATTTATCAGCAATGCATACATAAATGAATTTTACTATTAAATAGAAATCACAACAGGTTATTTAGAATGCTATTATAATAATTTAAATATAGCAATTGTTATGCATACACCTGGTGGGCTTTCAAAGGTAGAGTTTTTTATTTATATATATATATATATATATATATATATTATATTATATATATACACACACACACAACACACATATCGAGAGAGAGAGAGAGGCACGTGTGTAATGGTTAGAATTGTAGCAAATGGACTCATCAACGAGATCAATATAGCGCTAATACCATTGGGAAAGGTATGCATTCAATTGCTATGGGTAAATAGTAGGGCAGACTGGAATCTTTAACCTTGGCTAGGTAACCTGTCTAAGAGAGGGAAAACTCTGAATTTAAACTTTCTAAACTCCACTTAAGAAATTGACCTTGTGTCAAATCATACTTTTGCGAAAGAGTTGGTATGTATATTATATATATATATATATATATATATATAAAAATAACAAAATATATATCTCTTTCAGATTGGTTCATCATAGTACTGATTACTTTTGACATTACTTCAGAAGATTGGTAAAAGGATAACAAATTTGCTGTCCTTATTGACAAGAAAGTCAAGGTTCATAATTGGAAATGTTGACTGATTGATTGGGGGGGGATATTGAACTTCATTATAAATAATTTTTATTCTTAATATCCCAGCATTGATTTCATTTTTCAAAAGGTCTTTTTATTTTTTATTTTTGCTGTTAGTTAAAAATTACAAGCACATATTTGTGTGTGTATGTGTGAGTGACGATAATAATATAATGATAATATAAAACATTTTAAAAAATCATATCATCAGGTAAGAGTCCCAACACTTATCTGAATTGGTAAACTTAGTTTCAAGATTTTCTCATTTTTCTTTCTTTTTAATAATACCTGGACCTTGCCAGAGAGCTGAAAGTGACTGTGATACCAATCGCAGTCGAGACTCTTGGAACAGTCCCCCAAGAACCTGGAAAAGAGACTCAATGAACTGGAAATTAGAGGAAGAATTGAAACCCCAGCACTATTAAATCAGTTAGGATATTTAGAAAATCCCTGGAGACATGAGGACACTTACTATCATTCAGACTCCAGTGAAAACCACCAGTTAAGCTGATATAAATAATTCACAAGCGAGAAAAATAATATATTAGTACTAACAGCATTTTTTTATTGAGTACTGTTTTATTTGTAGTTTTAAAAAAAAATGGTAATTGTACCTATTTTTAAGTTTTATATATATCACAAATTCCATTTGATTTATACAGACATAAGTGTAAATGCACTAAATTACATATAGACTTAAGTTATAGCTTACCTAATTTTACTTACATCAGTTACATATAAAAAATATAAAGAAAAAAAAATCTTTATAATATCTATGCACATTTAGATAAATAAACAAATTAACCAGAGAGTCCCAGATATTTCCAGGACCCCCTGTAGGAGTTTTGAATTTCTTCAAAATTGAATTATCATTATGTAACCAACATTAAGTTCCTATAATTCATTAGTGTACCCAGTGATGCACTAACACAGAAATGTGGTAAGGAAAGACAAGTTTAAACTCATATGAAATATTTCAGACATTTTATGAGTAGGCATATAATATAAAAAGTCACAAGAGATACACTGCATATAATTGTCTCATGAACAAGCCACATATATTTAGCATTAAAAGAGTAAAAGATCTATCTCACTAATGTTCTTCATTGCAAATATGTGCCAAAATAACTTATCTCACTAGAGAGAGATAAGAATAAGTGTTGATTCTGACCAAGCCAACACATGACCAATTGGACACGAGATGTGAGATCTCAAAAGACACACCCCAAATCAAGATAAGACAACTCTTTGTTATCCTACACAGTTATGTATTCACCAAGTGAAAACTACATTAGCAATTTGTCTACCTTAAACCTTGTCTTTTCATAATGTTGTAATTTAGGTATTTCATGTGAAATTTAAGTTTATCATGATTACTAGCAAGAATATGCACCCTCCAGGTGTAATTATTTAAGTTTTAATGTAATGAAATATATTAAATTAGAAAGACTAACAAAATTAAAGAAGTATATTTCAAGTGGTTTCTATATAAAATTATTCATAGGATTGATTTTAATACGGTCAACAATTAGATAATATTAGAGATTACTAACACCAAGTAATTATTTATTAAACCTGTTTTTTTTAACTGTTTTTTTTTAAAACCAGTATGCAAATTAACAACACCATATATTATGTAAACCTTTATTTCTTAGTGATATACAAGACATATTGCTGGATTTTAAACGTACTAATAATATTGACTGTTTTAAGGTGAATCGAACTCAGATTTTCATAGAGACATCATTAATAAATAAGATTAATTCTATGTATTAATGATTTTGACTATAAATTGATAAACTTGTGCAATTCCTGAGGGTAGTAAGCAGTGATGTCATTTTGGTTAGACAGACACCAATTCTCCAGTTTTATCATTTCTTTGCATTGCTAAAAGGAAAACTGCTGTTTGTCCAAAATAGGATGAAAAAGAAAATTCCCATTAATGCTGTAGTAATTGAGAAAATAGAGAAATTTAATACTCTTATTTGTATGGTAAATGTAAATTTTAGTCGTTTGCTTTTTTTTTTTTTTTACTGAACAGTTATATTCAAGTAAAATATATACATAGATGTCAGACAAATGCAATTTTGCATGAAATCTAGGGCCACAAAAATTCCCATGTAATATATATAACATTCTATTTACTTTTAAAAATTTGTTAATTTTCGTTTTTTCTTTACACATACATAAATTATTCATACACAATGAAATTTTTCCAATGAATTAATACATTTTTAAATCATTTTAAAATCTATATTGACTTTAAATATTTTCTATACATTATATCAAAATTGGCTACGGAATCAATAGTTCTTCCGAACAGCAAGTGGATGAACACCAATTGCTACATTAAGAAATTTTATGTTATTGTCATTTCAACAAATGAACAGAATTAAAAAAGGTGGGTCGGCTGTTGTACTTTTGAGTATTTATTTATTCTTTTTATTCTTTCATGCTTCAAAAAAATCCAGTACATTTATTTTTATATAATTGTCATTTAACACTTGAAGTATACACAAAATCCTCACATTATAAATATATATTGGCAATTAGCCATAAGTCAAGATTTTTTGTGATTTGGGGAAGGAAAGATTTATTAAAATATGGTCTAATGGACAAATTATAGGTAGTTGAAAATGTAATTTTGGGATTTAATTGTACAGTATATATATAATTTAAAAAAGAAAAAAAAAAAAAAAGAAAAGAAAAAGAAAAAGAAAAAAGAAAAAGAAAAAGAAAAAAAGAAAAAAGAAAAAAAGAAAAAAAGAAAAAAGAAAAAAAAAAGACAAAAGAAAAAAAAAAAGAAAAAAAGAAAAAAAAAAGAAAAAAAAAAAAAAAAGAAAAAGAAAAAAAAAAAGACAAGAAATTACTAAAATTTACCCAGATGGTGTAAGTATTAGATTTCTATAATTTTTGCCTTATTCTGAACAATGACTTACTATTTTTCTTATATATATATATATATATTTTTTTTTATTTCCTTCAAATTGTCTATCAACAATGCTACATAGATAACTTGCCTGAAATTAAGCTTGAAACTATTTAAGTTGACATGAAACTAACTCAATACTTATGGCACAATAAGAGGTCAAGACTAAGATGACAGCAACTTATCCTCATCAAGTTGTGCTGACAGCATCGATTCCTATGACTTTCTCACCACCAGTTCCTATCGCTCATCGATCCAGGCAAGTCCTCTGCACAGCATCCAGTATTTTCAGGGAGCTGATCAATGCATTAGAAATGGATCTGTGAAACTAGCTTACTAATCATTGCACTCCGATGGGACACTCCTAGGTATTTACCCATTCACCACGGGTAAAATGAAACAAGGTCACAAGTATAGGGCGTCCAATGAGAATTGAACATGTTATTCAATGCAATGGATCTGCGATACTAGCTTGTATGAAGTACCCTTATTAACCAATCTAAGTTAGTTTCAACTGTTATTGATTCATCAGAGGCCACTTAAAAAAAATAGACTTTTGCTATGTGGTCTATAGGTACCACCAAAATACGTCACGTGATCAGTTTAGGCCATATTGAAGGAAGAAACGTAAATATTTTTTAACTTTTTCTGTTAAAATCTTGCAAAAAAGAAATAACCAACATAAAGAGTTGCTACAAAGAAACACAGTTAATTCAAAGATCAAATTATCCGATTGGGGAAAAATTATTCACCGTTATCTTGAAAAATAAGTAAAACAGTCCGTTTTATTTACAAGAGGGTCAGTTTCTTTGATATTTTTTTTTAGCAGAATTCTGTATTTGTGATTCTTTTACTAAAAAGCTCTCACATTGAAACTTAAAAATAATGTTTATAGAAAGAAAAAAAAAATCGTTTTTTGTCGGTTCATATTTCATAAAATAAAATAAAACCTCGTAAAAAAATATTTTCAATAATATATTTTAGAAAAGAACTATTTCAGACATATTTTCATCAAAAGGTAAGCAATTCTGGAAATTTTGATGAAAATCGGACCATTAATCGGACCTCTTGTTTTTTTTTGTTTTTTTGTTTTTGGCTACGTTAAATTTCAATTGATTTAACGGTGCAAAAATGTAAACATTGTTTTTCGTTAATAATTTTCATTATTTCCGTAAGCTGAAAAAAAAAACTTTTTTTTTTAAATCATGAGTTTTTTTTTTATGTTTATTTTTTTGAATTGATAAAAAATTTTCAATATAATATTAACCTTTATGCAAGTTTCATTGTGCTAAATATAGGGGGGGGGGTAAAATTCACAGGGAACATTTGTTGTACCTAGTGGTCTACTTGATGATTTGGGCCATTGGGCACTGCTTGATTGCTCAGTGTGCCCAATGTACGTGGGGTTTCATAATTTTAAACATATTCAGACTTAAAAATTAATAATCACTGCATGTACTTGTATTGTCCATTACATATGTAACACTTTTTACTTCACCAAAATATTCCATTACAAAGAGATGGGGAAATTGAATAAGAAAATCTATTGTTATAGTAACACAATAATCAGAGAGAAAGTGTTGTGTTACGATAACAATAAAAAAAGAACTTCAGACAAATCAGTGATTTTCTTTTTACAGATAATCACAAGTAATATCAATATTAATCATAATTTACCTTCTGTCCGTTCGTACTGGTAAAGGCTCTGCCATTTATGGCTCTATTTCAACTAAACTCTCAGAATTATTAGATTCAATCCTGGAAAGCTTTTAAACTAAACTAAAAGATTTGATTTAGACTGGTTTTTGGTGGGATCTGTCTCTCATCCATCAAGTCTGACTGCACCTCACTCGATTATTGACTGTCTTGATATTTGTTATGAGAGCCAGATGGTTCCCCCTTCTTTCTCATATATATCAAAGTTACTTGCAAATCCACGAAGCAAACAAATATATTTACTTCTCGATTTTATTAAAACCGATTTAAGAGTGCTCAATAAAAAGAGCTAAATATACGGAGGGTAGGTGGCACACCCACTTATTTGAGAATGGGTACAACCCAGTTATAAATACAAGCCGATGGTTGGACAAAGCAATTCCTATTTGCTATTGTGTGAAACTGCAGTTGGAATATTTTAAGCCATTCGTTTTTAAAAAAAACACATACACACACACAGAGAACCTCTCTATTGTAACCGGGTGTCAATTGCTAAGAGGGAATTAATTTCATCTCAATCCACACCTGGCCTTAAAAGAAAGAAAAAACCTTATAACCTCCATTTTTCTAATTCAGGTAACTACTGCCCCTCGAAGTTTACAAAATAATAAAATCAAGTATTTATTCGAAATATCAATTTTAAGGGCTTTCTAGGATATCTGAGATCCTCTAACAAACCCGAAGCTGTCTTTTGTATACCATGCTAGGTGTAAACATGGAAGTAACATTCTGTAAATAAACGATTTTAAAAAAATGTCCTTTATGATATATCATTCCAAACTTTACAATTTGATAAACATAATTCTACATCCTTTATTTTTAATTATGATCATCTTCCAACCGGTAATATGAGTAAGTACTGATAGTTTATATAATGGATAATGTGACATTTTCTAATTGTTTTTTTGTTATCTAACCATAAACTTTTGTGAGGATGAGAGCGGAGTATCTGTGCGTAATGCCTAGGATAAAAATGTTGCTCCTTGGTATTTCTGCCTTAAAATAGAGTATATCCGTGGAAATCTAATTAAATGCCCACTGTAGCGTAATTATTATGGTCTACGGGAATTTGGGGATTGAAAAGAAAATGGTAATCGAATTTCTGGAGAAAGAGAAGAAAAAGAATAAGAACAAAAGTTAAAGTTTGGAAGGGTAAACACTCAACGGGGGGGGAGCAATTGACCGACAAATGTACTAGATTTAAAAATAAAAACGGAAGTTCCGGGTTTTGACTGGTAGCGGATGTTACCCCCCCCCCCCCGGAACAAAAATGGAAGAAGGGAAAAATTGGTCATTTTTTCCGGCTGGAGGCAGACAGGGCTTCCCGGGTTTCCTCGTGATGGGTTTCGCATAGTAGTACCGAACATGATTTACGATAAAATAATTTGACCTTACCCCCCTTTCTCCTTCTCTCTGAAAAAGAACCCACGAGCCTAGAAAGGAATAAACAACCCCTTTGTGACTATACGACTTGCATATGTAGTTTCTGAATTAACAACGACAACTACTGGCTACTACTACTACAACTAGAATTTGGCCCTATGCAACACTCACCCCTTTTCTACCTTTCGCCACCCTTTCGGTTGGTAGGTTTCTACCTTATCAAAGGAATTCACTAACCAGTGACCAAATTGGCAGAGTTTGTGGCAGAAATATTTACTGAGACTATTTTGAAAACAAATATTTTTTTAATTCAATTTTCCTTTTACTATACCAGTTGCTCCAGAAAGACTTTTTTTGTTTAAAAATAATCTTCGAAAAAAAAAAAAAAATAAATAAATAAATAAAGCCTTGTTCATTTTTTACGATTTTTTTTTTTACTACTCATCCCTCTCTCTCACACACCTATCCCGTTTCTTTCATTCCTTTCTTTCCTTCCATTGAAGCAGATGATAAACATGACCGTGTTCTCTCTTCCATTTATTTATTTATTATATTTGCTTTATTTTTCTCTCTTTCGCATATAGTGCCTTCTTTTTCTTACCTTTCTTTTTTCACAGTCAAAACAGAATGGTCCATTATACAACTGTTGATGACAGAGCCAAACATTTAAACATGTCTTATTCTATAAATATTATAGATAATTACATGAGGAAACAACATGTACATCAAGTAGGTAATTAATTAGTAATTATAAGCGGGAAACACAAGAAGAGTTACTACTCAACTTTGGCTTGGTCAAAGTGTCCTTCATATTGACATTAAAGTGTGTAAGGATGTAAATTTCCAAACTTCCCATCGAGTCTGGATTGATATGAAATTGTTTTACTATGGAGAACTATGCACAAACCGAAGATCATGCTTGGCCATTGCAAAAACAAAAAAACAAAAAAAAAAACGTAGTCCAGGCGCCAGCCAGGCAATAAACTCAGCCCTCGCCCCTTTTAAGTTAGATATGAATAGATATGTAAAAGGAATGTAAAAATAGGCAAATGAATACAAAATCTTAGACAAAAAGGACAAAATTAGTATTTTTTAAAATAATTCTTAAAAAATGTGCAAATGCCATTTTCAATTTTCTCATTTTTTATACATAGAATAGACTCCAGATTTTCTATGTAAAAAAGAAAAACAGTAACTGTAATTTGAGCTATGTTAAAGACGTTTTTGTCCCCAAAGTTTGTTTATTATCGACAATATTACCAAACATTTCTTCTAAAGTGCGGTGATCCAAAAACGAGTTTTCTTTTAATGTTAACAAATTTTCTAAATTGGAATGCTCACTTTTTGAAGAAAGAGAGAAAAAAAAATGTACACAATACAAGATCGACGATTTTTTCAGAGAATGAATCTTAAGGGATTAATTCTCGGAAAATATTTTTCTTCCACTCGTTTTAAATGGATTCTCTTCCGAGCCTCCATAGACAAAATATCGTCCAATGAAAAACCACACAAAAGACTAAAAATTATTATTTATATTTAAAAAAATGTTTATTTAACCAGTCAAATTCATCTATTTTACGTTAATTAACAAGATACCAGTTACTTGCAGATGTCAATTTTAAACATCTTAAAAAATTAAAACCAAACAAAAACACGTTTAACCTGATTTTTTGTTCTTTTATTAACTACATCCTTAGAACATTAAGCTACGAAAACGAATAAAGTATTTTAAAAATACCTAGAAGAGCAATATTGTATCTTATTTTATCGTTTTTTTCTTTTTTAATTTCAAAAATAGACAAACCTTAAAAAATATTAAAATATTCTTTATAGAATTATGTGTAAAACATGAAAAATCATTCACTTTCACCTTCATTAAGGGTGTCAAATTAACAATATGATTGAGCTGGGGTTAGCGCGAGGCAAAAAAAAAAAAACAAAAAAAAACAAAAAAAAAAAAAAAAAAAAAAAACAGGTCTTCAGAATTTCTCTGAATGTTGAGATGAGGCTTGAAGATTAGTATTATTAGCGTTATTCGGACTATTGTCCCCATCTTCATTGTTATTTGTACAACGTTTCGGCCGATATACCCTCCGGCCTTCTTCAGGTATTTCTTGTCGGACTCGGGAACCTTCTTTTCGAACTCGGGAATTTTCTTGTCGTATTCGGGAGCCATCACGGAACTTTGAACCTAACCCTTTATTTTGTAATAAATAAAGGGTTAGGTTCAAAGTTCCGTGATGGCTCCTGAATACGACAAGAAAGTTCTTGAGTTCGAAAAGAAGGTTCCAGAGTCCGAGAAGGTTCCCGAGTCAGACAAGAAATACCTGAAGAAGGCCGGAGGGTATATCGGCCGAAACGTTGTACAAATAACAATGAAGATGGGGACAATAGTCCGAATAACGCTAATAATACAGGTCTTCAGAATTTTGAGAAAAAAATGTCTTAAAAGAAACCTCATCTTTTATTGCTTTAAACACCAAAAATTTTATTAAAACCCGATAACTAGCCAATTGGGGAGGGGGGGAATAAACGCTGCTTCAACAAGTGCGTGTATTTGTACATACCTGGCTTTTAAGCTTTCGATATGTTATTTGACACTCTTTCGTTACTAAGACTCAAGTACTTGTAAAAATATGTATAGGTAACAAGTGGTCGATTTATGTGTTTTATCTGATTCCGTGATTAAACTCTTCGATCTACGCTACCTAACAATGCTCTGATCATGTTGTAATAGTAGTAGGAATGGTTATGAATGGACATCGAAATGAAGGTACGGTTGCCATAGAAACGAGACAGTGGTAAAGCAGCACAGGCAAAAACAAAAAAAATAAATAAATAAAAGACGGTGAAAAGATGGTTGTCCATTTCAACACGAAAAAAACTTGTAGACTACACATGAAATCAGTTCAATAAGATGCAATAAATATACAATAAAAATAAAAGATATGAATAAAAAAATGCTTCTTGAACAGAGTTTATTGAAAACAAATATTTACTTTAAAAAGGCATAAATTGATATAAAAAATTACGGTACTGGTTCAGAATAGGACAACAAAGATCTATGTGTGTGTGTGTGTGTGTGAAAATATAGAAAAAGTGTTCCAAAGATTGAATGATGGCAATGTCGACGTTATAACGTTTCGGGTTTTGTGACCTTCTTCAGGATAGGTGGTGAGATTTTGTGTGGAGATGTTAAGATCCTGCTTATAGGTTTATGAGCAGTGCTGGTCGCATATTGGCGAAAGGGATTAGTAGTAGTCGGTGTCATTCAGTGCAGCTCTGCAGAGAAAATTAGAACAGAGATTTGCCATGTAGACCACAACCATTTATATCATAATTGATCGCCTGTGTTGATAGCACCGTAAATCTTATGTCGAGATTGTAAATCGATTGAAGGGGTCCAGTGTCAGAAGTTATCCACAGTACTCAGGATTCCTTTGGTTATCGATACAGATTATCAGTTCAATATATATATATAAAAATTTGAACTACAGAGAACATTATTCCCACGTCATGTACATATATTTACCAATCCATCTGCACGAGCAGGATATGACACAAGGTCAATTTCTTAAGCAGAGTTTAACAGGTTTGAATTCAAAGTTTTCATTCTCCTAGACTGGTTGCCTAACCAAGGTTAAATAGCCCAAAGAGAGAGAGAGAGAGAGAGAGAGAGAGAGAGAGAGAGAGAGAGAGAGAGAGAGAGAGAGAGAGAGAGAGAGAGTAGTTGGATGTATACATTTTCCAATCGCTACTTAAAACGCAAACAATATAATCCATGATTTGAACTTGGGTCACCGAGTCCATTTCTTATGACGATAATCATTACATCACGCACCTTCCTACGTCATATAATTAAAATTGTGAATTAACAATTCATTTTTGAGATCCTGCACAGAGTGTATGGGAATTCCGCGGAAATTCTATTCTCATTCATGTTCAGTGTAATGATATGTCATCTAGTCAGTTAATTCAAATCTTACATCATTGAATTAACACTTTGTTACTGAAAAGTCGTGAATACAAAAAAGGGTTATACTAAGAGGTTACGTCTTTTGGTTATTGTAAGTAACTGCTGCCGTGCCCTGTGTTACTGGCCGTGACGCTTGTGCCATACTAAACCTTAGAAACGTTGGCCGCTTGACTACCTTTTGTTTTGTCGTAGAATGTGTTTTATATATAACATTCACTACCCAGGTAATAAATTGCAGTCGTTTACTTCATTTTTTACTGAATAGTCCCCAAAATATATAGGTCATAAGGTTGATACCTTAATGGTTGAGAAAGGGAATGACTAAAATAATAGCCAGCTGAGAACATATTTTGGGGATTTAATTCTTCAGAAGGAAAAAAATGACGCAAAAGACAAACGTGTGCGTGTGTGTGTAAGTAAAATCCGTCAGTATGTAGAAAAAAAAAATTGAAAAACACGGGGTGTTCCAAAAGATGAATTTATTCTTGATGGTAATGTCGATGCTATAACATTTCGGTTATTGCAACCTTCATCAGGATGCGTGGTGAAATCTTGTGTGGAGATGATGGGAGAATACTGGTCGTATATGAAGAATGAAGGGGGGGGGTAATCTGTGTTAGCCGGTGTTGATTTCTTGACGCATGTAAGACATAAGTAAAAAGTAAAGTCGTCGGGGCGGCCTAATGTAGGTATCAGCCAGACAGCGAGGGAGTCTATCCCCTTTTCACTAGCGCTAGACCAAGGAGATTGTTTTTGCATCTGAGGTGGAGCGCCACACCTATCAGTTTATCACTTTTACCGCACAGATCCCGGTGCTACTCATAGGTTGAGTTGGCGAGGGCCAGTATCGAACCAAGAACCTTGTGATTCCTAGCCGAACACTCTACCGACTGAACTAAACAGGCCCCTATATATAGGCCAAAAAACATTGTTGCGCTACTCTTTTCAAGCATCGAAGAGTTAATATTTGAATGATGACAATATTTATATGTTAATTGAGTCGTCATCTAGTAAACTTATCTTATTTTGGCACAAGGTATAACACACACACACACGTGTCACTTTATGGTAGAGATTTTGGCCTGGTTAGTTGTAGAATGACTGGATGTCGGGGTTGCAACTGAACGTTAAAAAACAATGAGTGAATTATTTTCTTATCTGGATTGTGAATGTAAGTAATATATCTTTTTTTTTTTTTTAATATTACTCAACAATTTTTGCAGAAGATATTCTAAATAAGTACCAAAAATGTGACCATTAACAAACTTACTTTTATCTGGATGGTATATTATTTTTGTATATTACCGCAGAAATAAGGAAAATTGTTGGGCCATTCTTACAAACCATTAGACGCGAGACGCCCATTGAGTTGATATGCATGCAAGTATTATAAGGTGAACATAACTTGACGCATATAATGTCGTCGTCATTTATCATATTGAGGCAACCGTCTGTATTTAAGTGGAGTGTACTGTTTGACTGCTGCTTCTTCGGCTTCGTTATTTCCTTTTATAAAGGAGAGGGAGGCAAAATTCGGTCAAATGGGATCAAAACTAGCGGCGATTTTAAAGTTGTCTGTGATTGGTCAATTATGTGTATTTCAGGGCAATGGCTGAGTTTATTAGTCGGTGCATGAAGCGCCTCTGAAGGGCTGTTGGCTGGATTTTATGGAACATCAACCCTTGTTGGGTTATTTTATGTCGAAGATGTTTTGTTTCATTCATTGTTGATGGTACTCAGTTATTTAAAAAACATTTTAGAACTCATTTTCTTATATTTAATCCATAGATGGGATCTTAACAGGTACTACCACTCCGGGTCAGAGTGGACCTGGGAATAATGATGAAGGGGTACTTCACGTTACCCAGAGCTCCAGAACTGGAACCTCACTATCAAATAGAGTTTAACGTCATACCCAAGACTCAACCACCGTCTTCTAGCACATATATGATAAAAAGGGTTGGTACTTGCCATAAGGGTAATAGGGTTGGGGCACTCATAGGTGCTAGGGCTTGACGTGACCAGCCGATTGATCGGAGGGTCCCTCGACCACCCGTCTAGCTTAAGTAAGGGCCAAAGTGGAGTGTTGCAAGTCATGGACTGTTCAGTCACCAGGATTCCATCCTTAAGCATCACGGATCGCCACCTACACCAACAGGTGGCCCCCATTATGGGGGGGGGGGTATTCTAAAGCCACAGCCAACAGGATTGCCTCTGAAGGGAGATACCAACGAAATATAAGCATTTTTGGCCTCGTGGGAAGTCAGATAAATACCACCTGCCCCTCGCCTCAAAGGTAAGGGCTGTGTATTTTTTTCTTTTATTGAAGCCTCTTAAGGAAAATGCCGACGGAACTGGAGCTATTTTTGGCATCATCTTCTCCAGAGGCTTGTTTCCTGCGGGGCACCTCCCATTACTTACTGCTTATGTAATTACGATCCTTATATCATTTGACTTTTTGTGGACATCAACTTTTATACGGATATGTATTCCGAAAAGGAGGGACTCCCCTTACAGGAAAATTTGTAATATTGTAAAAAGAACCAGGTACCTCTAAAGTAGGTGCATTCCCAAAATGAGGTAACCAAGCGAGCACCCGGTACTATTACTATTTTTGTAATTTAACCAAGGTAATTCTTTTAACAATGACACAATAGATAAAATTATTCTAATTATTTGTATCTGGATATATAGATAAATTATTCATATTATATCTACATCTATATAACAAATATTCTGCGTAAGTAATAGATACCATGTACTTTTTACAATATTTTTTTTTTTTTTGCATACATGTCCCGTAACTAAGCTTTGTCTCCCCCGTCCCCACTGGCTCAAATCTTTTTCCTGGTCGCCATTAATGGACACATTCATTAAAACATCTAGAGTGAAATACACATGCGGATGTGACTTCAAAATTAACTAATAAAGAAAATTTACTAAGAAATAAAATTGAAATTACGTATCTCACAGACCAATATTTCTATATTGGTTATTTGGGCCACATGTGGGCACTTCTTGCAGTTTTAATTTTTATTTTTAATTACCTAGTTTCATAAGTTTTTAGTGTACATACAATGGGTGTTCAAAATTTATCAAAACTGAAAATGTATTTATCAAAACAAAAATGAACAATGCATGAAATGTTCATTTTCCTAAAAACAATTCAATTGGCACTCAACACATTTATTCTATAGCTTATGGAAAACTTTTTTTGAATCTATACATATATAAAGGGCAGTTGTGTGTATATGTATGTCCGGAGGAAAGTTTGAAAATAAAACAATTAACGACAAAGTATATATATATATATATATATATATATATATATATATATACACACACACATACACGCATTCACTATCACCAGGGCTTGGTTTTTTGAGCAAAAATAAGAGATCTGATTTATATTCGTGAAGATAATTGAAAAATAAAATTTAAATGATAACAGCATGGATTTTTTTTTTTCAAATAATATTTTAGATAGTAGACATTAACATTTCTTTTCAGAATAGCTGGATCAATGCAAGGTCTTTTTATTTTTTTAACAGAGGGATTTAAATGGTACATCCCACGAGGATTCAGCTCACGATTCAGTAATAATGGATCTGTGGGATCAACTTAAAAAAAAACCCTCTACCCAGGCGACACCGGGTAGCCGCTGCTAGTATGGCATAAAGCTGCACCATAGGGATTCTTTTTAATGTCCTCAAATATATAGTTTGGTTTCTTTGTTTAATGGCATATCAACCTTCGTGAGTTATTCAATGCCAAAGCCATCTTGTTCAATGCCAACTGGACAGTTTTGAAGAAAACATTTCATGCTAATGCAAGCCGAATCAGTGCTGTATAGCTTAGAGATGGCGACAAGAGGCATTAGCCTCTATGTAAACGGAGATAAAACAGAGTTCATGTGTTTTAAACAAGACATTTTCACACTGTGTAGTAGGGCTCTTAAATCAGTAGACCAGTCCACATACCTAGGTTGCAATATATCATCTACTGAAAGCGATGACAATATACATATCCTAAAGGCATGGACTGCTATAGACAGATTGTCGATCACGTGGAAATCTAATCTCACTGATAAAATAAAGCGAAAATTCTTCCAAAAGATATCCGTGTCAATGCTACTGTATGGATGCACCACTAGGACTGTAACGAAGTGCTTAGAGAAAAAGATAGATGAGAGCTACACATTGATGCTGCGTGATGTCTTGACTTGCCTCATCACATAAACCATCCGAATAAGACAGACAAGCAAGGATGAAATCATGTAAAGTTTTCCTGTGGACACCTACACATGGACACACCAGTGTGAGCCGACCAGCAAAAACCTACATCAATCAGCTTTGTGGATTCTGGATGCAGAGTGTAGGACCTCCCAGGGGCCTTGACCGATAGGGACGAAAGGGGGGGGGAGAGACATGGATATCTGTGCTGTCTGCTCGACCTGACGATGACCTATATATTGATATCTTCGTAACTACCTACATATATCCACGGGATTTGGCGAGTGTCACGCTAAGAATGCCAAGGGGCGGTAGATAGAGTAAAAAAAAATGGAGCCTATGCCTTCTCCACCCTCACGCGTACGTTGTTACTCAACTGGTCAGCAGTCGAATCTGGTTACGAAATTAATTCTTATCGTCGCAGATCTGCTGATATACAGGAATGGAATTATAACAACGATCCTTTTAATTGAAGTCTCAAAAATAAGTAAACCATCCGGATGGTGAAATAAAACAAGTTTAGAAATTAAATACAAGTATTAAATATCAGAATTACTTCCGGTAAACAACAATAGCATTTATGTTTGGTCGATTTAAAATATTTCAATATTTTACACTTAGATTTATGTGTGTGGCATTCATTTGTTGATTTTTAATTTTCCAAGTATTTCAAAAGAAACACACACACACTTTATAAATAAGTAATGGTTACCGTCGTAGGAAATGGATACGACGAGACGAGTTCAAATCCTGGGCGGGGCTGTTTACATTTTACATAGTGCTAATACCCTTGGGAAAGGTATGATTCCAACTATAGGTAAATGGGGTGGGCCCTTTAACCATGGTTAGGCAACCAGTCTAGGAGAAGGAAAACTGAATTCAATTGGCCCTGTGTCCCACCCTGCATGTACGGAGGGGTTTGGTATATATATATATATATATATACACTAGCAAAAGTACCCAGTCCATGACCGGATTAAAAAAAGGAACACCAAAGAGTGAGGGAAAAGAAAGAAAACAGGGGTAAGAGAGAAAATGAGAGGAAAGTGATTTATCAAATTATTATCTAATTTGCTATAAAAATCAGCAGCGGCGCCATGTGTCCATTTTGAATCACTGCTGATATAGCCAGCAGCCAGCGAATTTTTTAATATTAGCAGCAGCAGCCATGCCATGATTATAGCAAATCGTTTGATTCTTGTTTAATTAATTAATTATATCCCTTAATTAGTAAAACTCAATAACTAAATTTGGTGTGTTTCTTAGTTGTAAGGGTATCAAGGTATATGCAAGATATCGAATCTGAATAACATCTCTTTTCTGAGTTATAAGTTGATACGTACATACCAAACTTTCTTATATATATATATATATATATATATATATATATATATATATACACACACACATACACACATCCAACCCCTCCGCACGAGCAATATGTGACACAAGATAAGTTACTTAAGTGGAGTTTAAGAGGGTTTAATCCAATGTTCCTTCTCTTAGACTGGTGGCCTAGCCAAGATTGAAGAACAGTCTGCCCTGCTATTTACCCATATCTGGAGGGAGAATAGTTGCATTCATACCTTTCCCAAGTATATTAGCGCTATGTGAAATGCAAACATCCTTATCCAAGATTTGAACTCAGTTTGCAGTGTCCATTTCCACGATGATAAACATTACCCTAAGCACCTCCAAAAGGAAAACATTGAATTAAAAGCAGGACAGACTAGACTCTCTAAATCTTGGCAGGGCGATCTGTCTAGAAGCAACGACTCTGAATTCAAAATCTGAGGAGTGTCGGTCGGGAAAATCTGTGAAACATTGGTGAACCATTCTTCTGTTATCAGCTCACCCAAAAAGTGTGGGGTTGATTCTACAGAGCTTCGGTCTAAACAAATCACCTGTGTAGGTAAGTTAAATTGGTTCAAATCTTTGAACTGTTGGACCGTCACATGTCGAGATCGGCGGTAGAGTCCATTTTATATTTACTAAATACTAGCTGAGTTACCAGATGTTGCACAAAAAATTATATCAGTAAATTGAAATGCATAGATCAGCCCACCCCCACCCACACCAGCAAATTACCAGTAATAGGTCAAAGCTATAAAGGAAGAATTAAAATTTTTAAATAAGATTCATTTGAAATTACAATGCTTATATATATATAAGATGCACTTTTTATGATCCCCCAATAGAATACCTTTTCTCAGTATTAAAAATGCCCCCCCCCACATACACCACTAATAAACTACACTAAAAAGCAACACGGTATTGTATTGAAAAGTATATACAATCATTGGCTGACTTTTAAAAAATTATTGAAACCTTATTCTCTCCTAATATGGGATTGTTACCAAATGTTCGAGAAT
>CM042171.1:26323847-26334520 GCA_023376005.1 Doryteuthis pealeii | reverse complement strand
GTTTAGTTCCATGTTAAAAGATACTCCTTATACAGCAATTACACTCGCATAAAAAATTACTCCTTACTCATATCAACATCATATGGTAGAGTAAAGAAAGTGGATAAATCTCTGTATTGTAACATTATATAGCATAATCAGTAAAATAGTTGTGCACCTAATAAGTCACATTGAAGTGATATTTAGCTTTTAACTTTTGGGATTACCAATCAAACTAACCCAACTAAAACAATATGAAAACATGGACAGATGAACCCTGACCCCAGTGCTCTCTCTCTCTCTCTCTCTCTCTCTCCCTCTCTCTCTCTGTTACTGACTGACCAATTGACCCAGCTGCAATATAAAAGGTTTCAAAGCAGATGGGATGCCTTAACAAACTTGTTTTTTTTTCTTATAACCACTTTTCCCTGTAAGATATTAAACATATAGAATGTGTCTCTAACATCAAGTTTAATGGTCACTGAAGGCAACCGTTGGACCATATGACCTTTAGGCACCCCTTTTGCGATCTCATTTCATAAGGACATTTTTTTCATTTACACCGTCAAAATCCAGTTGTTTGTTAACAGACAATTTTTCAGAGTTTTTTTTTAAATTATAAAACTAACCCTAACCACTAACAAACAACCGGATTTTGACGGTGTAAATGAAAAAAATGTCCTTATGAAACGAGATTGCAAAAGGGGTGCCTAAAGGTCATATGGTCCCAACCTTTAAGCGAATAATAATATTCAATTCTTAAGTTGGTGATGATTTGTCTTGGTCTCTTTGTTTAATGGCATATCAACCTTTGTAGGTTATTTAATGCCAAAGCCATCCTTGTAGAAGAGCAGTGGTTATACTATTTAACCCATAGCTGGAGGGATGAGCGTTTTCTTACCTTTCCTAAATGTATTAGTTCAAAAGTAAATGTAATAGTACGACTGAAGTTTAAAGTCGCTTACTACTTTGTTGCAGTCCAGCATGTTAGCCACTACGCCATGAGGACTCTCCCTCACAGTTGGTAAGTATTGATATGTGTGTGTGTGTGTGTGTGTGTGTGTGTGTGTGTTGTATATTAATCATATATATAAACAAAAAGAATATCAGCCCAGATGCTTTCTTTCATGACAAATAATAACATTTTATTGACTACTTAATCCAATCTATTTTGCCCAAACAAACATACAAGGTATGATCAAAAAGTATCAAGACTGAAGCTTTGAATCTAAAAATTTTAAATTTAAATAAAAATGTGAGCACAGTTGATTATCTTATATAATCAAGAGTTGATGTTTGAATGTCTAGTTATCCTGTGTGTGACACTAGACTGCATCTAATGGTGAAGCTCCAGTTCTTGAGCACTGATGAGTGTTGATTATCTCTTCATTAAACATTACTACCAGGTCCACTCTCTGAGTCGTAGTACCTGTTAGAGTCCTATCTATGGATCAAATAGATCCATTTGAAAATCATTTAGCAAATGTAATGGGGTTTAAAAGAAGCAACCCGCAAACAAGTGCCAAAAATGACCAACAACCTTAAACTCACATAAAACCACAACTACCCGACCCCATAATCATTTAGAAAATTCTAAAAGAAATGAAAAATCTGTAGCAACCAGAGGATGCAGACCATATGACCTTTAGGCACCCCTTTTGCGATCTCAATTCATAAGGACACGTTTTTCATTTACACCGTCAAAATTCGATTGTTTATTAGGGGTTAGGGTTAGGGTTAGTTTTTTTAAAAAAACTCTAAAAATTTGACGGTGTAAATGAAAAACATGTCCTTATGGATCGAGATTGCAAAAGGGGTGCCTAAAGGTCATATGGTCCGAGGATGCTAGTTCAACATGTGTTATCTCTTATGTGCACAAGCAACAGGTGTTCTTGCAACAGGTGCATTTAATAGAAGTATAAGCATTTTCTTTTCAGTGATACACTTTACAACTGTTTGATTATTTTGTCTATTGTTTTATCTTATCACTTCCAAAAAGCAAAAATCACAATGTTAGCTGGTGAGCTTTACTAATCCATGGTAATTAAATTCGGTTATTTCCTATAAGTCTAACATGATCAAAGGGGAACCACTCTTGACTGATAAATTATTTATTTATTTTCCCATTAAACTAACCCTTAACCCTAACCCTGTCTTCTTTTTTCCTAGTAGATCAATAAATAAATAATTTATCAGTCAAGAGTAGTTCCCCTTTGATCCTGTTAGACTTATAGGAACTTAAAGGAAGCGCGTGGTGTAATGGTTAAAGTCATGGGAAATGGACTCGTCGCCCCGAGTTCAAATCCTGGACGTGGTAAGTGCATTTCATTTAGCGCTAATATCCTTGGGAAAGGTATGAATCCTACTCTCCCCCCAGCTATGGGTAAATAGTAGGGCAGACTGGGCTCTTTAACCTTGGTTAGGCAACCGGTCTAGGAGAAGGAAAACTCTGAATTCAAACCTGTTAAACTCCGCTTAAGAAATTGACCTTGTGTCGTATCCTGCTCGTGCGGAGGAGTTGGTAAATATATGTAGGAAATGACCTTAAATTCTTTTAGATATTGTTCTTTCTCTCATTTCCCCATTTTCAAGTGTGTTTCGGCAGCAAGTACTGAATTCGATTTAGGTATAACATTTTCATCCTTTAGAGAACTTTACTCCAAAACTTATTTCATCTAAACATCTAAAGACTATGAACCCACTAGAGTATCTATATATTAATACTCGTGTTCCTTAATTAAATGACTGTTATCATCTTGCAACACCCTCTGGTTAAAAATGAGACTATCAAAACCATCCAAGATGAAATGCAAAAATGTAAATCCTGATTATCTAGTGTTGTTTATCTGCTGATTTCTTATTTCTTATGAGTGTCGTCACATCAGCTAAATGATGGACCATTCTGTTTTTATTATAAAGAAAGAAAGGGAAGCAAAAGGACATGCTACACAGAAAAAATATAAGAAGAAAGAGAGTAGGGGAATGAAGCGAAGAAAAAAATGAGAGTGAGAGAAAGTTAAATCAAGATTATTATAGCTTTTACATATTGAACCATTCAGCAATAGCTCTTAAGAAAACATATCAAACATTGTAATAATTAGATTATCATATTATGGTATATCCATAGGTCCTGCTAGTTAATATTAATATTATATATATATTTAAATTAATCAGACCAGTTTAGCTCAGTCAGTAGTGCCAAGGAACCACAAGGTTCCAGGTTCCATACCGGCTCTTGCCAATTCAGCACATGAGTAGCACAGCTTAAATCTCTGCAGTAATGTGGAGAGTTGATGGTAAGTGAAGCACTCCACTTCAGATGCAAAAACAATCTACATGGTCTAGCACTAGTGAAAAGGGGATAGACTCCCTTGCTGTCTGGCTGATACCGACAGTAGGCTACTCTACCGACTTTACTTTCACTTATATATATTACAAGTTGTATCAAAAGTATTTTCATTTTTTAACAGCCCTTTACTCCAAATCTTATTTTATGTACTCAACTAAAGACTATCAAAGAGTCCACTATATTATTAACATTATTATTATATATATTAGTGTGTATCAAAAATATATTTATATATTTTATAAACCTTTAATTTTCATTTCATGTATATATCTAAAGACTATAATGACTCCACTATATTATTATAACATGACCTCTTTTCAAAACCAGAAGCTGAAGTAGGTCATCATCCAAATTGCTCTAAATTAAAGAATAAAGCAATTTCCAGTTCAATTTGTAAAAAAAAAAAGGTCGCCAGGATGGCCTAAAGTCAGAATCAGCCTATCAGTGAGGGAGTCTATCACCTTTTCACGAGCGCTAGACGAAGGAGATTATTTTAGCGTCTGAGGTGGAGCTACCATCAGCTCCTTACTTTACTGCACATATCCCTGTGCTACTCATACGCTGAGTTGGCGAGGGCCGGTATCAAACCAGGAACCTCATGGTTTCTAGCCAAACGCTCTATCGACTGAGCTAACCCGGCCCTTTAAATCCAATTTGTAATTGAATTAATTTATGTGCGTGCATACGGGGTGGAGGGTCTACATTTGTGCTGAACATTATATTTAATCATCCATATTCTTAATATGAGATAACTACAAAATGCTAATTAGAATCTTCTTAGATAGAAGCATCAACATAATCATGGACTGCTAACACTTGAAACCCAATGGGTTCACAGGTTGTCTAGTTCTTTTTTTTTTTTTTTTTAAATGTCCACTGATATGAAAACTCTGACAATATATTCAAAGCAAATTTTTTTGAATGGAGTTAAAATAAAGAGAGTTCTAATACAAATTAATGATAACAAAAAACAAATTTGATCAGGATATTCTACTTTTATTTGAATTTCTTCTCAGACTAACCCCAATGAAATGAATCTAAAACAGGAAATAGAGAACAATAACACTAGAGAATAAGGTAGTTAAAAGAACTAGCATATGTGTTAGACTGATAAGCTCATCAGTAGACCTGGCATAGAATCAAGTAATATCTTGAAACTTTTTAATCAGCAAAGAACAGATATTTGGTTTAATGATCCAAAATTCCAAAACCTAATTTCTTTATGATATAATCGCTCAGTAGATATATACTGATTGGCTGTGAGTTCAATCCTTGAGTGAGGCAGTAAAATTCATATTACCTTGTTTCAAATTAACTCCAGAGAATAAACTAATAGAAAAGGAAAACAACCTCCTTCTGTAGATTGGATAAAATGGTCAGTTTGAAATTCCTGAGTCACCAACCCAAACACTTGAAGAAGGCTGGAGCTTACAACAACCAAATCATGATCTTAATGAAAATGTAGACAATTATTTTAACTTAATTTTGTGCTAATTTACTTGAACTGTGTTCTATCTTGGTTGTTATGGCTTAGAATTGAATACAATATAAAAGACTTGGATTCAAAAAGATCCAAATCCCTGACCCATGGACTTGTCAAAGGGAGAATGAACTTGTTTAATGATCCTTCAAACTGTGGCTCATAAGACCCATATTAAGGTAACTCATTTGAAAAAGATAAAGTGTAAAAAAATTAATTTTGGTGCATAATTTTTCATTGCTGTAAAATATGTTTTTTCCTATGTGTGGAGTTAAGTGAGGGAGAGTCTTTCTTTGATTGGACATAACAATCATGCTTAGGAGTTTTGGTGCCAGGCTCAGATAGAGATTTCAGACCAATTCCAGGGAGCAGCCATCCAGAAATTATCACTGAGAATTGACTAAAACAGATACTAGATATCCTCAAATTCTCTCCATCAAAACTTGACACTATACACAGGAAGGACATTTATATTGTTATTCATTGTTTTGTTGCTAAATAAACTGTTAGAATTGAACTAAGTTTTAATTGATTTATTTGTTGCTGTTAGTCTTAGAATAAATGCTTTACTAACAAAATAATGTAAGCAAAGCTTAGATTAGAGGATATCCATTGAATATGTAAGGAAGAGCAGCAAATTTAAGGAAGGAGCAGCAAATTTAAGAAAGAGCAGCAAATTTAAGGAAGAAGCAGCAAATTGAAATGCAGATGAATATGAAAACTCTGACTTCAAATTCTACTTTACTCTGGTGCCTTCATTCTTCTGTTATCAGCACATCTAAAAAGTTTGGTCAACCCTACACAATCCTTCAGACTAAAATACAAGGTGAAAATGGATGCTTTTGGCATGTAATCTAAGCAACCATACAACTCTAATTAGGTGTTTGTGGTGTAATGGTTATCATCTGTTTGCATTTCATATAGTGCTAATACACTTGGGAAAGGTATGAATCCAACTATTTTCCCTCCACCTATTGGTAAATAGTAGGGCAGACTGGGTTCTTTAACTTTGGTATGGCAATTAGTCTAGGAGAAGGAAAACACTAAATTCAAACCTGTTAAACTCCACTTCAAATTTGACCTTGTGTCACATCCTTCTCATGTAGAGGAATTGTTAAATACATATTCTAAGTGATTGCTTATATTTTTCTTGGTATTTTATATTACTTCATTGAACATGTTTACATTTTTAACATCAATATTGTACTTGTGTAATCAGATTATATATATATATACTAGACAAAACGTGACCCATTAGATCACCCATTCAGCTCTGGGTAAATAACTGAGATTAGGGAAAAGAGAGATAGCAAAGCGAATAAAATTAAAAAAAAAAAAAAAATACGGCCGGACGAAACCATAATATCATTTTGCTAGCTTTCTAAGGAAATGTTTGACCTCATTTAAGCTACAGGTTGCTGGTTGTGAAATTTAACATAGAAATACATTTCAAATTCTCCTAGCTGTCTCTCTCTCTCTCTCTCTCTCTCTCTCTCTCTCTACTCTCCAGAGAAACTAACATTATATAATGAGGAGGTAGTCAAGAGATACATAGAGGGGAAGAAAGATATAGACACAGAGTAAAGTAAAAGATTGATCGGTTTTTGACTTAATTGCAAATTATGACTAATTAGAACCAATTAAAACAGAATTTTTTTCAAACATAATTCAATCCTAAAAGTAAGGAATAATTTAGTATAATTTTCATGTCATTAAACTAAACAGTAAAAGAGGCTTTAAGGAAGCAAACGTTGATTAACTCAGCTTTAGTATAATAATAGATATATGTTAGCTTGGTTTGAAAAGCACATAATACATAATATATATATGTGTATGTGAGTTTGAAAATGAATCTACAAGTTTCTGAAAACTTATGATGACATTTTAGTTTTGTACTGTAAACACCTAATAAACATTAAAAAAAACTTTTTAAGGGTCTGCATATATTTTTTTAAGGGATCCATGAGAATAAAATAAAGATTTTAACAAGCCCTGGTCCAGTTGATATAAACATTAGTGTTATAGGTGATACACCCTATAAGACTAATGGAATGCGCCAACAGGTTACTATAAGTAACAGGGACAATTGTGGCTTGGGAGTAAGCCAATGCGAGTAAGCCAATAACTTTATTTGTCGGACGTAATTTCCACTTATCTCTATTGTATTTGTCTACTTTCTGTTAATACATTTTCCTACATTTGTTACCTGTCGTTTTGTTCTTATTTGACCCCTTAAAACCTCACAACAATTAGTTATGAAGAAATTCACATATTGATATTGGATATTGGCATTTGGTTATCAAAATTCTTTTGGTGTCTAAATAAATCAAGAGTATAAAACCAACTTCTTCTTCCCCTCATACTTTCAGACTTCTCTCTTTAAGGTCATTAGTCAGTTGATATAATAATCTGGAAAGTCTTTTCTAATCATCAGTTTATTAAATTCTGAAATGACTTGATATTACTTAGTTATTGTTGGTAAGGTGAATTTGGTAAAAGACTGGAAAAATAGAATACTAGAATTACAGAGAGCTATGTGTAGTGAGAGAGGAGACCTACCTCGTGCAACACGGTGTAACAGAGAGAGTGGCGGGCATTAAGAGTTGCCGTATTCTCGAAGGAAGTGGGCTAGGCTTTGCCTGGTGTGTAGGACTGACCTAGAGTCGAACCCGCTTCCTTCAGAATGTGAGAGCTGTGGACGATCAGTGAAATAAGAAATAGCATAGTGGCTCGGATGTGGGTGGTCGCGCCGTGCTGACGAGTGTCGCATGTGCTGCACGGACAATTATGAGTGAGGAGCCAGGATGTGGTGAAATTGAGGTGTATTTAAAGGACTTATTCTCACAGACCAGGAGAACGACTGCAGTAGTATTTTGTTGTCAAGACAAGCGGGACAAAGAAATAATTTTGGATATTGGATTTTGGAGCGAGATACAGTTGGGAGTGTTTAGACTGTCGATTGGAACCTTGAGTCAGACTTGACTGTGACAACCCCCCCCCCCACTGATTAGACTATGGTTGAGTTTGATGTTGATTTTGAAATAAATGCACTAGAAAAATCAGGAGTAACTCTGGAAAAGCCCAATGGAAGGTTGATCGGTGTAAACTTAGCAAAAATTAATTGGTCTCAAAAAGAGGAAGCATAGATGACCCCACATGTAACTGATGTGTATATTCATGATGAGAATTCATTAGTTGAACTAATAACCCCGAGAGTTTCACCATATAATTATAAGGTTGAAATTGATGGAGATATGGTTTGCAAAGCTATAAGAACATACATAAGAATGTATGTACATAAGAAATTGACAGTTTCAAATCCTTCATTTTGAAATTGACCTAGACATATCATGTAACAACAACCCAAGAGAGTTATGTGGATTTAAATAATATTTTATCTGTTAGTGATCAAATAATAATTAATCACAATAATGCAACCAGGGTGGGAAATATTTGTAAAATAACTAGCATTAAAAAAATAAATAAAGTGCAATTATTTCTAGTTGGTTGGGAATAATACTTAATAGAAGGGTTTTTGGTTACCATCATCGTTATCTTCCATTGGATTCCTTATGACCTATACATACTGCTTTTAAATCAAAATACAACTTACATAGACAGGGTGTTAGTAGCAGTTTTGGGGCAACCTTATTGTTTGATAGTTTTTATACCATCATCAGTATCTTCCATTGGATTCCTTATGACCTATACATACTGCTTTTAAATCAAAATACAACTTACATAGACAGGGTGTTAGTAGCAGTTTTGGGGCAACCTTATTGTTTGATAGTTTTTATACCATCATCGTTATCTTCCATTGGATTCCTTATGACCTATACATACTGCTTTTAAATCAAAATACAACTCACATAGACAGGGTGTTAGTAGCAGTTTTGGGGCAACCTTATTGTTTGATAGTTTTTATACCATCATCGTTATCTTCCATTGGATTCTTTATGACCTATACATACTACTTTTAAATCAAAATACAACTTACATAGACAAGGTGTTAGTAGCAGTTTTGGGGCAACCTTATTGTTTGATAGTTTTTATATCATTCAGTTGTTACTCCATTTTCATGGCAAGTATTGACATGGGGTGAGATACAAGTATTCTAAAAATTTTCTGGTCATTTACCATTGCCAAAATATATCAACTGAATAAACATCATAATTTATGGGTCATTGACATGTGGGTAGAAGGATTCAGATTTGATTCCAGGTTATAAACATAAAAAAAACAAAAAGGTGGCATAAAATCCCACAGGTGAGAAGTACATAGGAAGAAACTATTATGATAAAAATTATCATTACATTTAAAAATTTTAACAGTAAAAGATGAGATCAAGCAGCTGATCTTGTGCTATGTCTAAATACATGGCAACAAAAGACAGTTTCCATGGAAGTATTTATAGAAAAGATAGATTCTGATGATGTGATAATGACTGAAGCCAACCTTATAATTCTGGACCAATATTATTGATGATTCTTCTTTGGATTTTATCTAGAATCTCAGGAATCAGACCAGATGTGGCAATAATACTTAATAGAAGGGTTTTTGGTTTTGTCTATTCCTGTTTGGTTTCTTAAGATATACCATCATCGTTATTTTCCATTGGATTCCTTATGACCTATACATACTGCTTTTAAATCAAAATACAACTTACATAGACAGGGTGTTAGTAGCAGTTTTGGGGCAACCTTATTGTTTGATAGTTTTTATATCATTCAGTTGTTACTCCATTCTCATAGCAAGTATGACTGGATGATTTTACAAATTTACCCCCACCACACACATACACACACAGTGTATATATTGTTGGTAGCATTAACATGTATAAGGAAGAAGGTATAGAAGACAGTCTAAGATTATGATCGTATCTGATAATAGGTGTGGTTGGGAGAGAGGGCATAGAAGACATTTAGTGTAAAACAATGTTAGTAGCTGATACTAGGTAATGGTGGGGATACTAGCCAAAACTGACCTGCAGCAATACCGTTAGTACCCATAGATGTGTACCACCTGTCTGATGACTTTCCCCTCCTGTTTTGTAGTTAATCAGGGAAATAGACTAAAAATGTAAAAAAAAAAAAAATTTTAATTAAAAAAAAAGCTTAGTAAATCAGAAATGCATAAATCTATTATTTATCTACCAGTGTAATTGTGCCATAAAAAATGATGGAAATATTTTTTAAATTTTATAATTACATCATACATACAATATAGAAATAAGAAAACATATATATTTACCAACCCCTTCACATGAGCAGGATGTGACCCAAGTTTAGTAGGTTTGAATTTAGAGTTTTCTTTTTCCTATACTGGTTGCCTAAACAAAGTTAAAAAAAAAACAGTCTTCCCTACTATTTACTCATAGCTGGAGAGAGAATAGTTGGATTCCTACCTTTCCCAAGGGTATTAGCACTATATGAAACAGCCTTGTCTAGGATTTGAACTCATCTTACTGTGTCCATTTCCTACACCTTTCACCTCCCAAAGAAAACAATATTGAAAATAAACTAGAAAATCCAGAGATCTATAAAGAAAACATTATATATCTCAGTACTTTCCAGTTTATCTATCTATACATATATAAAGGGCAGTTGTGTATATGTGTATGTCCAGAGGAAACTTTGAAAATAAAACAATTAATGACAAAGTAAATACATATACACATTAAATATCACCAGGGCTTGGTTTTTGAGCAAAAATAATGAAGATTTTATTCATAATTAGGAAGATATTTAAAAATTAAAATTTGTATAGTAACAGAAGGTAATTGAAATATGATGTTGATTGATTGAATTAATCGCCTCATTTATATTAGTATTTTTTTTAAATTGTAAATTATTGAATTAAAATTTC
>CM042171.1:26173847-26318847 GCA_023376005.1 Doryteuthis pealeii | reverse complement strand
GTGTCTTACCCCTCTGTAGAGGTACAGTCAGTGTATTCTAACGGCCCTAGCGGACAGGTTTGGACTGAATTGGTATTGAGAACAAGTTATAATTCAACAGCTCAGTCAGTAGAGTATCTGGCTGGGAACCTCAAGGTTCCTGGTTCATTTCCGGCCCTCGCCAACTCAGTGTATGGGTAGCACATGGATATGTGCGGTAAAGTGAGGAGCTGATGGTAGGAGTGGCGCTCCGCCTCAGACACCCAAACAATCTCCTTGGTCTAGCGTGAGTGAAAAGGGGATAGACACCCTTGCTGTCTGGCTGATACCAACTTTAGGCCACCCTAACGACTTAACTTACTTTACATAAGCGTACCAAAGTGTAGCTGTTCAAGACTTAACATTAAACTAATGTCTCCTGACTAGGACACTAAGCTGCATCTATTAGTGATGCTCCAATTCTGGAGAGTATGAAGTCACCACTGTATTTCCATTACTCCCAGGTCCACTCTCATCCAGGGTGGTAGTACCTGTTAGGATACACCTGCACAAGTGGAATCTATTAGACAAACCATCCAGGTGAGACGAACAAGACATGATGGAGAGGACAAACTCACAAGTGATGTTCTCCTATGGATACATACACATGGGCACACCACTGTGGGCTAACCTGCAAAAAAGATACATAAATCAAAATGGATTCAGTATGCTGTATGGAAGACCCGCTAGTAATCATAACCGATAGAGATGGTTGTGAGAAAGAGTCATGGTGTTACATAATCATTAGATAACTAATGATTATGACAATAATGTAGAAATCATATTAGTGCATCTGATGGCCTTGAGAGTGACAGCGTTTGACCTCACTCTGACCTTGCGTTCTGGGGATGATCGTGAGAATCGGAAGGCAATAGAAGCCCCTTCCGGTTTAGGGAGTAAGCAACTCAGTTAGTTAGAGTTAGAACTTAGAAGCGAAGCTAGCAAGATGTGAGTCTCACTGCGTGATTGTCTGGTCTGGGGGATCTACGAATAAAGTAACATCATCGTAAATCGAAGTCTTGTGGTTATTACTAAAAGCTAACAATGGCACAAGGCTTCTGATAAGGAGTGATCCCCAACAGAAACTAGACATGGAATCCTCAAGAAGACCAGACCTTAGAAGATATACCAGACCAAGATAGATGATAGAAGAACCAAGCCGGCCAGAAGAGTAGACGACCAGAGTAAGACGTAAGAAGGTATATAACATATATAGATATATAGTGCCGGTAAAGAAGGGTATACAACATATACCTATTTGGTACCGTCAAAGAAAAGGCACTATGTAACAATGGGAATCCATGCTGACAGTACAACATGATGATTATGATGATGAAAATGTCAATGTTTTAAGAGCCAATGTAGTTCAAAATCATTTGAAATATTATCTTAAACATAAGAGTTGGAGTTTTTGTGTATATAAGGCGTGTGTCAAATGCCCACTTCTACTTATAGACTCGCCGATAACCATGTGACCAACCTATTGGCCAACCACCGGCAGTGCTCTGCTGCTGATATTGTATTTATATCGGCTGTTCTGATCTTAGCTACTCACAAATACCTTGAACCTTCGTGGACGACGGAACATAGAATTATATCACTGGACCTTTGATACTATGTGGGATTCCAGAACTTAGGACTTATTCACTTACAAAAGGATTCTATAACTCAGGACTTACTTACTTACTTACTTTAAGTCCTTTACAACTGGCCAAGGATGGCGGTCAGAAACTTAACAAGGACCATAACAATTGCTACCATTCCAGTTCAGAGTGGACCTGGAAGTAATGACAATGAAGGAGTGTCTACATTGGATGCAAATTAATTTTATATCTGGGACATTTGAGGTAAATAATGGCTCAGTGTAAATAATGAATCTAGTGAACGACTAAAAATGGTGTTAACCCCAATTGCAGATTCTGTGATATCTGAACCTATTGATGACATCATATCTAGGTGCCCTGTCACCACACCCACCCACCTCAGGAAGTTTAGACACAATAAAGTGGGGCAGTTGACTCATTAAGTAATTTGTAAATACTATGGTGCACATTGCTATAGACAACATTTAGTATCGGTATCTGAAATACATTATCTAACAACTAGCAGGACCTGTAGATATATCACAGTATGATGATTTAATCATTACAATGTTTGATATGTTTACTTAAGAGCTATTGCTAAATAGTTCAATATGTAAAAAGTAACTTAGTTTAACTCTCTCTCACTCTTTTTTTTTTCATTCTTTTCATCTTTTCCTTATGTTCGACTGAAACAGATTAGCATTATTGCTTCCACTCTATCTTTCCCCTACTTTCTTTCTTTCTGATTATATATTTTCTATGTACCATGTCCTTTTTTTCCGTTTTTTTCTTCTTTATAATAAAAACTGAATCGTCCATTATTTATCTGAGGTGACAATACTGATAAGAAATAAGAATTTGTTGGATTAACAACACCAGATAATCAGGATTTATATTTTTGAATTTCAATTTGAATGATTTGGATGGTCTACTTTTTAACCAGAGGGTGTTGCAAAATAATAACGGTCATACAATTTAGGAATAGGAGTATTAATATATAGATTATTATGGGATTTCCCAATACCCACAATTTGTACCATGAAGGCTAAATGTCTGGATATAATAATCAAAGATAAAAACAAAATAAAAAATGTTTATTAATAGATATAAACATTCCAGCAAATTAGAACAAATCTGTAAAAGAATTTGAAAAGGTCTCTAAGTACAAAGATCCGGGGAGGGAAATTGTAATAATGTGGCAACTCAAAATACAGCAATATCTGTGGGGGAGGGATTCTGAAAAAGAATGTATTGACAGGTATTTAGGTAATATACCAGGAAACCCAAAAATCTATGAAATACAAAAAAATTGTTCTCACAGGCAGTGGTCTGTTTCTTCATAAAGTACCGGCCATTCTCTCAAATTAGTAGACCAGTTCACATACCTAGGTAGAAATATCTCATCTACAGAAAGCAATGTCAATATATGCATAGGAAAGGTATGGATAGCTATAGGCAGAGTTTCAATCATTCTGTTCTCTCTGATAAGATAAAGTGTGAATTCTTCCAAGTTATAACCATGTCACGGTCCGTGTTAGCTCAGTCAGTAGAGCATTTGGCTAGAAACCACAAGGTTCTTAGTTCGATACTGACAGTTACTAAGTGCTGTTGACTTTGAAGGCATCTACACACTGGATGTTGAGTCTCTGAAATTAGTTGACCAGTTCACATACCTAGGTAGTAATATCTCATCTACATAAAGCAATGTTAATGTATGCATTGGAAAGGTATGAACTGCTCTTGACAGATGTGTTTATAGATTGAATGTGTGTATATTAAAGAAAATCAAATTAACAACATACTGATGTATCACAATTTAGTGAGTTCGATTCTCACTGGGTGCCACATTCTTTTGGCTTTGTGCTACAACTGAGTAAAGCTTGATAAACAACAAACATCTTATTATAATGGAGATTGTGTGTTTTTCTGTCTGTAACCGAAACTATATTACTACTCAAGTCACAATTCTCTTAGAATTGACATCACATTCTCCATGAGTTTATTTTTATTTAACCTCAATTATTAATAAAATTATTTCACATTATTAATACTGTTAACTATGTCTACATACTGACACCATGCAATTATATTTATATATACAACAAAATACTGGTTTACAGTGTAAACGGGAAGGCTAATTTGCATATTAATATTAAAAAATCGAATTTAATAAATATGTGCTTAGTATTATTGATTTCTAACTGTTTAGTTTTATTTTAATGAATATAAGCAAAAATCTCTTCCATGAATCTGAAATAAAGATAAAATAACTGTCATTTTATTCTTTACTTCCTCTTATAACTAAATACTTAAATTAGAAAAAATAACAATGAAAGACGAGAGTGATGGAAGAGTAAGTTTCAGTTGTTCCCTTTTTTATTATACTCCCTCTGTTTCAAATCTTTTATTATACTCCCTCTGTTTCAATTCTTTTTATCTGTATTCTTATTTAGTTTCATTAGCCTTTCTAACTTTATACCATATCTTATTACATTAAAACTTAAATACTTGCACCCGGAGGGTGCATATATTTGCTAGTATGTATGATAATAATTTGATAATATTGGCTTCAAACATCATTGTCTGCTTAAGATTTCAGGTTGGTTAGTTGGTTGGTTGGTTGGTTGGTTGGTTGGAATTTTATGACATGTCAATGTTTGTGTTATTTTATGCCAAAGATATTTTTTTTTTATTCCTTCTTGTTGGGTATTCAAAATTATGTTAAAACTTATTTTTGGATCTATTTGACCCTAACAGGTACTACCACTCTGGGTCAGAGTGGACCTGGAAGTAATCGTAGAACTGTTGTTTTTAGATCTATACATAAAAGAAGCTTTAGAGCAGTTGTTCTCAACCAGGGTCTATGTAACATTACTGGGTGTTGTGACACCCTATTAGTACATCAACTAGTATACATACGTAAAATCGTAGGTTGATTCGGTTTGAAGAATAGACTTCAAAGTGTGTGGGCGAGCAAAAGAGAAAGTTAAAAGTCTGTCCGTTTTTTAAAAATATTTTCCTTCTGTACAAAGGAATGTTGACATTCCAAATACTACCTGTATGAACTGAAGACAAGTGTATTGCCACCCCCCCTTCTTTGAGGTGGCTTCACGACCACAAGAGTGCAGGCGACACCAGGCCCATCACCATGGCAACGACTGAGGTACACCCCCTCCATGTGCCTATTTTTTTGTTTCGCGCCAAGAATTCGCGCACGTCCAAAAGAAAAGACACAACTCAGTAAACCTGACCAGCGATATGATGTGTAATTCCTCACTCCGAGAGAAAACTACTTATTTGAGTACAAGGATGGACGATAAAGAAGATTACTGACGAATCAGAATCCAGTCTGTTACAGAGAGAAAGAAGAAACTACGGATGACAAAAGAGTGAATGAAAAGAAAAGAAAAGAGATTGAATTATTGTTGTTTTTGACAGGAACTTTTGATTGACTCTGAAATTTTGTGGAGAAGGATTTTAACAGACTCTAATCTTTTGTGGGAAAAAGAACATTTCTTTCGATGGACCATGTGGCAATCATGAGTTGAAAGCAAAATGTATTCTGTTATGTTGTATTCTGTAAACTGATAATTGATTGTGTGATTATTGTTTATACGCCAGTATTTGTATTTTACTCGATTGATCGCTCACGTATTTTGGTATAAGAATTATCTAGTGATTTCACTCACCCCGTCAATACACAGGCTTGAGTATTGTACTTTAACCCCACCCCCCCTTCTTGTGTATAAAAGTTGTAATTTAGTGTAAATAAACCTTTATATGTTTATTCAAAGTTTTGGTTGGCTTGTCGTAATTCAGTGTTGTTGTGTTGCTTTCATTTGGTTCCCACTCCCTCCTTTCACGGGCTCCCGTGAAAGGTGTTTGAAATTCCATCTCCCTTTTATACGATACTGTTTGTTTTAAAACTGGGACCTATCTCGCACACTTTTTAAAAATTTTTTATTATTGCTTGTTGCGCACACACGCTGGTCGATCCCAATGAGTGTGTGGGCGTAAGTGTCTACAAAAAAAAATAATAAATAAATAAATAAAATAGTGAATTGGAGGTCCACAATGATATTTTAGTGGTTCATAAAGTAATTCTACTCCAGAATAATTATTACTGAGAATTAGATTTCTACAGTAATCTATGCAATAGTAAAATACTAAGAGTAGAAATATTAGCTATGAACTTTTTATGACAATCATGTAGAAAAAAAAACCCTTTACATTTGACAGTATCTTAAATTTAAAGTTACCTAGAAAAAATCCTGTTGGTGGGGCATTAGAATACACCGAGTGCACCTCTGCAGAAGGATAAGACTCCTCTAATGGGGCCACCTGCTGGCCGTAAGTGGTGACCCATGATGCTTAAGGATGGAACCCAGGTGGCTGAGCAGTCCATGACATGCAACACTCCACTTATGCTCTTACTTAGATTATGACAGTTGGTTAGAGAGGCCCCTTCCGATCAATCAGCTGGTCACATCAAGCCCTAGCACCTATATGATTGCCCCAACTCTATTGCATTTATGGCAAGCCCCATCCCTTTTTATCATATGGGTGCTAGAAGGCAGTGGCTGAGGGTCTTCATGTCCTGGGAATGGTGAGATTCCAGTTTTGGAGGTCTGGGGAATGTGGAGCGCCCCTTTATCACCATTGTTCCCAGGTCCACTCTGATCTGGAAGGGTAGTACCTATTAGGGTCCTATCTATGGGTTAAATAGAAAAATGTGTTTATAAAATAAAATAAAAATTAGTATCCTTTAAGAATGAATTTATTTCAAAACTTTGTCAGCATTAAATGATCCACTGAGGTTGATATGCCATAAACCAAATGAAACAGAAGTGAAAATCACCCATCTTTTCTCAGCTCGTAAAAGACTCCACATTGTGATAAACAGTGACGTTTGACTATCAGTGACCTCAATGAAACTGAATATTAAAAAGATTATTGATCAGCATTAACCACAGGGATCTCATTGAAAAAAAAAATCTGCATTTTTTTCTTAATTACTCACTAAGGCAAATCTTATAATGGTTTAATATGAATTATTTACTAGTGTACATAAATGCTCTATAGAATTTAATGTTTATTTGCAATAAATCATTTTTCCTTCAAAATAAAGCATAATCATTTACGGATTCTTTAATTTTTGATACAATTCTTTTTCTTTTTTAGTGAAAAATATAAGAAGCTTCTTTTTTTCTTCTGTGGAATGGCTATGAGAGTGCGCAAAAAAAAAAAAAAAAAAGGAAAAGAGGTCCATGGTTTAAAAAGGTTGAGAACCATTGCTTCAGAGTAATAACAAAATCTTGATATAAATGATATTGCAGAATAAATTGGGTTATTTCCTATAAGTCTAACATGATCAAAAGGGAACCACTCTTGACTGATAAATTATTTATTTATTTTCCCATTAAACTAACCCTAAACCCTAACCCTAACCCCATCTTCTTTTTTCCTAGTAGATCAATGAATAAATAAATTATCAGTCAAGAGTGGGTCCCCTTTGATCATGTTAGATTTATAGGAAATAACCTTAAATTGTATTTGGAATAAAGGTCAGTAAAAAATGAAAATCCTTTTAATAATTTTGGGAAAAAAAATCAGAGAATTTGGGTTGAGCAAGATAAGATTTTTGTTTCTTTTATAATTTTGTTTGATTTATAAGAAATAAATTAAGTGCAAATGAATAGAGAAATATTTTGAGTAGTGCACTTTTGATTGTTATGGGTTTTCAGGTTAGCTCAGTCAGTAGAGCACCCAACTAGGAATTGCAAGGTTTCTGGTTCAATACTGGCCCACATCAACTCAGCGCATGAGTAGCACAGATTGGGTAATCTGATTTATGCAGTCATGTGGGAAGCTAGCGGTAGATTTGGCACTCCACCCCACCAAAAACAATCTCCCAGGTCTAGCACTAGCAAAAAGAGGATAGACTCACTTGCTGTTTGGCTGATACCGACAATAGGCCACTCTGCCAACTTTACTTTTTATATATTTGGAGAAAACTGTAGAGATAGTTGGTGGTATGAACAAGCTAAAAAGAAGAAAAGAATTGGGCAAATTACATTGAAGAATTATTTCCCCAGGAAATACAGATTTCTTTTTTTTCAAATTACAATCAGTGTTTTTTGTGTTTGTTTTATTATAAAACATCTTCAATGCTTGTTATACATTAAAAACATTTGATTTATTTGTTTAATAGCTTATCAACCTCTTAAATTTATTTAATGTCAAAATTTGATACAAATAATTTGTAGTTGTATGGTTTCAAGTATTTTTATCGAATACAAATAATTTGCACACAGTTTCAATAAATTCTGACCTGATACTAATAATTCACACACAACTATATGGTTTCAGATGCCTATTCCTATTTGATGATGATAATTTATTAGCACATATTCATATGATTTCAAGTATTACTATCTAGCACTAATAATTTGCAAACAATTATATGGTTTCAAGTAACTAATAATAATAATCCTTTGTAAATAATTATAACTTCAAGTTCTTAATACAAATAACTTTTACACAATTATATGGTATTAAGTATAATTTTGAAATAGTCATTTGACTGATAGATGTGACCCTAACAGGTACAAATACAACATGTAATGACAATGAAGGTATATTGTATACTCCTCAGAGCTCCAGAACAGGAGTCTCACCATAGGATGCAATTCAGTGTCATACCCAGGATATCTTTTTTGGTGTGTGTGTATGTTTGGGTGGGTGGGTGTTGGTCTTACCCCTCTACAGAGGATACAGTCAGCATATTCTAAGCCCCATAAACAGAGCGACTGACAATTTACACAATTACATGGCTTCAAGTAATTAATAATAATCCTTTGTAAACAATTGTAGCTTCTAGTAACTATTCTTAATACAAATAAATGGTTTCAAGTATTCTTATCTAACATTAACTATTTGGTTGTACACAGTTATATGGGTTTCACATATTCCTATCCAATACTAATAATTTTAATTTTCAAACATATCTATTTGATCAATAGATACCGTAACAAGTACTATTACTCTGGGGTCGAGTGGATTTAGATGTAATGGTAATGATATAAGTATTTCACTACGGATGCAGGTTAGTATCATACCCAGAACACTCTGCAAACAATTCAGTCGGTACATTCTAAGCTTTGTCAACAAAACTGACATTAAATCTAACCTAATTTGTAGAGTAATGATTATGGCTAATTGGTTTTATGGCATCTCAACTCCTATTGAGTTATTTAATGCTGAAGTCAGTCTTATTTTGAAACAATTATAAGGTTTCAATTAACTAATATTAAATAATGATAACAATTTGTTTGTATATAGTTATTTGACTTCAAGTATTTCAAGCAATTACATGGTTTCAAGTAACTAATAATAATAATCCTTTGTAAATAATGATAGCTTCAAGTAATTATTTTCTATACAAATAATTTGTACACAGTTACATGGTTTTAAGTAATCCTACCTAATGCTATCAGGTATCACAGTGTGACATAAAATAAGATGTTTCTTTTGTGAGGTATCAGAGTCACCTTATAAAAGCAGAAATTCTTTTTGTAAGGTAGCAAAGAGCTAGCTTATCCAAGAAATTATGCTTTCATGGAGGGATCAAAATAGATATTTAAAAATTTTTTTCTAAGGGTGCTAAATAGCTATCATTTATGGTCTTCTCAAAGAAACTGTTACCACTATAATGATGCACTACAAAGACAGTAAAGCAATGGTTCGTTCACCTGATGGTGATGCAGATTTCTTTGACATTGTCACTGGAGTCCTACAAGGAGATACATTATCACCATATATATTTATAATATGACTAGACTATGTACTACAAATATCATTAGATCTGATAAAAGAAAAAGGCTTCATGCTGTAGAATAAACATACTAAGTTCCAATTACCATCGAATTGGTAAGACAAGGCAACAAAGAGCTGTAACTTAATATGGATCTAACCTTGTTGAAATCCTACTGCAGAATGCCAGAGTATTTATGAAGCTTCAAAACATCATAGAAACCAAGCAGCCAATCAGAACTCAAGGAATGGAATCACCCAAATACATGAATGGACTATTCTTGAGTTCCATAAATACCAGCTGTTTTGGGCACCAGTCAGTAGTGCTTAGTTGCTGTTGTTCAAACCAACAGTACACTCAGCTACAAACACATTTAGATGCTAATCACCCAACAAATTTCTACACATGCTAAAAAGGCAAGAAACCGACAATATCCCGCAGAAATTATTACAGATGTTTACTATGCAGATGATCTAGTGCTTCTTGCAAATACACCTGCACAGGTTGAATCACTGTAGCATAGCCTAGAGAAAGTGGCAAGATGCATTGTCCTCTATGTCAACTTAGATAAAACTGAGTTCATGTACTTTAAATAAGATGGAGGCATCTTCACACTGGATGGTAATTCTCTCAAACTAATAGACCAGTTCACATACCTAGGTAGTAATATCTCCTCTACAGAAAGCGATGTCAATGTATGCATAGGAAAGGTATGAACTGCTATTCATAGATTATTGATCACATTGAAATCTGATATCACTGAAAAGATAAAGTGAGAATTCTTCCAAGTTGTAGCTGTGTTAGTGATACTGTATGGCTGTACCACCAGGACTCTAATGAAATGCTCAGAAAAAAGGCTAGATAGGAACTATGCAAGGATGCTGCCTACTGGCTTGAACAAATCCTGGAAGCAGCACCCCACAAAAAAGCACTTCCTATTACATAAACCATCAAATAAGACAAATAAGATATGCTGTACATTGCTGGAGAAGTAAGGATAACCTCATAAGTGATATGGACACCTATAAGGAACTTAATGATTTATAAACATTTTAGAATATGTCTACTATATTCAGAATCAATCTTATTCTAAGTGGGTTTTTTTTTGTTTTTTGTTGTTTTGCTTAATGTATAGAGTTTCAAGAATTTTGAGTTTTTGCTTCTTTCTTTCTTTCTTTCTTTATACAATATGTATGTGTTTTCAGTTAGAATTTTTTGTTAATTAGAGGGAGAGCATGCATGCGATTTTAAGTGTTGTGAAATGGAGCTGGTATCAGATAGATGAACTGTTAAATGGTGTGACATAGTTGTAGTAGTGAGACCAATGTAGGTGCTTTAATTTTTGCAGAAGCAATCTTCTAAGAGACAATTAAATTTGTACACTACATTAGTCTCGCTAAGACAACTAGTTAGGGGGATGAATTGTTGCTGATGACAAGGTTGGTAGTTTTAAATTTGGGGTAGTATATGATTAATTTTACCTACGGCCAACAGGTTGGACCCATTGAGGGTGATTTTACCCCTCTGCAGAGGTGCAGTCGGTGTATTCTTCTACCCCAGCCAACAGGGTGCATAATTTTTAATATTTTAAATAATCATTATTAATTACAAAATATTCAATATATATATTTTGTGGGTCCTAAATTTTCTGTGGCCCCTTTTTGGCTCCTTGTACCCCCCATTTTTCAAATTTATCTTGCTATCCCCAAAGAGGCTATATATCTCCCATTGAGAAGCCCAGGTATCATTTGTTTGAGTGTAATGTGCCTGACAAACATTGATGACCTAGAGTCGTCACTAATATATATATATATATATGGACTGGCAAAATCCGTAAAGGAAGGTAATAAAAAAATTTTTTAATTCTTAAAAGTTTTTAAACTATTACCAAAAATCAGGAAATTGTCTGATTTTAATGAAATTTTCACTCGGGTTAGCTCAGTCAGTAGAGCGTTCGGCTAGAAACCACAAGGTTCCTAGTTCGATACCGGCCCTCGCCAACTCAGCGTATGAGTAGCACAGGGATCTGTGCGGTAAAGTAAGGAGCTGATGGTAGGTGTGGCGCTCCACCTCAGATGCTAAAATAATCTCCTTGGTCTAGCGCTAGTGAAAAGGGGATAGACTCCCTCGCTGCATGGCTGATACCGACATTAGGCCGCCCCGACGACTTTACTTATTCATTGATGACTTAATTTTGTAATGAATAGTTTATTTTATTTAAAAAAAAGAAGTTTTTATCAATTCAGAATGTAGGGGGGTGTTGCTCTTTGTTAATTGGAGTAAAAATTTTCTGCTTCCTAATTTTTACATTTCTTGAAAGATCAAATCCTGAAGAATATAAAAAAAATAAAAATTCAATACCTGAAAAAAGTGATTTGAAAATTTAAAAGTTATTTTCTTAAAACTCAAAAATAATTTATGTAGCATGTTTTTTTGTTTTTTTCCTAGTTTTAAAAACAATATTTTTCTTTGAATTAATGCTGAAAATAGTATTTTTTCTGATTGAATTGGCCTATTTTTATTCACTTAAAAATTTACTAATGAATTATAAACGTCTAGAACTATGTATGTCCAAGTCAATATTTCTACCAGAGATAAAGCTCTATTTAAGCTATCCAAAAATGCACAATTTTGTGCAACATATTTTCTGAGATTTTTATATATTCAAAAAATCATCACTAATGATTGTTCTTTTTCTTTACAGAAGACTAAAGGGACATAAGTTATTCCCCCTTTTTTTTTTCAAAATATCCCAATTTTTAGTCTGAGGCCTGAACTAACTGTTCAGTGTGTGTATTTTTATTATGTTATTTTTCTTACTTGTTTTGGCTACAACGTGTAACTTTTTTGAAGGATTTTTTTACACATCTAGGCTTCAATAACTTTGCTAAATCATAAATTAAAAATTATTAATAAATTTTGAGAAAGGGCGATTATTCAAACCATGATTTACCCTCTTGTTGCCAGACCCTATATATATATATATATATATATATATATATATATAATATAGGTCTGGCAAACATATATATATATATATATATATATATATATATATATATATATATATATATATATATATATATATATATATATATATATATATATATATATATATATATATATATATATATATATATATATGTGTGTGTGTGTGTGTGTGTGTGTGGTGTGTGTGTGTAAAAAGATAAAAGCATTATTTACTTAATTTCAATTTTGAAAATATATGTGAAGAAAACCTCTCTCCCTAGTCTTTACACAACACATTCACATAACGTGTCTGTGTGTGTGGGAGAGAGACGAGAATGCAATTTATTAAATAAAATAAAAGTTACCCAACAATAAAATACATTCTGCATTTTTAGTTATCACTCTCTTTGTTGCATCATTGTTTTTTTAAAGATGAGTTTTTACCACTAGAAAAACTGGCAGCAAAATGAGTAAGCAACTTTTCCCACAGCAACACACTGATTAATCTAGGTACCACCAAAATGGGTGCAGATTTTCAATAAAAACGAATTGAAATTAATTATATCGATTATTTATGGTTAGATTTTTGAAATTAATTAAATCGATTTTATTTAGATTTTTGTTTGAGTCGAAAAGTAGTTAAAAAAAAATAAAAAAATAAAAATAATATTACATATGCAATTAATTTTTAATACATTTTAAACAATTAAATTCTCCCCAAAGATGGTTAAGTGAAGATTTATGATGAACTCTCTTATCAACATTTTAAATCATTTTTAAAAGTTTCTTCTTAGAAATCAATTTTTGGTAATTTTTTTCAATCAGGGGGGTTAAACTTATTTTATAAAATACGTCTATGACGTCACAATTTGTGGTACCTAGACTAATCAAATTTTTTATTTAAGACTTTTTTTTATATTAATTTTAATTTCAAGAATTTTTCAACTAGACGATTACTATCGGCACATGCTTCAATTAAGGACAACTGAAGATAGATGGTCCCGACTACAAAAACGGGAAAATCTTTTCGGAAATATTTTTTATTGTTTGTTTTGTTTAGCATTCAAAGATCAATCCCCTTCTCCCACGATTTGTCAGTTTTAACAAGAATATTTATTCTTATAAATTTGAGTTGGGGGGGGGGCTTTTTTACAATGTAGTGTGTCGAAACGATCTCTGACTTACCAACACACATGTATACCAGTTATCTTTTCCCTGGTTAAATTTTTATTATTCCCTCGGAGGAGGAGGATCCATCACAGTAAGAGTGGGAGCAAACTGTAAGGACCCAAGTTTCACCATTTCAAAGTTGATATTTGTAAATAAAGCAATATCGCATGAGTGGAGGCAGGTTTTTATGAATGCTAATAAAAATAATATCCCCGAAATATAATTTTCCAGATATTTTATGGTGGGACCATCTATCTTCATTTGTGCTAAATGTTCATACGACAAAACGAATTAGATACATTAAATAAATAATATAACCAAGTTTGAATACTTTGACGATTCAAAATAATACTAAGTAGTAGTGAGAGAGTACTAATATTGCTGCTGCTGCTTCTTCTAAATGCAACTGCGCCCACAACTTTATTGCCCAGGAAGTCTCCACTACTTCAGGAGCAACAAGTACTTTTTTTCTGCTACCACCTTTAAACTAACTTATTTCGCTTACGGTCATCCATAGTGTTTTCCCCGCTTATTGTTTTTGCTGTTCATCATACAAATTCCTTATGTCGATGATGTTACACAACAATGTTCCTTTTGGCTACTGCTGTTTTTTTACTACTAGTACAGGAGAGAGCGTTATAGAAAATCAGTCAGTCAGCAAACGGGGGATGCCCACCTGTGGTTGTTAAAAAAGAAAGAAGGAAGAGTTTACATTTAAAAAAATATAAGAGAGTGCAGTGCAGCAAGAGAAAAAAAAGTTATGAAAAGAAAAAGGTGTGGTCATACGTTAAAGTCTTAAAATCGCGCTGCATGGCTACAGGAGTTTTGCAGGCAAGTATTTTTTATTTTCTTATGATTCTTTTTACTTGTTTATTGTGGCATTAAGACACTCTTATAAGCACGATATATTTTTCTTGTTTTTTTTCTCCAATGTGTGTGTGTTACTGTTACCTAAACTGTTGGTTAGTTTTCAGTTGTTAACTTGTTATTATCGCATGGCCCATTCAATGAAAACCGTGACTACAAAGTAGGGGTCCAGTTTCCTGTTCAGAAGTTTATTAGAATTGATCCCCCACTTCATCATTTTTCTTGTCAGATGATGAAAGACAGTGTAATTCAGTCTTGGTAGGGACAAAAACAAGAAAAGTCTATTAAAAATGTCTAATTCCACCCCCTTTTAATATCGTATCGGTCAGTAGTTAGCCAACTTCTTAAATCGAGGGCGGAGCAAACAAACCAAATCAATAAGGGTATTTCCTTCTTTTACGGTCAGGTCAGTGTAAAATAAACGACTTATAAAATCTACGATATTAAAATATTATGTCAGAAAAGAATGGTCAAGTTTCAACAAGTTGTCAACTCTGAAATTTCATGAAAAATTCAGTGATTCCTTTAGTGGTTGTTTTAGGTACTTTCTCTCACCCTCCAAGAATTGTACGTTTAGTTTTTCACATGTTTGTTTGTTTTTCAATGTTAGTGCCCTACAGATTACAATATAGGTGGTTTTCGGGGGTGGTGTAAAAGAAAGGACAAAATTTAAAAAACAAAACAAACCCTGCTTCATCCAATGCTTATTAAATAATAATAAAAAAGTTTCTATATCTTCCTAAAAAATATCAGTGATAATAAAACTGTCGTTGTGTTCAACTTAAAAAAAGTTAAGGATTATAATGACAAGTCTACAAAAGCGACAAACTTGTTAGGCGATTATTAAAAAGAACAAAAGCAAATGTTACCTTTAACCTTGGTTAGTAATAATTTTGTGAATGAAATTGAAGATATCTTTAGTTGCCGCTTTTTTTCATTAATCTATTTATTTTCATTTAGTAAATGAAAATAAATGACATATTTGCACTTTCCTCCTTTTAATTTCTTATGACTTGTGTAATTCAAAATAATTCTTTGTAGTTGTAAACTTTACGTAAAACTTTTCCTGATTTTTTTTCCTGGCTTAAATAAAAAATACTTTTAAAAAGTTATTTCAATTGATTGCAAGATTTTGTCACAGTGTTGCGTATTAGAATAAATATTTAATTAAAATAATTTAAAGAATGTATTTTATGTTTATTGTTTTACTTTAAATTTTACGACAAAAAAACAAACTATACTTTAGTCACTAAGTATAGTTTTTATTATTTTTATTCTATTTTTTTAAGTTTTTGGTTGGGGTGAATTGTACTTAAATTCTATATGTAAATAAATTTATTTGCATGGAAATTAAACTGCTTTTAATTTTAAAGGCACATGTAACATTTTTTTTCTCTCTCTCTTAAAAATGCACATTTAAAAATAAACATTTTTTCTCTCTTTTCCTTTTGTGAAGAAAAGAAACGACGGAAACGACATTTTTTTTAATCACTTTAAATAAAAAGCTGCATTTAGTAGATAAAATCCTGATGAAAAAATGTGTTTAGGTCAATGTGTTAAAGTAGTTTTCTTTAAAGGCTTTTTCCCTTTCCATTTTTGAATTTTTGTTGTTGTTGTTGTTATTTACCCTTTAGTATTGAAGAAAACTTTGTGACTAGTATAGAAAGTGAAAGAAAGTCATATTTTTTAAATTTATTCTTTTATTTAAGTGGATAGTGCTGTGTTAAAAGTAAACTTTTATTTTGGGAAATTAAAGCAGGATACATTTATTCACATTCATAGAAATATTTGTTATCAAACAGATTTTTATTAAATTGAAAATAAAAAATCCTACCCACCTTTTCTGACAAATCACAGGCATAAGTTGGAGATAATCGAAGTTTTCGTTTATCTCATTAAAGGAGGGAAAAGAAAAACGTCTTTCCCCTCCCTTTCCCCTTTCACTCTTCGTCTCTCTTTTTTCCTTACCCCCCCCTCTCTCTTTTCCTCTCTCTCTTTTTTCCTTACCCCCTCTCTCTCTTTTTTCCTTACCCCTCTCTTTTTCCTTACCCCCTCTCTCTCTTTTCCTTACCCCCTCTCTCTCTTTTTCCTTACCCCTCTCTCTCTCTTTTTTCTTACCCCCTCTCTCTCTCTTTTTTTCTTACCCACTCTCTCTCTCTTTTTTTCCTTCTCTCTCTCTCTTTTTTTCCTTACCCCCTCTCTCTCTCTTTTTTCCTTCTCTCTCTTTTTTTCCTTACCCCACTCTCTCTCTCTCTTTTTTGCTTACCCCCCTTCTCTCTCTTTTTTTGCTTACCCCCCTCTCTCTCTCTTTTTTTCCTTACCCCCTCTCTCTCTCTTTTTTTCCTTACCCTCTCTCTCTCTTTTTTCCTTACCCCCCTCTCTCTCTATTTTTTCCTTACTCTCTCTTTTTTTTCCTTACCCTCTCTCTCTCTTTTTTTTTCCTTCTCTCTCTCTCTTTTTTTCCTTACCCTCTCTCTCTCTCTCTTTTTTTTCCTTACCTCTCTCTCTTTTTTTTTTCCTTACCTCTCTCTCTCTCTTTTTTTTCCTTACCCTCTCTCTCTCTCTCTCTCTTTTTTTCCTTACCCCCCTCTCTCTCTCTTTTTTTCCTTACCCCTCTCTCTCTCTCTCTTTTTTTTCCTTACCCCCCTCTCTCTTTTTTTCCTTACCCCCCTCTCTCTCTCTTTTTTCCTTACCCCCCCTCTCTCTCTCTTTTTTCCTTACCCCCCCTCTCTCTCTCTTTTTTTCCTTACTCCCTCTCTCTCTCTCTCTTTTTTTCCTTACTCCCTCTCTCTCTCTCTCTTTTTTTCCTTAAACCCCCCTCTCTCTCTCTCCTTCTCTCTCTCTCTCTCTCTTTTTCCTTACCCCCCTCTCTCTCTCTCTCTTTTTCCTTACCCCTCTCTCTCTCTTTCACCCTCCCAGATTTATATTCTTTGCTAATTAATTCAAATAATATCGATATCTTAAGTGTCAAAAGTTTAGTTAAGTGTTTTATTGGTAACCAATGAACACTTGAGAGAGAGAGAGAAGAAAAAAACGGGAAAGAAAAAAATCTTTATATACCTTGACCGATTATTACCTTTTCATTCGTTCATTGAAATTAAATTCGTGATGTCGATTCTTTTAATTCAATTTAATTTACACGAACACTAACCGAAAACGCTGATATAAACAAACTTTTCAACTTCAGAAAATCATCAAAAAAGAAATCTATAGACGAATAAGTAATTAATCAGGACAACTTTTACCGAAAACCTGACCGAACGAAAACAGAATATCATTTCTTTAATTTTCAATGTGGTGAGCATTTTTTTTTTTTTTTTTTTCATTTTGAGAGAGAACCAATATTTTGTGTATGGTACTGTTAAAACAATTTGATGAAAAAGTAAATTTTAATTGGAACATTGCTCCATAAAAAAAAACTTCTTAAAAACTTGAACAATTTATCTTATGTCATCGTCACACAAGGGCAATGACATGAGGTTAAAATTCAAACGAATAATATGTGAAACTGAAGAAAGTTTTAACATTGCTCTACTCCGACTCTTACATGACACTAATATAATAATTGTCATGTAAAATTAGATATATATTTGTGTGTGTATTTATGAGATGAGGCTTGATATGAATAATTATAATATTTCGGACTGTTGTTCTCATCTTTAGTAAAATTTAGCCTTTTAATTAGAATTAATTTTAATTAAAATTAAATTGTAAAATTAATCTTTTTAATTTATTTCATAAGTCAGTTTTTCTTGAAGGAAACTTCAAATTTCACATTGCAATAATTTGCAATGTGAAATTTGAAGTTATTCAATTTGTTAGACTTTATTGTAAATGTAATTCCTTTTTTTATTAGACACCTATTATAATTTTTCTCACCTGTTTTTGACTAGAAGGCCGGAGAGTGCACGACCGAAACTTTGTAAACAAAGAACAGAAAAGGAAAATAAAAGTCTGTTTTTAAAAATGAATTACTCTAGCGTATTACCCAAGTCATTTGTTTGTTGTTAGTGTGAAAGAAACTTTAAATTATGTACTACCACTACTACTATAGGTTAAACAAGTATTTTTAAGGATTTAACGTATTAAAATAATGTTTGTGTGATTTTGCTGTTTTTTAAGACTTGGATTGAATTTTTTTGTTGAAAATTTTAATGTTTTATTTCGATATTTTAAGAAAGTCTATATTACTTCTAAATGTTCTTACGCCTACACAAATGACTATCGTGTCCTCAAGGTTTTTCCTATCCACACCCGAAACTTGCTAAAAATAATAATGTGACTATATTTTTATTAATGGTAACGCCCGCATTTGTCAAAAAATTAAGAAAAAGACAATTACAATAAGTTTTTCTTTAAAATTTGAAGTTCTAGAACATTTGTTCAAGTTTCCTAAGTCATCAATTTAAATTTTTTTTTACGGAGTTATGAATTAAAAAATAATGACAATCAGTTAATTTCACAAAAATTATGAATAATTATGATAGTTTATAATGTGGCTTAGATTATTTCATTTATTTTTAGCCTAAAATGTGGTCGAATTTGTTTTTATCGTAAGTCAAAATCAATCCTCATATATAATCTAGTCTAGATAAAATACCCACACCTTAAAGTGCAAAGTACAATAAAATCCTTCTTCTCTTGGTTAAATTAAAAGTATGACATAACATTTGAAGTAAATGGAAACAGCGTTTTTATAAGTTAGAGACGTAAGTAAATATTTGTAACATCCAAATGATTTTTTTTTTTACAGATTTCCTGAAATAGAATATTAGATGAAATGGTTAATTCCTTTTTAACAAATTGGTGTTACAAAATAAAATACACCTAAAATTTAATTAAGATCTGATTATAATTGATATTCATTGTAATATGATATTATATATTTCAATTAAATTTTAGGTGTATTTTATTGATCGCAATATATTTAATATATTGCGATCAATACTGCAATAATGAATTTCCATTCTTAGAGAATTGGGCTAAACTTGCAAGTCGGTCGGAAAATTAAAACATATACAGGGTAACCCAGAAAAAACAGAACCTAAATTATTTATTTATTTTCCCATTACCCTAACCATAAACACCCTAATTAAAATTAAGTTTTATTACAAAATTTGTGGGTTCTGTTTTTTCTGGGTCACCCTAATTTTCCGACCGATTTGCAAGTTTTGCCGTTTTGTGGCATTTAAAAAAATGTGTATGCTTTTTTGTTATTGTTTTTTTTCTCTTTATTTTCTTTAATAGGCTAAGAAAAATATGTGTAACTGTTAGGAAGCTTTGATGTCTTTTCTAGAAATCGAAAAATAGCGAAAAGAAAGTTTCATATAAACAAAATGACCAGTTTTAAGAGGGAGTAACATAAAAATCACGTTTACTGTTCAAAATAGAAAATAATCTTAAAACTTTCAAATTCTTATCTTCATGCACATTACATAAGATGAGACTAAATCATGACAATTACGAGTCGTGGGGGTGGGGTGGGGGATCATACTCCCCTCCCAAATTCAGACGAACAGTGGTGAAAATGATTAAATTGGTACTTTGTTTTTTCTGTGTAAACCAACACGTTTAACCCCCGCCCTAACCCAAAGAGACCCATACGTCTGTAGACTTACTAAATTTCGCTTTAAGAAATTTTTTCTGTCATCCTAAACTTCATCCAGAGTTGGCTATTATTGGCAAAGGGTTACAAAATGGTACATTTAAAAAAAGGACCACTAATGCATTGAAACTAAACTCCATTGAATCCTAACGTGATAAACTACATTAAACGAGCCTCATCAACCAATCAATCCTGTAATTAATAACTTAAATTTTAGTTCTATTGTGTTTAGGATGGTTACATTGGGACGAGCATTGATTTTTTTTTTTTTTTTTTTTTTTTTTTTTGTGTGTGTGTGAAATTTCCCTCACAGTGGCCTCTGACAAAATCTCCACTTATAACAGTATTTGGTGTTATAATAATACCAAACTACCATTCTTTTTATTTTACTTATATGTAATTTGTTATAAATAAAGTATTACATGCAATAACTCTCGAATTTCATTTTTTGTGTGTATTTTGTAACAAAAAATTATGGAAATGATTTTAAAATCTGTCAACCACATCTTAATTTAATTTTAAATTTTAGTTGGACTTAAAAAAATTATTTCCATAAATTTTGTTACAAACTATTTTTTAAATGATTCTAAACATGGTTAGATATGTTCCTTCACCTAACCCTAACCTAAAAAAAAAATATTCTGTCTCTTATTACATTATTTTTGACATATTTTAATTTAACAGGGGAGTTTTGTCGTTTTTAGGTGTTTGTGTATGGACTCTGTTTTTTCCCACCTTTTTCTGAAAGTTATCCCCCCCCCCCAAAAAAAACAAACTTGACACTTTGCTTGATAACTGGGGGGTAGGGGCTTGTATTTTCATTTTAATGGCCGTCCTTGTGGGATTTCCGTTGATATAGCAAATAAACTTATTCTAATGAAATTCACTTTAATTGAATAAATAATCAAGTATTGGTGTTTCCTCGGAGTCTGCAGTAAAAGAAGCTGAGTAGTGGAAAACTTGGATAAAAATGGAATTTACAATTGCTGCGCCATCCTAATTATTTTTCTGAAGGGCCAAATTAACATAAGGTCTTTTTTTTTACGGGACATCCAGCGAGGACCGAACTCGCTATTCAGTAGTAATGGATCTGCTTGCTGCACCATTAGATGTTCTATGGTTCAATGAAAATAATTTTTTAAAAACTGACAAAAGTTAGGGACTGGCAAAAAAAATAATTCGGATACTACGAGTTTTAAAAGCAAATTAAGAATGATTAAATCTATTATTTAAGGTTAAACATTGTCTAAATCGATAAGTAGTAACGTAATAACCATCATTAAAAGAAGAAAAATATAATTACATATGCAGTTTATTTCTAAAAGATTTAAAACTATTTGTTTTGGTCAATTTCAACGCGATCCGCCATTTTGGCTGTTTTTCAGTGGTTTTAGGCGCTTGTTTACAATTTTAACGTAACATTTGGGATGGAAATTTTTTTTACTAAAAATCAGGTAATTATCCGATTTTAATTAAATTTTCAGTATTGATTTAACAATTAGGGAATTTTATAATGCATCAGTTATTTTATTTCAAAACTTTAATTTAGTATTTTTGCTATGAAAAATTAATATATAAAATTCATTTAAAATAAAAATTTTCGGATTTTAAGTTTAAAATGTTATATTTTTAGATCCTAAAAATAAATATCTACTTAATGCAAACCTTATTTTTTCGAAAAAAGTATACGTTTTGAAGAAAAACTCGATTGAAAATGTACCCCCTCCCCTTTTTAAGCAGAAAAAACATCGATGTATAATTTTTTCTTTTATAAAATAATAGCCAATTAAATAATTATCGAAATGAGTAAAAAAATCTCCAAAAAATCAATTTATTATTTTTTTACATTTTATTTTTCGATTTTCGGTACTTATTTTCTCATAGTAGCGCAACCGTAAAATTTTTTGTTTGTTTCTTATTCATAAGTTCGGTCTTTTATCTCATTATTTATACTGTAATTAGTACAATATATGACCAACTTGAAAAACATTTTACGCCCCCAACAAAATTAAGTGACCTGAAAAAAATGAGAAAGTTTTGAAATAAAATACATAATGCATTATAAAGATCGTTCATTGATGAATAAACACTGAAAATTTCATTAAAATCCGATAATTTCCTGATTTTTGGTAAATTATTTTCTGTAGGGGGGGGGGCTAAAGTCATTTTGTCAAAAACGCATTTTAGGTTCAGTTTGCCAGTCCCTATCAAAAGTAATTTTCATTAATTAGAAAATAAAAACATTTACTCTCTAGATTGGCATGTGCTTCACAATTTGCTTGATTATATGTAGCTATAAATACTAAAACTTGAAACTAGGATCCTGTGAGTATATATAAGTACTAGTTTCCCTCCCCTGACGAATTTTTTTTTTTTTTTTTAGAAAAGTTTAATCGTTAAAAAAATATATAAAAATAAAACCAACCCACGAATTATGTCAAAGCTGTTGTCTATTATTAGATTCATTGAAAATGAAAAACCTGAATCTCCGCAGCTTATTTTGCGACAGAAAGAATTTTAATCATGAATTGCGTTATTTTTAATTCAACATTTATTTCATATTTCTAGTTCTGTAAAACTTTGGAGGTGTATCAATTTTTTCTTTGAATAATTCAACTGAGAGTTAATGTTTTGGAGCATTTTTGTAGTAATACTTTAGTATTTTTAAAAAATTTTTAATGATTCTAGCTTCTCTGAAAATTTTGAAAGATGTCGATCGGGTTCATTTCTACCTTGTGTTTTAAACTCTGCTTTCCTGTCGGCTTCTAGAAATCTCTAATTTAGAGTAAATTAACCACGTGTTCCCAGGGGTCGTCCCCTTAGGCATCACCTGTCCCCTCGATTTAAAGAGGCAGGGCTGGGTTTATTGTCCGGTGCATAAGACGCCCCAAAAGGCACTAGCCATCGTATGAGCTTTGATTTGTGCGTGGCTTCCCCCGCTAAAAAGACCGTGTCACATCCTTATCTGGTGGGAGGTTAAGGAACATACCAACCATGTTTAAACCAGTTTTGGTCAGTACGATCAGATAGTGCTTCATTTGATTCAAATTCCCGGGTTCTCCGAGCAGCTTTGAAATAACGTCTAAAGATTTTCAGAATCCTAATACATCTGTACTATTATAGCAACTAAAACAAAAGGTACAACTGAATAATATTTATGATTTGATTATAAATTAGAATTTCCGTACGTTTCCACACCCATGCTAACATCAAAACAGCCTACATCATGTTAAACCGTCAATAAACATGATCGACGAGCAATATATCTTGCATGTAATAACAAATAATGATTATCACTAATAAATAATTGTCCTGTAATATTCATATGTAATTCTATTGCTTTATTTACACACACACACACACACATTATTGATACGAGTATAAAACAGTATGATAATTTAATTATTACAACGTTTGATGTTTTCTTAAGAGCTATTGTAAAATAGTTCAATATGTAAAAATTATAATAATTTTGATTTAACTCTCCCTCACTTTTTCTTTCTTTTCATTATTGAAACATATTAGTGTTATCGCTTCCACGCGCTCACCCCTCCTATCTTTCCCCTAGTCTTTTTTATTTCTATCTTTCTTATATTTTTCTGTGTAGCATGCCCCTTTCTTCTTTCTTTATAATAAAAACAAAATTGTCCATTATTTAGCTGAGGTGACGACACTCATAAGAAATAACTCGGCGGATAAGCAACACCAGTTAATCAGGATTTACGTTTTTGCATTTCATCTTGGACGATTTGGACAGTCTCATTTTTAATCAGAGGGTGTTGCAAGATTACAACTGTCGAACTTTTAAGGAACATGAGTATAATAGTGTGTGTGTGTGTGTGTTTTCCCGGGTTACAGTTACAAATATACAGACATAATTCAAATTTTAGTATTATGGATGGGCAGATGGATAAGAAGCTGAATCGTTTCCTAAATGAATTCTGAATACGTTTTTTCCCTTCAAGTATTGCAATAATGAGAAGTAAGATCGGAACATATTATTGAAGCAATTTCTTATTGATTACAGCGATAACAATTATTATAAGGATCAGCCTCTCCAATTTTCATTTAGATGAGGAGCATTTGTATAAAGATGATGAAAATGTTTTGCCATCACTGATCTCGGCTTAATTCGCTTGGAAAATCCCATGCATTTCTGTCAGACTGTGTGCAGTTAAAAAACAAAACAAACAAAAACTAGTCAACCTGACGATCTGTGGGACAGTTCCATTTGTGAACCTCCGTTTTTCTGGTATTTATTTCCAATCTTCTCCCTACAGACAAAACGTTTCATATAATATATTATTATAATGAAGATTTGGTCTCCGTCTGTAACTGAAACTACGTCACTGCTTACGTAACAATACCTCCGGAATTGCGTAGGTTTATCAATGAGTATTCAATTCATAGTCAATGGTCAAAATCATACATACATGGAATAAATCTTATTTATTAACGATGTCTCTATGAAAATCTGAGTTAGATTTGCCTCAAAACGGCCCATATTATTAGTGCGTTTAGAATCCCGCAATGTGTCTTGTATATCACTAAGAAATAAAAGGTTTACATGATATATGGTGTGGTTGATTTGCATACTGGTTTTAACAAAACCATGTTTGATAAATAATTACTTGGTGTTATTGGTCTCTAATATTGTTTTATTCTCCAACGTATTAAAATCAATCCTATGAATGATTTTATATAGAATATAGAATAAATTTAATCTTTTTTATATTCGTTCTAATTTAATTTAGTTAGTCTTTCTAATTTAATTACATTAAGACTTAAACACTTACGCCCGAAATATTATTGCTCGTTGATATAAAGTTTTGTATAGAATGTTCATGCAATTTAGTTGAAAAAAAATCTCTGCCAAAAATGTCTGTTGTATTTTCTTTAATGAAATTACAATTGTATCATTGGTAATTTTAATCCTCGTGTTGTTTCTAATTTTATGGAATGCTAAGAATGCAGAGTATGGTTTTCAGTCTGCACGCCTTGTGAATTTACATTTTGCCACTTACACACCCGGTAGGTAAGGGGTTAAAGAAAAGTAGCTCTCCTATCGAGCATGGCCAATGGGAATGCACAACAGTTTAGTTAAAAACGTGAACCACTATATAAATCACCTGTTTAAGCATACAGGTGATTTATTTGTCCAAGTAAAGGATATTGTAGGACCAGCCACATTTTGGTGGAGTAGGAGTTGATAACAGAAGAATGTGGGGTAATAGTGATCTTTTGTCGTCCCGTCTATTCAATGTTTTAGCGAGCCGGCGTCAAGCGAATTTCCGGTCCAACTTAGACATTTTCTGAGTCGTGTTTTGTCGCTTTTTTTAATCGGCAAATCAATGTAGATATTTTACGAGACGACAAAAATATCAAAATTATATACCAATGTACATATTTTACAACCCCTCGCCATTTTAAAATCTTTTTTTTTTTTTCGATTGAATTTGTACACATTTCACTTGAGTTTTTACAAAACTCAAATTTCAAAAGCATTTTCATACTGTACGCTCTGTCTATTTTGATTTTACCCCCCCCCCCCCATTATATATATATAATATATATGATTTAAACATATTCGACTTTTCTTTTTTTTTTTTTTTTTTTTTTTGTTGTAAAATGTTGTTTCTTGCTTAATGTATTGATTGTTTTGATTTTCGAAACTCTGTCATATGTTATCATATTTTGTTATTTATGTTGTCATATATACATGTTGTTATTTATTCGACTGTTTTGATTTTGATTTTTAAAAAAATTGTTTCTTGCTAAATGTATTGTTTTGACTTTCAAAACTCGAATAAGTTTAAATTGTATTTTTTGAATGAAAAAAAAAAAAAAATCTCAAAGTTCTTAATAGTATGTGGGGGGGGGTGGCATTGTAAAACCAAAAGAGACAGAGCGTACAGTATGAAAATTATTTTGAAATTTGAGTTTGTGTTTTGTAATTCAATTAAAACTTATAAAATTCAATTAAAACTTATAAAAATTCAATTAAAACTTATAAAAATTCAATCGAAAAACACTTTTAAAAGTGTGTCCGTGAAGTATGTACATTGATTAGCCGATAAAATTAAGGGCGGTCGATGTAAAATATCTTTATTAATTTACCAACGAAAGCAGGACTCGGGAAATATCTAAGTTGGGCCGGAAATTCGCCTGACGCCGGCTCGCTAAAACAGTGTAAATTAGGGTAGGATACCGGGACAACAAAAGATCAAAATACCCGAATGTGGCATCAGTGTGCCACATATTCTCCAGAACAACTCTTCAGTTTTTTTAATTAAGTCTTCACTTCTGGATTGGTTACTTTGCCAGGGCTAGAGAGACCAATATGACCTACCATTTACCCATAGTTGGGGGAGGTAAGGTGTTAATAACACTATCTAATCAAGTTATTAGTTTTTCTTGATCGTGAACAGAAAGTGTTATTTCCCAATTGCTTAGGTTTAAAGTAAATGAACAAGACATTTTTTTCTCCTCCAAACTATTCTCTTGTGACTTGGTAAAGAAATTGTCAAAATAACCATTTTCCAGTAAATTCAGTGCTAATTATCTAATAGAAAATTTTCTGAAACTTAACATTTTTGTTCAGCTTTAATATAAATACATATAAGTATTGATTCCTCTGTTGTTTTTATTCAGTTCGAGATGAAAATCTGCAAAATTGTTTGTTTTTACAAAAAGGATAGGTCGATTTAAAAAAAAAAAAAAACCTTATCCTCGTCACAAGACAAAGATTGATACCCCATCAATCTTTGTCTTGTGACGAGGATAATGATTTTTTTTTTTTAAATCGACCTATCCTTTTTGTAGACATAATAGACATTTTCTATACTTTTCCAAAATAATAAATAAAACTAGCGGGACCAGTGGATATACTGTCAGATAATGTTATAAAGTAAAATTATATTCAGTAATCCTCGGCATTTTAGAAATTTTTTTTGAGACCCTGGCCTTGACTGTAATCAATAGTGCGTAAAAAAATGATTGAAATTTGAAGTACGTTTTCCTCTCCGTAAATTCTGTTGATTTTTCGGGGTGGGGGAGCTACAGTAAATGAACACTCCTCTGTCAAATGGATAGGCCGATTGGAAACTGTTTGATTTTTCTCCCTCCACCCCCTGGGTTAGTAAGCCCCATCCACATTTTTCCAAGAAGTCGGTTCAAGTTTCGCTTGTTGTTAAACAACGAATATCTTTCACCTTTTTGTTTTCAAATTTCAAAAGTATTCTTTATTTTATTTTTATTTTTTGTCTTTTTAATTTTGGCTAGTATTTTTTCTTCATTTAACGAGATTTTAGGCGCAGCTATTGGATATTTACCACGTATCCGGGTCAGGCACAAGGCCCTATTAATGTGGGACCACCTACGAACTGAAGCTCAGGGGAGGCGGATGCAAAAAATACGTTGATCCAGTCGGCATTTCCTCTCAAAGGGGAAGGAGCGTCTCGGGCACTGTCCCTTTAAATCAAAGGGGCAGGTGTTGCCTGGGGAGATGCCCCCCCCCCGAGATCAACACTGTTAATTACATCAACGATCCAGGGCCGAAGCCACTGGACCCCCGCCAAAGGCCATTTTCGCGGTGATTCTCTTGAGAAAGGCATGAATCCTCCGCTTCAGATATGGATAAATAGTAGGGCAGACTGGGTTCTTTAACATTGGTAAAGCAACTGATCTAGGAGAAGGAAAAAGAAAAGTCCAGGTGGCGTAGTGTTAGCACCCTCACAGATGCATTCAAGAACATTTATATAACACAGTATTTTGTTGAATCTTTTTTAACATTTTAATTTACCGCGGTTAATCAGTCGTTATTTCTATGGCAGTGAGAAACAATGTTAAATCAAGAGAATCCCTATATTGATACTCCTGCAGGCGCATGGTCTAATGGTTAGCGTCGTAGGAAATGGACTCGTCGAACAATTCAATTCCTGGACGAAGCTGTTTGCATTTCACATGGCGCTAATACCTTTGGGAAAATATGGTTAAATAGCCGGGCAGACTGGGCTTTTTAACCATGGTTGGGTAACTAGTCTAGGAGAAGGAAAACCTTGAATTCAAACCTGTTAAACTCCACTTAAGAAATTGACCTTGTGTTGCATCCTGCTCGTGCAAAGGGTTTGGTAAATATATATATTAAAACTCCTGTTCCTTAATCTTCCAACCGTAATCATCTTACAACACCCTCTGGTTAAAATGAGACCGTCCCAGATGAAATGAAATTTTGATTATCCTGTTTGCTTATCTGTCGAATTTTTATTTCTTGTGTGTGTTGTCATCTCAGCTAAATAATAGACCATTCCATTTTTATTATAAAGAAGAAAAAGGACGTGCTACACAGTAAAAATACAAAAGAAAGAGTAGGGAAAAGATAGAGGGGGTGAGCACGCGGAAGCGATGACGCTAATTTGTTTCAATCAAACATCATGAAAAGGAAAAGTAGGAAAGAAAGAACAAAAGTGAGTTAAATCAAGATTATTATATTTTTGACATATTGAACTATTCAACAATAGCTCTTAAATAAACATATCAAACGTTGTCATTGAATCATCATATTGGGGATATCCAGAGGTCCTGCTAGTAAGAAATTAATGACCTATTATAACACGCAAATTTGATTACCCCCTTCATCCCTTGGGTCTCCATCTCACGGGTCATCACTAGATCTCATTTCTTTGGAATTTTATTACAAAACTATCAAAATAAAAGCTTAAGATTTTATTCATTCATTTATAAAAAGTGACTTTATTCTTTATTCATTAGTCCGAAAATGTTTAAAAAATCTAGTAGAAATCTAGTTATTTATTAAGCTATGCTTAGATGTGGCACAAGGCCAAAAATATGGGGCGCCCAATGAGAATCGAACTCACAATGGTCTGCGAATCTAGCTTGCTAACTATTACACTACGTGAGATGGCCAAATCTATTGGAAATATATACGACTGAAACGTCCAGTTCAAGTGGTTTTCATTTGTGTTGACCAATAACGCATTGACGATATCAGCCTTCGTCGATATTGACCCTTGGGGGTCGATATGGTTATCAAACGGGGTCAATAAATGGCTAGAAGTCAAAAAAGGAATTCGATGAACGTAGTGGGAGTCAAGACATACGATTTATTTTTATATTCAAAGTTTTGTACACTTGTTGTATACCCTTTCTTTACTTCTTACTTCTTTTGTTCTGGTCATCTTCTAGCGTCTTTGATATCTTAAGTTCTTCCTAACATCACTTGGTGGTCGGTCGCACTTAACTCATTTCTTCTTCTAGATCAGTCTTGTTACCAAGACATTCACCAACCACAAAACCGTGTTATTTTCGTAAGCTTTTATTTACTTAACTAAACATTTCATGTAACTAAACATAGCGCGAGTATGCAGGTGAGTTCCAGTTAAGGCAGGACATCTTCTCTGTCTGACGTCCAAACTGAAACTGAGGACCCAACCAGGTCCCACGTGACTTCACGTATTTCGCGGGTTTTCTGTAATCTTCCATGGAAAGTCCCGCCCGTGATATGAAAAGGGCCATCTCTTTAGAAATACAGGGGATTGACAATAATCTTATGCAACCGCATAGATTATGTAACACACTATCAGAACAACAATCTCTTAGAGTTTAGTATGCAGTTACCCATCACTAATGCATATAGAAATTGCACGTCCTGGCAATTTATCTATTGTAGATGCTTGGGGTAGTCGATGAGGGGTCATTCAATGAAAGGGTCTATGGTCTAAAAGAATGTGGCGACCTGTGTATGTAAATTATGTATTTGATGATAATAATTTGGCAATAAGCTAACAATGTAAATTGAATGATGAATTATCGAAATCACATGAAGGTTGAAGAAATATATAAATACAATCGTTAGTCAGATAATATATTGAAAAAGAATTTATATAGAAGTTTACGGTACACGAAGAATACAAGTATATACAATATTTGAGATATGCAAAAATAAGATTATTTTATCTAAAACCTGCCAGTAATTAGAAACTGGTTTCGATGGATTTTAAATCCTTGAATACATGTGTAAATGTAAACCATCTCGGTGTCTGCCTGTAACCGAAACTACGCCACTACTTATGTCACAATACCACCAGGAATTGCTCAGGTTTATCAATGAGCCAGCCTATGTTATTAATGCGTTTAAAATTCTGCAATGTGTCTTATATATCACTAAGAAATAAAGGTTTACATAATAGTGTAGTTAATTTGCATATTGGTTTTAACAAGACCGGCTTTAATAAATAATTACTTGGTGTTATTGATCTGTAGTATTATTGTTTTATTCTCCAACGTATTAAAATCAATCCTATGAATGATTTTATATAGAAACCAATTAAAATATAATCAAAATAAGTAATGTTTTTATATGCGTTCTTGCTTAATTTCGTTAGTCTTTCTAATTTAATATATTTTATTACATTAAAACTTAGATAGTTACGCCCGGCGGAGGGCGCATATTCTTGTTAGTATGTAAAATGTTCTTAGAGAATAAAGTAACAAGAGATCTTCAGGTGTCACACCCGACTCGCAGACAAATTTCATTGTAATTGTCACAATTCTCTCTTGTTTTGAATCCTATTAAAAAGATTTCTTTTTAAGTTAAAAATTGTTCATTTTTTTATAAACATTTTTCCTCTTTGGCTTGCGAAAATATTTAAACTATACGACGTGGGTTTTGTACTTATAAAAAAATAAGATAGAAGGTTTGAAGATCTCTGCACTAAATCGCTGATTCGATTCTAATCCAAGTGTAATAAACTTTATAAGAATTATGTGTGATTGATTGTAAACACTTGAAAATTTGCTCCCATCCCAACCATGAATGTTTACTATTTGTTTGTTTATAGTTAACATAGTAACTTGGTGTTTATAGTTTTTTTTCTTTCATTCTTGAATCATTCAAACACGTTTACTCCATTTTTCTTCAAATAGACTCAAGATATATAAAATTATTGAGTCTATATCTATCTATACATGTATAACGGGCAGTTTGTATGTATGTCCGGATGAAACTACAACAATTAACGACAGAGTAAATATATATGCACATTAGATATCACCGGTTCTTGCCTTTTGTGCAAAAATTATGAAAATCTGATTTATATTCAAGAAGATATCTAAAATTCAAAATATACACGATAATAATGGATCTGCGAGACTATATTCCTAACTATTACACCACGTTTCATTTTTGTGTCCCCTCTCTCTACCCAGGTGATGCTGGTAGCCGCTTCTAGTTATAATATAAGGAAGAAAACAAAAATATCCAGGAGGTGGGGTGGGGGGATCAATGACTAAAAAAACTTGTTCAACTTAGAAAAGCAGAAAATAATTCTTCAATCAAATAGCCCTCAACCGCCATGATTGTTTAGATGCGACCTCGAAAGTGACTGCATGCCTAGATCGGTTGTAGGACGTTTCGGTCGCGGATATTTCTACTCCATTTTGGCCTCATTTTATTTTTAAAGACGAAATTGACTTATAAGATGTAATTCTAAATGAAATAAAATCTTTTGTGTGTATTCAAATTCTGTTAATTCTAAAGCTAAAAACAATTTCTTTTTTGCGATTATTGGCCTTACTACTGACTATTATAATTTCATTATTATAATACATTAGTGGGCCTAGAAAACGCCGACTGCATCCCCTCAAAAATGTATATCCTAGGTATTACTTTAAACTACATTTGGTGGTGAGGCTCTTGTTCTGGACCTTTTTAGGAACTGTGGAGTCAGTCCTTCGTTGCAATTACTCTCAGGTCTACTGACCCAGAGTTGTACTACCTGTTGGGTCTATTATGAGTCAGATGTTTCAGATAAAGTATTTACCTGTTTAAAATGATTGTGGAAATAACTTTCTGTCCCGTATATAATTTGAGACCATAATTTAACTAATTTCGGCATAAAATAACCCAATGGTGTTGACATGCCGTAAAACCAACCAATCGGTCAAATATAAAGACAAATAATGCTGTGTTACTATAACGACGAATTTTTCGTTTATCTGCAATGCGACCAAATTGCATGACCGAAACTAGGTGCGATGGGTAAATTGTTGCAGCTTTTAGATTATTTAATTTCGTACAGGCGCTTTGTTTATTTCGGCTTTTGTCTACTGTGCAGCAAACTAAAGTCAGTTGGGTACTGTCTGTGAAGAAAGCAGCACCATGACGACATTCACTCCTCTAGAAATTTGGAAATGGCATGCTGTATTGCTTGGCATTCACGCTGGAAGCTCCAATACGAAGATTTTAGTGTTTGGAATTGGATGTTAATTTGAGTTGGATAAGTTCAATGGTGATTATGACAACCCGGAAGTCTCTTTCTGGTTGTTCTGATAAAAGGTCTCCCGAATTTGTTGGTGAGATCCAGGACAATCAGGCCATAGCCAAGGAATTAGGAGTGTCTGAGTTTTTTATTTTTTTAAATATTTTTATCAAACCGGTAGTTCATGAAGACCTTCATTATTTCTCATACAAAATTAAGAGAAAATTTTTATCACTTAATCAATAATAATCAATTAATTCTGTCGTTTATTATTTTTTCCAAAACTTATGAATTAACGCATTATGTTTTTTTTTTTATTAAAAGTATTAATCTCAGTTGAGAAATTAAAAATATATACACTGAACTTCATTTCATATTCCCCTCCGGTAGACTATGGTAAAAATGTATTTATTCGACTCCGGTAGACTATGGTAAAATTAAAGCCCCTGAAATCAGTCTAGTATTTTAAAATCATTTTTCTCAATGAATAATGTTATAAACAGTGTTAGCATGAGGTGTATTGTGGCAAGGAAAAAACAAACATAGATTTTAAGTTTAACAATGTATTAGCAAAACACAAAGGTTATATGGTTGAAAATGGTTTAAGACTAATGTCCGATATTTGGTGATAGTCTGTTGTGGTGTGAGTAGCAATGTCTGCGGCGCTTGGGGCTGGGTGATGTATGCAGAAGTCCCAGTGATAGTAGTCAGAAGTTGGTTGATGTGGGCAGGAGGTCCGATGTTTTAGTAATCGTAGCCGATAGCGAGTTGGTAGTCGGGATTCTGATGATAGTCGCCGCCAGTTTGGTAAATTGGTGATATAGGGTTTCGTAGTCGTCCGCCCTCTTAAGACTGCCGGTCGGTCAGGGTTATGAGGTCAGGGAATAGGTGAGAGATATAGGTCCGGTTGGGATTCCCTTTATTGCGGTGTGTGGGTGACTTGAATTTGGTGACTTTTGTGAATCGGGAAATGTCTATATTTGTGTATATAACAGAGCTCCCCCAGATATCGACTCGATTCACAATGGATTTGGATTTGTAAGTGGTGTACTGAAGGATCTGTAAATTAAAATTCTTTTCAGGCGTGTGTGGAATTGTCCTCTTATTAATATTATCGTTGTGTGCTTTATTTTGTTTTCAGACTGTTGGTGTGGGTTGTGAGTATGTGTTGACTTGTGTGTTCCTGTTCATCACATGATGAGAACGATGTGAATGTTGGTCGTAGTGCGAAATATTTTGGTTTAGTTTCAGATGTTTTAAGGTCGGACTCTTCGTTATTTAAGGTGGAGCGGTGATAGTTTTGCTTTAGGAGATCGCTTATTGATATCACATAAGCACTTGGTTTAATATTCATGGTTTTCTCTCCGTGTAATTTTGGGAAATTGAGATTGGGACTACGATCTGAAGATTTATGTATTTCTCTGTGGTGGAGAGAAAATTGGTTTAATCCACTGATAGCTTTGATTGTGTGGTCCCTTTCGCCTGGTATGACAGAAAAGTGTCGGTTGAAGCTTATTAGAATAGTTATTGTGTAGTGCAGGGTGACGAAGAGTATGTATATTTGTTTATATGGCTCATCTACTTTTGGAAAGTGATTTTTGATCGCTGTCACTATTATAGTGGTTGTGCCTGAATCCGGCAAAAATGGTGCACTTGTTTTTTGAAGGGGTGTTGCCTGGATGGTAACTATGGAGCTGAAGTGGAACACGGGGATTGCGGTCGTGATGCTTATGGATGGTTTGTCATCATCCGTTGCTGTGATATGTGTCCGAGTGAGTAGTGGGTGATGATATGGACAGTCGTGTCCGCGCGAGCAAGTGTGACCCATGGCGTAATTCTTGCATATGGCGGGTTCTGTAGTGTGCTCACGTTGGCTGTGGCAATCGTTAGTATGGGAGAGACTGCTCTAGTACTGTTGTGACTAGTAGTAGGGGTCATAACTTTAATTTTAGTACCGTCGTCAACTAGTGGGAGGTGAGGTGTAGAAGGTGCTGTTTTTACCAGAGTGTTGGTTGTGGTTGATTCACTTGACACTGTTTTGTGAGGTTTTATATCCTCAAAGGCGGCTGTTTTGATCGCTGTGCTGGTTTGCATCCTTTGTTGTCAACGCTGTTTTGTGTGCAATCTCGTACAAGGTTGGTTCGGTAGGTTTTACAACTTTAAGGGCGGCTGTCATGTTGTTTAGATCCTCTTGCAATTTGGTGATTGTCGCCTTGGCTGGTCGATTTGGACTGCATTTTAGAAACAGTAGTTCTATTTTTCGTTTTGCAAAAAGGTCGAATAATTCCTTTCGGGGAAGATCTCTATAATGCATTTCCTCGGCCGCACACTTTTTGACACCAGTGTTATAAACAATGTTAGTATGAAGTGTATGGTGGCAAGGAAAAAACAAACACAGATTTTAAGTTTAACAATGTATTAGCAAAACACAAAAGGTTATACGGTTGAAAATGGTTTAAGAAGAATGTCCGATATTTGGTGATAGTCTGTTGTGGTGTAAGTAGCAATGTCTGCAGCGCTTGGGGTTCGGTGGTCGAATCAGTTGTAACGGAGGTGGTGATATATGCAGAAGTCCCAGCGATAGTGGCCAGGAGTTGGTTAAAGTGGGCAGAAGATCCGATGTTTTAGTAGTTGCAGTCGATAGCGGATTCTAGTCGGGTTTCTGATGATAGTCCGCGTCAGTTTGGTAAATTGATGATATATAGTTTCGTAGTCGTTCGTCCCTTTAAGACTGCCGGTCGGTAGTAGGGGGTCAGTTTGGGTAAATTGACGATATAGTTTAGTAGTCGCTCGCCCCCTTAAGGTGCCGGTCGGTCAGAGTTAGGGGGTAGGTGAGAGATATAGGTCAGCTGACTTGCGGTGTAGCGTTGCGTTTGCGAGATCGGCCTTTGTTGATGTTCTCGGTGCTGTCGTCAGGATATCTCTGGTGTTGTCTTCAAAAACCAGCCCTTAAGTAGTTTATGGTCTGTGGAATTTGGATCAACTCAAACATCTTTTATTTTGCCGGGAATGTTTTTGATTGGAATGCTAGTTTTATTTATAATTTTATTTTTTAATTCTAAGATTGCCCCATGCGCGGAGCCTGGGTGCGCAAAGACGAAATTTCGTCATTTGATTTAACGCCTCGGCCTGTTCACATCCGGTTGGGATTCTCTTTATTGCGGTGTGTGGGCGACTTGAATTTTGTGACTCGGGAGATGTCTATATTTGTGTATATAACAATAAGACCACAAGTATCAGTAGATAATTTCAGTTTTTTTTTCTTCATCGCTCTGTCTACGCAAAAATGTTATCAAATTCAATAGAAAGGATTGATGTTTATGATGTCGCTGGCAGCTTTATGGGACCCCCCTACCTGAAATCCTCCGTAAATACAACAGGTGCACTTTTTTTTGTGCCATATAAAGTCATATGTACGATTAAAACAGGTAACATTGTCGTCTATGTATTAATACCATTGTTCCTTAATCTTCCGACCGGTATCGTCTTGCATCACCCTCAGGTTAAAAATCAGACCATCCAAATCGTCCAAGGTGAAATGTAAATCCTGACTATCTGGTGTCGCTTGTCCACCGAATTCTTATTTCTTATGAGTGTCGTCACTTCAGCTAAATAATGGACCATTAAAGGCAAAGAAAACGACATGCTACACAGAAAAACATAAGAAAGAGTAGGGGAAAATAGAGAGGGGATGAGTGTGCGGAAGCGATAACGCTTATTTGTTTCAATCGAACATAATGAAAAGATAAAAAGAAATGAAAAAAAAAAAAAAGAGCGAGAGAGTTAAATAAAGATCATTATACTTTTTAGATACTGAATTATATATTATCATATATGTGCTAGAAGGCGGTGGCTGAGGGTCTTAGTATCCTGGGTATGACGTTAAACTCTATCTGATGGTGAAGTCTCAGTTCTGGAACTCGGGGAATATGGAGTACCCCTTCATCACCATTACTCTCAGGTTCACTCTGACACGGAGTGATAGTACCTGTTAAGGTTCTAGCTATGGATTAAATAGAAAAAAATGAGTTCTAAAAGGTTTTTTAAAAATTGAGTACCCATCAAGAATGAATAAGAAATAAAGCATCTTCAGCATAAAATGACCTAATGGGTTGACATGCCGTAAAATCCAACCAACCAACTTGAACATAAATTTGTATTGACACTGTCTGTTATCAATTCTTAGCTCTAATATAAGAGAGGCTGAACAGTTGCAGTCGAACGCCATTTTGTTTATGTAAATAACCGAGAATGCAGACTCGGAGAGATAACGATTTTGCGAAGGTTAGGAGAAATTTGATTGTACTTTTAACGAATTTCTGGATGTTGTTAGGGAGACTTTTCAGCTATAAGTTTGCGAATTTATTTTCTAAAAGTTTTTCTACTTGTAAAAAATATCCCCCTTGACATTTAGATTAATTTTACTTAAGGTTTCCTAAAAAGTATAATCAACTATAATGCTTACATCCACAATCCACCCCAGAGTAGCTTTGGCATTAAGTAACCCACAAATGTTGATATGCCATTAAACAAATTTAAGTTAGGAATGTCGGCAAATTATGATAGACGATAGAATACAAAAAGAAGCATTTCTCGATGAGGATGAAAATGTTTTTGTTTTTTTAATAAATCCCGACGGTATGTTAAAGTGATACCTTTCATTATAATGAAATGGATCTCATTAACATCATTCCCCGCTATATGAAGTGGGGAGGGGCATGCTCTCACGTACCCCCCCCCCTCAATATTGGTGGGAGAATGTTAAAGTGATTTAAAAATCTGTTTAATAGAAAGTAAAAGATTAAAAGAAAAAGTGGCCACTTTGAACTTTTTGGAAACCTATTGCAAGTTTTATTTTTTAATCTACCAGTATAAAAACCTACGCATACTGTATTTATTGTTTTCAGCACCTTTCTAACAGAATATTCCATTACGAAGAGCACCTATATGATTGGCCTAACCCTATTGCCCTTATGGCAGACTCCCAACCATTTTATCATATATGTCATAGAAGGCGGTGACTGAAGGTCTTAATATCCTAGGTATAACGTTAAACTGATGGTGAGATTCCAATTCTAGAACTCTCGGGATTGTAGAGTACCGCTTTATCACCATTACCTCCCCCCCCCAGGCCTAGACTGACCTGAGGTGGTAGTACTTGTTAGGATCACATCTATGGGCTAAATAGAAAAACATGAATTTGAAAAAAAAACAAAAAAAAAAAAACGAGTACCCATCAAGAATGAATAAAACAAAAACCTCTTCGGCATAAAATGACCCAATGAGTTTGACATGCCATAAAATCCAACCAACTATTACGAAGAGATGGGCGGATTGAATAATGGGAAAATCCATTATAGCAATGCGAAGCAATATACATTTAGTCTAGGGACCAAGAATTTATTAAGCATTTAAGTCAAATTTGGTCACCCCCACTACGAAAGAAAAATAAAATTCCAAAATCAGGGAATTGACCGATTTTAATGAAATTTATTTTCAGTGTTGATATATTAATGAAAGTTATAATGCACCAGTTATTTTATTTCAAATGTTTTAAATTTTTTACATCAGTTAACTTTGACACCCCTTATCTTTGGGGCGCCACACACACACACACACACACATACATACATACATATATATATATATATATATATATATATATATATATATATATATATATATATATATATATATTCTAATTTTTGTATAAAAAGAGAAAATGAAGATATGAAGGGAAGGAAAAATATTTTAATTGAACTGACCTGGAAGAAAATCAATATTAAAATCGGAAAATTAACTTAAAGAATTTTTTTCCGATTTTTTTGATTACTCTGATGTACATGAAATATAATCTTTTTGATTATCAGAAAAATAATTAAATATGTATTTTTCTGCTTAAATAGGGGTGGGGGGTCAGTTTAAATCCGTTATACCACAATATGATAATTTAATTATTACAACGTTTGATATGTTTACTGAAGAACTATTGCAAAATAGTTCAACATGTAAAAGGTATAATAATCTTGATTTAATTATCTCATTCATTTTTCTTTTCATTCCGCGTGCTCACCCCCTCTCTATATCTTTCCCCTACTTTCTTATATTTTTTGTGTAGCATGTCCCTTTCCTTGCATTTCTTTATAATAAAAACAGAAGGGTCCATTATTTATCTGAGTTGACGACACTCATAAGAAATGAGAATCTAGCGGATAAGTAGCATTAGATAATCAGGATTTACATTTTTGAATTTCCTTTTGGACAATTTGGACGCTCTTATTTTTAACCAGAGGGTGTTGCAAGATGACTTGTAGAAGCAATGCATGTCTTGCCTTTTAGGAATAGACGTCTCCAAGAGAATAAAGAAATTTAAAAGGGCGATTAATTGTTACCTTGGTACACTATGAATTTGTAGGATAGTCTTCAATAATTTGATTTTTGGTTTCTTGTACTACTCTTAATCTTGTTACTGGGCAACATTGTTTCGTTCTTTGAATTCACAAAGATGGGATTAACTGCCCTCCCCTCCCCCTATTCTAACTGTAAGTTTATTTGCCGCCGGAAGAGATAGGGGAGTGCTGTGAAATTGCGCCACACGTTATAAAACCTAAAAAAAAAAAAAGAAGCTTTTGACATTGTCAAACTAGAACACATTTATTTTAATGATTAAATATATATAGCTAAGTAAACTTTGATATACTTTTCAATCACTGTCACGCCATTGATGATAATACGTGGCTTTACTGATAAGTTATCAGCCTAACCAAGAAAGCGATAACCTTTTTCTTTCCTTTTCTTTGTAAGAGTTAAAGAAACAGTATCAAATATGTTGAACTGTAAGAGGTAGGTACCTCCAATTGGGTCACGCGATCAGTTTAGGCCATCTTGAATAAAACGGAAATAAATATTTCCGAACTTTGTTTATCAAAAATCTCGTAAAAAAACAATTAAAGATCGTACAGGGCTGTTACAAAGAAAAACAGATAATTCAAAGATCAAATTATCCGATTGCGAAAAATTACATCGTTATCTTAAAAAATAAATAAACCTATCCGTATTACATGCGAAATGGTAATTTTCAGGCCGCAATTTAGACAGAAAAGTTACATTTTATTTCCCTTTTACGATAATACGACTAAAAGTATGGCTAGCTCTAATTGACATTTTTTTTCTTGTGCATATTCAATAACCGATTATTTGTTTTCAACGATTTTTAAAATATTCTTTTTTTAATATCTTGAAATATCATCTTGAAATTTTTTTGTGCATTCCAAAGAAACATTTTTAAAAATCCTGATGATTAAAAAATAAATTTCAGCTTAGGAACCCCCCCCCAAAAAAAAAAAAAACTTTAAAAACTTTATTAAAATTTAGGCTAAAGGTGCAAACCTGTCGGAAAATTAGGGTGACCCAGAAAAAAACAGAACCCACAAATTTTGTAATAAAACTGTTAATTTTAACTAGGGGGTTGGGGTTTGGGATTGGGGATTATGGCTAGGGTTGGGGGTTGGAGTTTAGGGTTAGTTTAATGAGAAAAATAAATAATTTGGGTTCTGTTTTTTCTGGGTTACCCTGTAATGTTTTAATTTTCCGAACGATTTGCAAGTTTTGCCAAAATATACTATTAAAATTAATAAAAACTTGAAAAAAATTAATATTAAAATTTCACAGTGAAATTGAAGTTTAAAAAAAATGTCTTCGGTTTTAGTATTAATTTTTTAAAATCGAAAATGAAATGAAAATTTGAATATTTTTTCTAAGAGAAAAACTGATAAAATAATCAATATATACTTACTTTTTATTCTAATTGGTCGAAAAAGTTAATAATAATAACCAGTCTCGGTCTCTGTCAAGAAATTCAATGGTGTTATTAGGTGCACAACTATTTACTGATTATTGCTATATGAATGTTAACAATAAGAGATTTTATCCACTTTCATCTACTCTAACCATATCTTTTTATGAGTGTACATTGTAATCTTTTTATGCGAGTGTACATTGCTGTATAAGGAGTAATCTTTTTATCTTTTTATGCGAGTGTACATTGCTGTATAAGGAGTAATCTTTTTATGCGAGTGTACATTGCTGTATAAGGAGTAATCTTTTTATGCGAGTGTACATTGCTGTATAAGGAGTAATCTTTTTATGCGAGTGTACATTGCTGTATAAGGAGTAATCTTTTTATGCGAGTGTACATTGCTGTATAAGGAGTAATCTTTTAACATGGAACAAACATTCTCGAACATTTGTTAACAATCCCATATTAGGAGAGAATAAGGTTTCAATAATTTTTTAAAAGTCAGCCAATAATTGTATACTTTTCGATACAAAACCGTGTTGCTTTTTAGTGTACTTTATTAGTGGGGGGGGGGCATTTTTAATACTGAGAAAAGGTATTCTATTGGGGGGTCATAAAAAGTGCATCTTATATATACTAGCAAATATATGCACCCTCCGGGTGCAAGTAATTAAGTTTAAATGTAATAAAATATTAGATTAAATCAGAAAGGCTAATGAAACAAATTAAGAATTCAGATAAAAAGATTTGAAACGGAGGGGATATAATCGGAAAATAGAACAACCAAAACTTACTCTTTCATCACTTCCGTTTTTCAATGCTAAATTTTCCTAATTTAACTATTTAGTTAAAAAAGGAAGTAAAGAATAAAATTACAGTTATTTCTACTTGTTAATGGATTTCTTTTAGGATTTATCCTCGAGATTTTTGCTCATATTCATTAAGATAAAACCAAACAATTAGAAATCAATAATACCAAGCATATTTTTTATTAAAATCAGTTTTTTTAATATCAATATGCAAATTAGCTTTACGTTTACACTGAAAACTGGTATTTTGTTGTATATATAAATACAATTGCATGTTATTAGTATTTAGGTAAAGCCAACAGTATTAATAATGTCAAACAGTTATATTATTAATTAAGGTTTAAATAGAAATAGAATCATGGAGAATGTTACGTAAATAACTAAGGAAATTGTGATTTGAGTATATAGTTTCGGTTACAGACAGAAAAACACACAATCTCCATTATAATAAGATAAGCATTGTAAATTCTAATTTCAAATGAATCTTTATTTAAAAATTTTAATTCTTCCTTTATAGCTTTGACCTATTACTGGATAATTTGCTGGGTGGGGGGTGGGGGCTGATCTATGCATTTCAATTTACTGATATAATTTTTTGTGCAACATCTGGTAACTCAGCTAGTATTTAGTAAATATAAAATGGACTCTACCGCCGATCTCGACATGTGACGGTCCAACAGTTCAAAGATTTGAACCATTTAACTTACCTACACAGGTGATTTGTTTAGACCGAAGCTCTGTAGAATCAACCCCACACTTTTTGGGGTGAGCTGATAACAGAAGAATGGTTCACCAATGTTTCACAGATTCTCCCGACCGACACTCCTCAGATTTTGAATTCAGAGTCTTTGCTTCTAGACAGATCGCCCTGCCAAGATTTAGAGAGTCTAGTCTGTCCTGCTTTATAATTCAAATGTTTTCCTTTTGGAGGTGCTTAGGGTAATGTTTGTCATCGTTGGAAATGGACACTGCAAACCGAGTTCAAATCTTGGATAAGGATGTTTGCATTTCACATAGCGCTAATATACTTGGGAAAGGTATGAATGCAACTATTCTCCCTCCAGATATGGGTAAATAGCAGGGCAGACTGTTCTTCAATCTTGGCTAGGCCACCAGTCTAGGAGAAGGAACATTGGATTAAACCCTCAAACTCCACTTAAGTAACTTACCTTGTGTCACATATTGCTCGTGCGGAGGGGTTGGATGTGTGTGTATATATATATATATATATAAAGAAAGTTTGGTATGTACGTATCAACTTATAACTCAGAAAAGAGATGTTATTCAGATTCGATATCTTGCATATACCTTGATACCCTTACAACTAAGAAACACACCAAATTTAGTTATTGAGTTTTACTAATTAAGGGATATAATTAATTAATTAAACAAGAATCAAACGATTTGCTATAATCATGGCATGGCTGCTGCTGCTAATATTTAAAAATTCGCTGGCTGCTGGCTATATCAGCAGTAATTCAAAATGGACACATGGCGCCGCTGCTGATTTTTATAGCAAATTAGATAATAATTTGATAAATCACTTTCCTCTCATTTTCTCTCTTACCCCTGTTTTCTTTCTTTTCCCTCACTCTCTGGTGTTCCTTTTTTTTAATCCGGTCATGGACTGGGTACTTTCGCTAGTTGTATATATATATATATATATATATATATATATTATATATATATACCAAACCCCTCCGTACAAGCAGGGTGGGACACAGGGCCAATTGAATTCAGTTTTCCTTCTCCTAGACTGGTTGCCTAACCAAGGTTAAAGGGCCCACCCCATTTACCTATAGTTGGAATCATACCTTTCCCAAGGGTATTAGCACTATGTAAAATGTAAACAGCCCCGCCCAGGATTTGAACTCGTCTCGTCGTATCCATTTCCTACGACGGTAACCATTACTTATTTATAAAGTGTGTGTGTTTCTTTTGAAATACTTGGAAAATTAAAAATCAACAAATGAATGCCACACACATAAATCTAAGTGTAAAATATTGAAATATTTTAAATCGACCAAACATAAATGCTATTGTTTGTTACCGGAAGTAATTCTGATATTTAATACTTGTATTTAATTTACTAAACTTGATTTTATTTCACCATCCGGATGGTTTACTGTTATTTTTGAGACTTCAATTAAAAAGGATCGTTGTTATAATTCCATTCCTGTATATCAGCAGATCTGCGACGATAAGAATTAATTTCGTAACCAGATTCGACTGCTGACCAGTTGAGTAACAACGTACGCGTGAGGGTGGAGAAGGCATAGGCTCCATTTTTCTTACTCTAGCTACCGCCCCTTGGCATTCTTAGCGTGACACACGCCAAATTCCGTGGATGTATGTAGGTAGTTACGAAGATATCAATATATAGGTCATCGTCAGGTCGAGCAGACAGCACAGATATCCATAACTCTCCTCTCACCTTTCGTCCCTATCGGTCAAGGCCCCTGCGAGGTCCTACACTCTGCATCCAGAATCCACAAGGCTGATTGATGTAGGTTTTTGCTGGTCGGCCCACACTGGTGTGTCCATGTGTAGGTGTCCACAGGAAAACTTTACATGATTTCATCCTTGCTTGTCTGTCTTATTCGGATGGTTTATGTGATGAGGCAAGTCAAGACATCACGCAGCATCAATGTGTAGCTCTCATCTATCTTTTTCTCTAAGCACTTCGTTACAGTCCTAGTGCTGCATCCATACAGTAGCATTGACACGGATATCTTTTGGAAGAATTTTCGCTTTATTTTATCAGTGAGATTAGATTTCCACGTGATCGACAATCTGTCTATAGCAGTCCATGCCTTTAGGATATGTATATTGTCATCGCTTTCAGTAGATGATATATTGCAACCTAGGTATGTGGACTGGTCTACTGATTTAAGAGCCCTACTACACAGTGTGAAAATGTCTTGTTTAAAATACATGAACTCTGTTTTATCTCCGTTTACATAGAGGCCAATGCCTCTTGTCGCCATCTCTAGGCTATGCAGTACTGATTCGGCTTCCGCTAGCATGAAATGTTTTCTTCAAAACTGTCCAGTTGGCATTGAACAAGATGGCTTTGGCATTGAATAATTCACGAAGGTTGATATGCCATTAAACGAAGAAACCAAACTATATATTTGAGAACGTGGAGGACATTAAAAAGAATCCCTATGGTGCAGCTTTATGCCATACTAGCAGCGGCTACCCGGTGTCGCCTGGGTAGAGGGTTTTTTTTTTAAGTTAATCCCACAGATCCATTATTACTGAATCGTGAGCTGAATCCTCGTGGGATGCCCCATTTAAATCCCTCTGTTGAAAAAAAAAAAGACCTTGCATTGATCCAGCTTCCCTGAAAAGAAATGTTAATGTCTACTATCTAAAATATTAAATGAAGAAAAAAATCCATGCTGCTATCATTTAAATTTTATTTTTTAATTATCTTCACGAATATAAATCAGATCTCTTATTTTTGCTCAAAAAACCAAGCCCTGGTGATAGTGAATGTGTGTGTGTGTGTGTGTGTATATATATATATATATATATATATATATATATATTTTGTCGTTAATTGTTTTATTTTCAAACTTTCCTCCGGACATACATATACACACAACTGCCCTTTATATATGTATAGATTCAAAAAAAAGTTTTCGATAACAAAAATAAACAATGCATGAAATATTAATTTTCTTCAAAACAATTCAATTGGCACTAAACACATTTATTCTATTGGTTATAACCAATAGAATAAATGTGTTTAGTGCCAATTGAATTGTTTTGAAGAAAATTAATATTTCATGCATTGTTTATTTTTGTTTTGATAAATTTTGAACACACATTGTATGTACGCTAAAAACTTATGAAACTAGGTAATTAAAAATTAAAATTAAAACTGCAAGAAGTGACCACATGTGGCCGAAATAACCAATATAGAAATATTGGTCTGTGAAATACGTAATTTCAATTTTATTTCTTAGTAAATTTTCTTTAAATATATTAGTTAATTTAGAAGTCATATGCGCATGTGTATTTCACTCTAGATGTTTTAATGAATGTGTCCATTAATGGCGATCAGGAAAAGGATTTGAGCCCGGGGGCGGGGGAGACAAAGCTTAGTTACGAGACATGTATGCAAAAAAAAAAAAAAAAAAAAAAAGGAGATCTCTTAAGGAAAAATTATATTGTAAAAAGTACATGGTATCTATTACTTACGCAGAATATTTGTTATATAGATGTAGATATAATATGAATAATTTATCTATATATCCAGATACAAATAATTAGAATAATTTTATCTATTGTGTCATTGTTAAAAGAATTACCCTGGTTAAATTACAAAAATACTAATAGTACCGGGTGTTCGTTTGGTTAGCTCATTTTGGGAATGCACCTACTTTAAAGGTACCTGTTTTTTTTTTTTTTTTACAATATTACAAATTTTCCTGTAAGGGGAGTCTCTCCTTTTCGGAATACATATCCGTATAAAAGTTGATGTCCACAAAAAGTCAAATGATATAAGGATCGTAATTACATAAGCAGTAAGTAATGGGAGGTGCCCCGCAGGAAACAAGCCTCTGGAGAAGATGATGCCAAAAATAGCTCCAGTTCCGTCGGCATTTTCCTTAAGAGGCTTCAATAAAAAAGAAAAAATACACAGCCCTTACTCCTTTGAGGCGAGGGGGCAGGTGGTATTTATCTGACTCTCCACGAGGCCAAAATGCTTATATTTCGTTGGTATCTCCCTTCAGAGGCAATACTGTTGGCTGGGGCTTTAGAATACCCCCCATAATGGGGGCCACCTGTTGGGTGTAGGTGGTGATCCGTGATGCTTAAGGATGGAATCCTGGTGACTGAACAGTCCATGACTTGCAACACTCCACTTTGGCCCTTACTTAAGCTAGACGGGTGGTCGGAGGGGACCCTCCGATCAATCGGCTGGTCACGTCAAGCCCTAGCACCTATGAGTGCCCCGACCCTATTACCCTTATGGCAAGTACCAACCCTTTTTATCATATATGTGCTAGAAGACGGTGGTTGAGTCTTGGGTATGACGTTAAACTCTATTTGATAGTGAGGTTCCAGTTCTGGAGCTCTGGGTAATGTGGAGTACCCCTTCATCATTACTCCTAGGTCCACTCTGACCCGGAGTGGTAGTACCTGTTAGGATCCCATCTATGGATTAAATAGAAGAAAATGAGTTCTAAAATGTTTTTAAATAACTGAGTACCATCAACAATGAATGAAACAAAACGTCTTCGATATAAAATAACCCAACAAGGGTTGATGTTCCATAAAATCCAGCCAACAGCCCTTCAGAGGCGCTTCATGCACCGACTAATAAACTCAGCCATTGCCCTGAAATACACATAATTGACCAATCACAGACAACTTTAAAATCGCCGCTAGTTTTGATCCCATTTGACCGAATTTTGCCTCCCTCCTCCTTTTATAAAAGGAAATAACGAAGCTGAAGAAGCAGCAGTCAAACAGTACACTCCACTTAAATACAGACGGTTGCCTCAATATGATAAATGACGACGACAACATTATATGCGTCAAGTTATGTTCACCTTATAATACTTGCATGCATATCAACTCAATGGGCATCTCGTGTCTAATGGTTTGTAAGAATGGCCCAACAATTTTCCTTATTTCTGCGGTAATATACAAAAATAATATACCATCCAGATAAAAGTAAGTTTGTTAATGGTCACATTTTTGGTGCCTATTTAGAATATCTTCTGCAAAAATTGTTGAGTAATATTTAAAAAAAAAAAAGAAAAGATATATTACTTACATTCACAATCCAGATAAGAAAATAATTCACTCATTGTTTTTTAACGTTCAGTTGCAACCCCGACATTCAGTCATTCTACAACTAACCAGGCCAAAATCTCTACCATAAAGTGACGTGTGTGTGTGTGTGTGTGTTATACCTTGTGCCAAAATAAGATAAGTTTACTAGATGACGACTTAATTAACATATAAATATTCTGTCATCATTCAAATATTAACTCTTCGATGCTTGAAAAGAATAGCGCAACAATGTTTTTTGGCCTATATATAGGGGCCTGTTTAGCTCAGTTGGTAGAGTGTTCGGCTAGGAATCACAAGGTTCTTGGTTCGATACTGGCCCTCGCCAACTCAACCTATGAGTAGCACCGGGATCTGTGCGGTAAAAGTGATAAATTGATAGTAGGTGTGGCGCTCCACCTCAGATGCAAAAACAATCTCCTTGGTCTAGCGCTAGTGAAAAGGGGATAGACTCCCTCGCTGTCTGGCTGATACCGACATTAGGCTGCCCCGACGACTTTACTTTTTACTTATGTCTTACATGTGTCAAGAAATCAACACCGGCTAACACAGATTATCCCCCCCCCATTCATTCTTCATATACGACCAGTATTCTCCCATCATCTCCACACAAGATTTCACCACGCATCCTGATGAAGGTTGCAATAACCGAAATGTTATAGCATCGACATTACCATCAAGAATAAATTCATCTTTTGGAACATCCCGTGTTTTTCAATTTTTTTTCTACATACTGTCGGATTTTACTTACACACACGTTTGTCTTTTGCGTCATTTTTTTTTTTCCTTCTGAAGAATTAAATCCCCAAAATATGTTCTCAGCTGGCTATTATTTTAGTCATTCCCTTTCTCAACCATTAAGGTATCAACCTTATGACCTATATATTTTGGGGATTATTCAGTAAAAAATGAAGTAAACGACTGCAATTTATTACCTGGGTAGTGAATGTTATATATAAAACACATTCTACGACAAAACAAAAGGTAGTCAAGCGGCCAATGTTTCTAAGGTTTAGTATGGCACAAGCGTCACGGCCAGTAACACAGGACACGGCAGCAGTTACTTACAATAACCACAAGACGTAACCTCTTAGTATAACCCTTTTTTTGTATTCACGACTTTTCAGTAACAAAGTGTTAATTCAATGATGTGAGATTTGAATTAACTGATTAAATGACATATCATTACACTGAACATGAATGAGAATAGAATTTCCGCGGAATTCCCATACACTCTGTGCAGGATCTCAAAAATGAATTGTTAATTCACAATTTTAATTATATGACGTAGGAAGGTGCGTGATGTAATGATTATCGTCATAAGAAATGGACTCGGTGACCCAAGTTCAAATCATGGATTATATTGTTTGCGTTTTAAGTAGCGATTGGAAAATGTATACATCCAACTTCTCTCTCTCTCTCTCTCTCTCTCTCCTCTCTCTCTCTCTCTCTCTCTCTCTCTTCTCTCTCTGCTATTTAACCTTGGTTAGGCAATCAGTCTAGGAGAATGAAAACTTTGAATTCAAACCTGTTAAACTCTGCTTAAGAAATTGACCTTGTGTCATATCCTGCTCGTGCGGATGGATTGGTAAATATATGTACATGACGTGGGAATAATGTTCTCTGTAGTTCAAATTTATATATATATTGAACTGATAATCTGTATCGATAACCAAAGGAATCCTGAGTACTGTGGATAACTTCTGACACTGGACCCCTTCAATCGATTTACAATCTCGACATAAGATTTACGGTGCTATCAACACAGGCGATCAATTATGATATAAATGGTTGTGGTCTACATGGCAAATCTCTGTTCTAATTTTCTCTGCAGAGCTGCACTGAATGACACCGACTACTACTAATCCCTTTCGCCAATATGCGACCAGCACTGCTCATAAACCTATAAGCAGGATCTTAACATCTCCACACAAAATCTCACCACCTATCCTGAAGAAGGTCACAAAAAACCGAAACGTTATAACGTCGACATTGCCATCATTCAATCTTTGGAACACTTTTTCTATATTTCACACACACACACACACACACACACACACACACACACACATAGATCTTTGTTGTCCTATTCTGAACCAGTACCGTAATTTTTTATATCAATTTATGCCTTTTTAAAGTAAATATTTGTTTTCAATAAACTCTGTTCAAGAAGCATTTTTTTATTCATATCTTTTATTTTTATTGTATATTTATTGCATCTTATTGAACTGATTTCATGTGTAGTCTACAAGTTTTTTCGTGTTGAAATGGACAACCATCTTTTCACCGTCTTTTATTTATTTATTTTTTTGTTTTTGCCTGTGCTGCTTTACCACTGTCTCGTTTCTATGGCAACCGTACCTTCATTTCGATGTCCATTCATAACCATTCCTACTACTATTACAACATGATCAGAGCATTGTTAGGTAGCGTAGATCGAAGAGTTTAATCACGGAATCAGATAAAACACATAAATCGACCACTTGTTACCTATACATATTTTTACAAGTACTTGAGTCTTAGTAACGAAAGAGTGTCAAATAACATATCGAAAGCTTAAAAGCCAGGTATGTACAAATACACGCACTTGTTGAAGCAGCGTTTATTCCCCCCCTCCCCAATTGGCTAGTTATCGGGTTTTAATAAAATTTTTGGTGTTTAAAGCAATAAAAGATGAGGTTTCTTTTAAGACATTGTTTTCTCAAAATTCTGAAGACCTGTATTATTAGCGTTATTCGGACTATTGTCCCCATCTTCATTGTTATTTGTACAACGTTTCGGCCGATATACCCTCCGGCCTTCTTCAGGTATTTCTTGTCGGACTCTGGAACCTTCTCGGACTCGGGAACCTTCTTTTCGAACTCGGGAACTTTCTTGTCGTATTCAGGAGCCATCACGGAACTTTGAACCTAACCCTTTATTTATTACAAAATAAAGGGTTAGGTTCAAAGTTCCGTGATGGCTCCCGAATACGACAAGAAAGTTCCCGAGTCCGACAAGAAATACCTGAAAAAGGCCGGAGGTATATCGGCCGAAACGTTGTACAAATAACAATGAAGATGGGACAATAGTCCGAATAACGCTAATAATACTAATCTTCAAGCCTCATCTCAAACATTCAGAGAAATTCTGAAGACCTGGGGTTTTTTTTTTTTTGTTTTTTTTTTTTTTTTGCCTTGCGCTAACCCCAGCTCAATCATATTGTTAATTTGACACCCTTAATGAAAGTGAAAGTGAATGATTTTTCATGTTTTACACATAATTCTATAAAGAATATTTTAATATTTTTTAAGGTTTGTCTATTTTTGAAATTAAAAAAGAAAAAACGATAAAATAAGATACAATATTGCTCTTCTAGGTATTTTTAAAATACTTTATTCGTTTTCGTAGCTTAATGTTCTAAGGATGTAGTTAATAAAAGAATAAAAAATCAGGTTAAACGTGTTTTTGTTTGGTTTTAATTTTTTAAGATGTTTAAAATTGACATCTGCAAGTAACTGGTATCTTGTTAATTAACGTAAAATAGATGAATTTGACTGGTTAAATAAACATTTTTTTAAATATAAATAATAATTTTTAGTCTTTTGTGTGGTTTTTCATTGGACGATATTTTGTCTATGGAGGCTCGGAAGAGAATCAATTTAAAACGAGGGGAAGAAAAATATTTTCTGAGAATTAATCCCTTAAGATTCATTCTCTGAAAAAATCGTCGATCTTGTATTGTGTACATTTTTTTTCTCTCTTTCTTCAAAAAGTGAGCATTCCAATTTAGAAAATTTGTTAACATTAAAAGAAAACTCGTTTTTGGATCACCGCACTTTAGAAGAAATGTTTGGTAATATTGTCGATAATAAACAAACTTTGGAGACAAAAACGTCTTTAACATAGCTCAAATTACAGTTACTGTTTTTCTTTTTTACATAGAAAATCTGGAGTCTATTCTATGTATAAAAAATGAGAAAATTGAAAATGGCATTTGCACATTTTTTAAGAATTATTTTTAAAAATACTAATTTTGTCCTTTTTGTCTAAGATTTTGTATTCATTTGCCTATTTTTACATTCCTTTTACATATCTATTCATATATAACTTAAAAGGGGCGAGGGCTGGGTTTATTGCCTGGCTGGCGCCTGAGGCAACCCTAAAAAGGGATTTTCAATGGGACTACGTTTTTTTTTTGTTTTTTTTTTTTGCAATGGCCAAGCATGATCTTCGGTTTGTGCATAGTTCTCCATAGTAAAACAATTTCATATCAATCCAGACTCGATGGGAAGTTTGGAAATTTACATCCTTACACACTTTAATGTCAATATGAAGGACACTTTGACCAAGCCAAAGTTGAGTAGTAACTCTTCTTGTGTTTCCCGCTTATAATTACTAATTAATTACCTACTTGATGTACATGTTGTTTCCTCATGTAATTATCTATAATATTTATAGAATAAGACATGTTTAAATGTTTGGCTCTGTCATCAACAGTTGTATAATGGACCATTCTGTTTTGACTGTGAAAAAAGAAAGGTAAGAAAAAGAAGGCACTATATGCGAAAGAGAGAAAAATAAAGCAAATATAATAAATAAATAAATGGAAGAGAGAACACGGTCATGTTTATCATCTGCTTCAATGGAAGGAAAGAAAGAAATGAAAGAAACGGGATAGGTGTGTGAGAGAGAGGGATGAGTAGTAAAAAAAAATCGTAAAAAATGAACAAGGCTTTATTTATTTATTTATTTTTTTTTTTTTTCGAAGATTATTTTTAAACAAAAAAAGTCTTTCTGGAGCAACTGGTATAGGAAAAGGAAAATTGAATTAAAAAAAATATTTGTTTTCAAAATAGTCTCAGTAAATATTTCTGCCACAAACTCTGCCAATTTGGTCACTGGTTAGTGAATTCCTTTGATAAGGTAGAAACCTACCAACCGAAAGGGTGGCGAAAGGTAGAAAAGGGGTGAGTGTTACATAGGGCCAAATTCGAGTTGTAGTAGTAGTCGTTAGTTGTTAATTCAGAAACTACATATGCAAGTCGTATAGTCACAAAGAGGTTGTTTATTCCTTTCTAGGCTCGTGGGTTCTTTTTCAGAGAGAAGGAGAGAGGGGGGTAAGGTCAAATTATTTTATCGTAAATCATGTTCGGTACTACTATGCGAAACCCATCACGAGGAAACCCGGGAAGCCTGTCTGCCTCCAGCCGGAAAAAATGACCAATTTTTCCCTTCTTCCATTTTTGTTCCGGGGGGGGGGGGGTAACATCCGCTACCAGTCAAAATCCGGAACTTCCGTTTTTATTTTTAAATCTAGTACATTTGTCGGTCAATTGCTCCCCCCCCCCCCGTTGAGTGTTTACCCTTCCAAACTTTAACTTTTGTTCTTATTTCTTTTTCTTCTCTTTCTCCAGAAATTCGATTACCATTTTCTTTTCAATCCCCAAATTCCCCGTAGACCATAACAATTACGCTACAGTGGGCATTTAATTAGATTTCCACGGATATACTCTATTTTAAGGCAGAAATACCAAGGAGCAACATTTTTATCCTAGGCATTACGCACAGATACTCCGCTCTCATCCTCACAAAAGTTATGGTTAGATAAACAAAGAAACAATTAGAAAATGTCACATTATCCATTATATAAACTATCAGTACTTACTCATATTACCGGTTGGAAGATGATCATAATTAAAAATAAAGGATGTAGAATTATGTTTATCAAATTGTAAAGTTTGGAATGATTATTCATAAAGGACATTTTTTTTAAAATCGTTTATTTACAGAATGTTACTTCCATGTTTACACCTAGCATGGTATACAAAAGACAGCTTCGGGTTTGTTAGAGGATCTCAGATATCCTAGAAAGCCCTTAAAATTGATATTTCGAATAAATACTTGATTTTATTATTTTGTAAACTTCGAGGGGCAGTAGTTACCTGAATTAGAAAAATGGAGGTTATAAGGTTTTTTCTTTCTTTTAAGGCCAGGTGTGGATTGAGATGAAATTAATTCCCTCTTAGCAATGACACCCGGTTACAATAGAGAGGTTCTCTCTGTGTGTGTGTGTGTGTGTGTGTTTTTTTTTTTAAACGAATGGCTTAAAATATTCCAACTGCAGTTTCACACAATAGCAAATAGGAATTGCTTTGTCCAACCATCGGCTTGTATTTATAACTGGGTTGTACCCATTCTCAAATAAGTGGGTGTGCCACCTACCCTCCGTATATTTAGCTCTTTTTATTGAGCACTCTTAAATCGGTTTTAATAAAATCGAGAAGTAAATATATTTGTTTGCTTCGTGGATTTGCAAGTAACTTTGATATATATGAGAAAGAAGGGGGGAACCATCTGGCTCTCATAACAAATATCAAGACAGTCAATAATCGAGTGAGGTGCAGTCAGACTTGATGGATGAGAGACAGATCCCACCTAAAAACCAGTCTAAATCAAATCTTTTAGTTTAGTTTAAAAGCTTTCCAGGATTGAATCTAATAATTCTTGAGAGTTTAGTTGAAATAGAGCCATAAATGGCAGAGCCTTTACCAGTACGAACGGACAGAAGGTAAATTATGATTAATATTGATATTACTTGTGATTATCTGTAAAAAGAAAATCACTGATTTGTCTGAAGTTCTTTTTTTATTGTTATCGTAACACAACACTTTCTCTCTGATTATTGTGTTACTATAACAATAGATTTTCTTATTCAATTTCCCCATCTCTTTGTAATGGAATATTTTGGTGAAGTAAAAAGTGTTACATATGTAATGGACAATACAAGTACATACAGTGATTATTAATTTTTAAGTCTGAATATGTTTAAAATTATGAAACCCCACGTACATTGGGCAGACTGAGCAATCAAGCAGTGCCCAATGGCCCAAATCATCAAGTAGACCACTAGGTACAACAAATGTTCCCTGTGAATTTTACCCCCCCCCCCTATATTTAGCACAAAGAAACTTGCATAAAGGTTAATATTATATTGAAAATTTTTATCAATTCAAAAAAATAAACATAAAAAAAACTCATGATTTAAAAAAAAAGTTTTTTTTTTCAGCTTACGGAAATAATGAAAATTATTAACGAAAAACAATGTTTACTTTTGCACCGTTAAATCAATGAAATTTAACGTAGCCAAAAAACAAAAAAACAAGAGGTCCGATTAATGGTCCGATTTTCATCAAAATTTCCAGAATTGCTTACCTTTTGATGAAAATATGTCTGAAATAGTTCTTTTCTAAATATATTATTGAAAAATTTTTTACGAGGTTTTATTTTATTTTATGAAATATGAACCGACAAAAAACGATTTTTTTTTCTTTCTATAAACATTATTTTTAAGTTTCAATGTGAGAGCTTTTTAGTAAAAGAATCACAAATACAGAATTCTGCTAAAAAAAAATATCAAAGAAACTGACCCTCTTGTAAATAAAACGGACTGTTTTACTTATTCTTCAAGATAACGGTGAATAATTTTTCCCCAATTGGATAATTTGATCTTTGAATTAACTGTGTTTCTTTGTAGCAACTCTTTATGTTGGTTATTTCTTTTTTGCAAGATTTTAACAGAAAAAGTTAAAAAATATTTACGTTTCTTCCTTCAATATGGCCTAAACTGATCACGTGATGTATTTTGGTGGTACCTATAGACCACATAGCAAAAGTCTATTTTTTTTTTAAGTGGCCTCTGATGAATCAATAACAGTTGAAACTAACTTAGATTGGTTAGTAAGGGTACTTCATACAAGCTAGTATCGCAGATCCATTGCATTGAATAACATGTTCAATTCTCATTGGACGCCCTATACTTGTGACCTTGTTTCATTTTACCCGTGGTGAATGGGTAAATACCTAGGAGTGTCCCATCGGAGTGCAATGGTTAGTAAGCTAGTTTCACAGATCCATTTCTAATGCATTGATCAGCTCTCTGAAAATACTGGATGCTGTGCAGAGGACTTGCCTGGATCGATGAGCGATAGGAACTGGTGGTGAGAAAGTCATAGGAATCGATGCTGTCAGCACAACTTGATGAGGATAAGTTGCTGTCATCTTAGTCTTGACCTCTTATTGTGCCATAAGTATTGAGTTAGTTTCATGTCAACTTAAATAATTTCAAGCTTAATTTCAGGCAAGTTATCTATCTAGCATTGTTGATAGACAATTTGAAGGAAATAAAAAAAAATATATATATAAGAAAAATAGTAAGTCATTGTTCAGAATAAGGCAAAAATTATAGAATCTAATACTTACACCATCTGGGTAAATTTTAGTAATTTCCTGTCTTTTTTTTTCTTTTTTTTTTTCTTTTTTTTTCTTTTTTTTTTTTTTTTTTTCTTTTTTTTCTTTTTTTCTTCTTTTTTTTTCTTCTTTTTTTTTTTTTTTTCTTTTTCTTTTTTTTTCTTTTTTTTTTTTTTTTTTTCTTTTTTTTTCTTTTTTTTCTTTTTTTTTCTTTTTTTTTTTCTTTTTTTAATTATATATATACTGTACAATTAAATCCCAAAATTACATTTTCAATTACCTATAATTTGTCCATTAGACCATATTTTAATAAATCTTTCCTTCCCCAAATCACAAAAAATCTTGACTTATGGCTAATTGCCAATATATGTTTATAATGTGAGGATTTTGTGTATATTTCAAGTGTTAAATGACAATTATATAAAAATAAATGTACTGGATTTTTTTGAAGTATGAAAGAATAAAAAGAATTAAAAAAAAAAAGCAAATACTCAAAAGTACAACAGACGATCCCCCTTTTTTAATTCTGTTCATTTGTTGAAATGACAATAACATAAAATTTCTTAATGTAGCAATTGCTATTCATCCACTTCCTGTTTGGAAGAACTATTGATTCTGTAGCCAATTTTGATATAATTTATAGAAAATATTTAAAGTCGATATAGATTTAAAAATGATTTAAAAATGTATTAATTCATTGGAAAAATTTGATTGTGTATGAACAATTTATGTATGTGTAAAGAAAAAAACGAAAATTAACAAATTTTTTAAAAGTAAATAGAATGTTATATATATTACATGGGAATTTTTGTGGCCCTAGATTTCATGCAAGAATCTATGTATATATTTTACTTAATAAATATAACTGTTCAGTAAAAAAAAAAAAAAGCAAATGACTAAAATTTACATTTACCATACAAATAAGAGTATTAAATTTCTCTATTTTCTCAATTACTACAGTATTAATGGGAATTTTCTTTTTCATATTTTGGACAAACAGCAGTTTTCCTTTTAGTAATGCAAAGAAATAATATAATTGGAGAATTGGTGTCTGTCTAACCAAAATGACATCACTGCTTACTACACTCAGGAATTGCACAAGTTTATCAATTTATAGTCAAAATCATTAATACATAGAATTAATCTTATTTATTAATGATGTCTCTATGAAAATCTGAGTTAGATTCACCTTAAAACAGTCAATATTATTAGTACGTTTAAAATCCAGCAATATGTCTTGTATATCACTAAGAAATAAAGGTTTACATAATATATGGTGTTGTTAATTTGCATACTGGTTTTAAAAAAAAACAGGTTAAAAAAAAACAGGTTTAATAAATAATTACTTGGTGTTAGTAATCTCTAATATTATCTAATTGTTGACCGTATTAAAATCAATCCTATGAATAATTTTATATAGAAACCACTTGAAATATACTTCTTTAATTTTGTTAGTCTTTCTAATTTAATATATTTCATTACATTAAAACTTAAATAATTACACCTGGAGGGTGCATATTCTTGCTAGTAAATCATGATAAACTTAAATTTCACATGAAATACCTAAATTACAACATTATGAAAAGGACAAGGTTAAGGTAGACAAATTGCTATGTAGTTTTCACTTGGTGAATACATAACTGTGTAGGATAACAAAGAGTTGTCTTATCTTGATTTGGGGTGTGTCTTTTGAGATCTCACATCTCGTGTCCAATTGGTCATGTGTGGGCTTGGTCAGATCAACACTTATTCTTATCTCTCTCTAGTGAGATAAGTTATTTTGGCACATATTTGCAATGAAGAACATTAGTGAGATAGATCTTTTACTCTTTTTAATGCTAAATATATGTGGCTTGTTCATGAGACAATTATATGCAGTGTATCTCTTGTGACTTTTTATATTATATGCCTACTCATAAAATGTCTGAAATATTCATATGAGTTTAACTTGTCTTTCCTTACCACATATTCTGTGTTAGTGCATCACTGGGTACACTAATGAATTATAGGAACTTAATGTTGGTTACATAATGATAATTCAATTTTGAAGAAATTCAAAACTCCTACAGGGGGTCCTGGAAATATCTGGGACTCTCTGGTTAATTTGTTTATTTATCTAAATGTGCATAGATATTATAAAGATTTTTGTTTTCTTTATATTTTTTATATGTAACTGATGTAAGTAAAATTAGGTAAGCTATAACTTAAGTCTATATGTAATTTAGTGCATTTACACTTATGTCTGTATAAATCAAATGGAATTTGTGATATATATAAAACTTAAAAATAGGTACAATTACCATTTTTTTTTAAAACTACAAATAAAACAGTACTCAATAAAAAAAAAATGCTGTAGTACTAATATATTATTTTTCTCCTTGTGAATTATTTATATCAGCTTTAACTGGTGGTTTTCACTGGAGTCTGAATGATAGTAAGTGTCCTCATGTCTCCAGGGATTTTCTAAATATCCTAACTGATTTTAATAGTGCTGGGGTTTCAATTCTTCCTCTAATTTCCAGTTCATTGAGTCTCTTTTCCAGGTTCTTGGGGACTGTTCCAAGAGTCTCGACTGCGATTGGTATCACAGTCACTTTTCAGCTCTCTGGCAAGGTCCAGGTATTATTAAAAAGAAAGAAAAATGAGAAAATCTTGAAACTAAGTTTACCAATTCAGATAAGTGTTGGTGACTCTTACCTGATGATATGATTTTTTAAAATGTTTTATATTATCATTATTATTATTATCGTCACTCACACATACACACACAAATATGTGCTTGTAATTTTTAACTAACAGCAAAAATAAAAAATAAAAAGACCTTTTGAAAAATGAAATCAATGCTGGGACAAAAGTTTCTATTGTTTTGGATATTAAGAATAAAAATGTATTTATAATGAAGTTCAATATCCCCCCCCAATCAATCAGTCAACATTCCAATTATGAACCTTGACTTTTCTTGTCAATAAGGACAGCAAATTTGTTATCCTTTTACCAATCTTCTGAAGTAATGTCAAAAGTAATCAGTACTATGATGAACCAATCTGAAAGAGATATATATTTTGTTATTTTTATATATATATATATATATATATATATATATAATATACATACCAACTCTTTCGCAAAAGTATGATTTGACACAAGGTCAATTTCTTAAGTGGAGTTTAGAAAGTTTAAATTCAGAGTTTTCCCTCTCTTAGACAGGTTACCTAGCCAAGGTTAAAGATTCCAGTCTGCCCTACTATTTACCCATAGCAATTGAATGCATACCTTTCCCAATGGTATTAGCGCTATATTGATCTCGGGTTGATGAGTCCATTTGCTACAATTCTAACCATTACACCACGTGCCTCTCTCTCTCTCTCGATATGTGTGTGTGTGTGTGTATATATATATATATATATATATATATAAATAAAAACTCTACCTTTGGAAAGCCCACCAGGTGTATGCATAACAATTGCATGGATTTAAATTATAAATAGCATTCTGAAATAACCTGTTGTTGATTTCTATTTAATAGTAAAATTTTCATTTATGTATGCATTGCTGAGAAAATTGAATATCCAGTTTTGAAATAAGTAGGTAAATATATTTTATCTTTTGATAGACATTTAATTAATTTTTTAGTTGGGTGGTTTGATTTACAATAAGGCTACTGTTGCTGATTTATGAAAAGGTCAAGGTTGATAACACTATTCTAACACAGAAGCTATCAAGAGATTTAAAAAAAAAAAAAAAAAAAAAAAAAAGGGCCAGTTAGATTTTTTTTTTTTTTTCTTCAATCAGTTTGTACAATCGAAACATACAATTCAGATAACCTTATTATAAAAAACAAACATTTGTCAAGTTATATAGTGAGATATTTGTGCCACGTTGTGTAATGGTTACTGTTTTTAGGAAACTGACATGGTGAGATGAGTTCAAATCCTGGGTGAGACTGTTTGCATTTCAACATAGTGCTAATACCATTGGGAAAGGTATGGATCCAACTATTCTCCATTCAGCTATGGGTAACTAATAGATAGACTGGGCTTTTTAACCTTGGTTAGGCAACCAGTCTAGAAGAAAAATTCTGAATTCAAATCTGTTAAACTCTACTTAAGAAATTGACCTTGTGTTGTGTCTGCTTTTTCTCACCTTAAATTTTTTGTATCCAGCTATATATATATATATATATATATATATATATATATATATATATATATATATATATATATAGCTGGATACAAAAAATTTAAGGTGAGAAAAAGCAGTGGTTTTGCTAGCACAATTTTCGGTAGAAACAGGACACAAACAATTCCAGACAGTGCAGTGTGTTTATAGAGGGTCCGGTAGAATTGCTGCCCCACTGGTGCTAGTAGTGGCAGGCAGGTGGGAGGTATATTTTTGAGCAGCAGCCACACCATCATGGCATAGAATAGTGAACAGTAGAATCTATAGAAGTTCTGAGATAAAAATTTCCAGGGAACCTCATCTTACTATGTGGTGACATCCACGGACCAACTCACTCACCAGATTTCCTTTTGATTACTGGCTACAGACAACTGACATAAGGAAAGATTTTGTCATTAAACTGAAGCAATAACTTGACAAGAGGTGCAAAAATTCTGGGTAAGGCATCAGGTGTTTATGGTTGGTGAGGGCAAGCATTTAGATATAATCTTTGAAAATTCTTAATAAAAGAAAATGGCAAATATTGTTCTTTATTATAAAAATACATTTTGTATAGGATCTATGCTACTTTATTTGATTTGTTTCAAACTGAAGAAATCATTCTGCTAGACCCTGTGTGTGTGTATATATATATATATATAATGACGACAGTCAACAGTGCTTGATAATTGTCTGTTTTTCGCCTATGCAATTTTCAAATTTTTGTGTGGTGCATCATGAAAATGGTGGTTAAGTTTATGGTCGAAATGCTGGTTTACTTTATGTGGCATTCTGGGAAGGGCATTTTAGTCTAGTATAAATTTTGAAATTTGCTACTTTATTTCTTCTATTGAGTTGAATTTGAGTGCATTTTTTGTTTGATATGACAATTACCAAGTGCCGTTGAGTTGCATGTCTTCACTGCCCTTACTTAGATGTATATGCTCTATTAATGATATTGAGAACTCTTTACTTATAAATATAGAAAACTATATTAAAAATGTGCAACCACCTTGTCAGCTGGGGTGTTAGAATGTACAGACTGCACCTCTGCAGAGGGGTAATACTCCACCTGTTGGCTGTGGGTGGCAACCTGTGATGCTTAAAGATAGAACCCAGGTGGATGAGAAGTCCAGGACTTGCAAATGGGTGCAAGAAGGTGGTGGCTGAGGGTCTACATGTCCTGGGAATGACGTTAAACTTTATCTGATGGTGAGGTTCCAGTTTTGGAGGTTTGGGGAATGTGGAGCACTCTTTCATCACCATTGCTCCCTGGTCCACTCTGACCTGGAGTGGTAGTACCTGTTAGGGTCCCATCTATGGGTTAAATAGAAAAACATGAGTTTTTATGTTTAAAAACCAAATTCACGCTTGGTGGTAGTGTCAGTCAGGAGTTTCATCAGAGATGACTACCTAACCAAGACTGAGCATGGCAAAAAGGCACATAATAGGGCAGGTGTAGGTGTATGTATAACAAGTAAGTTTCCAATAGCCACATGAATAGTTTCTCTGCGTCCCCAGTGATTTGGAAGCCTTATTTTTGGGATTACCCTCATGTGTTATATATAAAATGAAGATGTGTGGTATGATGGTTACTGTCAGTGGTTAAGTTTAAATCCTGAACAAGGCTGTTTGCATTTCACATAGCGCTAATACTTATGGGTACATAGTAGGGCAGACTGGGCTTTTTAACCTTGGCAGGACAACCTGTTTAGAAAGAAAACTCTGAATTCAAACCTGTTGTTGTGTTGCATCCTGCTTGTGTTGAGGGATATGTAAATATCTTATAATGGAGATTGTGGGTTTGTCTGTCTGTAACCGAAACTATATTACTATACAAGTCACAATGCCTTTAGTTATTTACATCATATTCTCCATGATTTTATTTTTATTTAAACCTCAATTATTAATAAAATTGCTTTACATTACTTACACTGTTGACCATATCTACATACTGTATTTACCGCGTACCCCACTTGTACGGGTCAGGCACAAAGTCCCTATTAACGTGGGACCACCCACAAACCGAAGCTCATGGAGTGGCAGGTGAAAAATTGCGTCGATCCCGTCGGCATTCCCCCTCAAGGGGGGCGCCTCAGGCACTGGGCAATAAACCCAGCCCTGCCCCTTTAAATCGAGGGGGCAGGTGTTGCCTGGGGGGATGGCCCCCTGGGATCGACGCTGTTAATTATATCAATGGTCCAGAGGCCGAAGCCACTGTTGACCATATCAACATACTAATAACATGCAATTGTATTTACATATATATAACAAAATAGAGGTTTACAGTATGAATGGGAAGGCTAATTTGCATATTGATCTTAAAAATTTGATTTTAATAAATATATGCTTTGTATTATTGATTTCAAATTGTTTGGTTTTATCTTATTGAATATGAGAAAAAATCTCTTCAATAAATCTTAAAAGAAATCCATTAACAAGAAGAAATAACTGTAATATTAATCTTTACTTCCTATTTTAACTAAACAGTTTAATTAGGAAAATTTACCAATGAAAGATGGGAGTAACGGAAAATGATGGAAGAGTTAGATTCAAAGTTGTTCTATTTTTCAATCATACCCCCTCTGTTCAAAATCTTTATCTACATTCTTATTCAGTTTCACTAGCCTTTCTAATTTAATATGATATTTTATTATAAAATTTAACTAAAATACTTGCACCCGGAGGGTGCATATATTTACTAGTATATATAATGTGCATGTCTATCTCTGTGTGTAATATATATATATATATATGGAAAACAGTGATGGATTTTATTTATGAATCTATGCATTTTTCTTTGTTTTGTTTTTTTCACTTTCTTTCTCTCATTCTTTTCTTTTCAGTTTGATGTTATGAGTTATCTATTTTCCATATCTCATTTTCTCTCTCTCCCCCCTCTCTGTTCCCACTCTCTTTTTCTGTTTGATATTTAGAATTGATAAGCATATCTATTTTCTCTTTCTCTCTCCATTTTTACTCCTCTCTTTTCCTTTCCCCTTTCTTTTCCACTTTCTCTCTCTCTCTCCCACTATTTCTCTATCCCTTCCTTTTTGATATTAAGAGTTGATATGTGTGTGCGTATGTATGTATGTATATATTTATATATGTATATATATATACACATATATAAAATCTCCCCTCTGTCCAAACTACATTACCCCCTGCATCACTGTAAATGCAAAATGGCTGATATGCAATTCTGTAGAAGGTTAATAATAAAATGGAGAACCAGGCAATATAATTTGTTTACTGCAATGTAGGAATCAGTTCTGTTTACTGAGATTTCCTTTCCCACACTTTTCGGAGATGGCCCCGGGGTGAGGCTGAGGACGGGGAGGACAAAGGCATCTGAGTAACCAAGGTTTATTTTGATATATAAAACGGGCAACAGTTACATTTGCCTATGAATGTAATGCATACATAGTATATTTTGAAAAGAACTTTGTGTGTGCGTGTATTATATATATATATATATATATATATATATATATGTGTGTAGTAATTCCATTATGGTAATTTATATAGTTTCTAGTTGAAAGCTACTTATCTAAGTTGAATGATATATTATAGAAAACATATGAAGAAACATATAAAAGTCAGATGTATATTTAGGTAACAAAAATATCTGATTACAATTAGACAAGATATTGATTTCAATAGACAGAACATATTGAAAGAGAATACTTATAAGTTTTCAATATACACAATACATACAAAAAAAAATTTATACACACACACACACACAACCACACACACACCTATAAAAAAAAAAAAGCACAATGTTTCCTTTCGATACACACACATACACCATCCCATACTAACTCCGTAAAATAGAATATTTGACGTCATATTTCAAAATCGTTCTTCTTTCAAACTTCAAAAATTTTAAAACTGAATAACACATAACTACCACTTGCTTTTCTCGTTATTCTGTGATAAATAATTTATTATCACCTTCCATATACCAACAAATGCCCTGAAGATGATCTAATTAATAGATCGAAACACTGCAGCGTCGGCCAATAAACTCGCCACTTAACCCATGTAAACCTGTGTTTTTTTCATTTTTCCTAATATACTACACAATACATAAATATAGACTCAATGATATTAAAAAAAGATTTTCTTTGATATTTAAGCGTTAATATAAAAAAAAGAATACTAGCTTTATAGCAGATTTTTAACCCCTGGATTATTGTAATCTTTCAATTTCCAGCCTGGTTCATCAACCATGTGTTGTTTTGTTACTTGCTGGTCATGTTTGTTATTTTAGTGGGTTATTGTCCCATTCTTTTGGCCAATCCAGAAGGTATGAGGCTCACAATTTGTCAGCAAAGAATGACATGATACAGTTTTCAAATCTGATTTTATTCAATTCCAACTTAGGTGAGGTATGTGGCAGAAAAAGAGATTTTGAGTATGACCTGTGGGATTCTCCACTCTGCAGAATCGCTCTGAGAATTTAACATTTGAGACAAAATCACTTCAATACTGTAGGGTTAATGTTCTTGCATACATATATTGGAAAGTTGTATGGAGGCACATGGTGTAATGGTTATTTTTCTAGGAAATGGACACTACGAGACTTTCAAATCCTGGATGAGGCTGTTTTCATTTCACATAGCGCTGATACCCTTGAGAAAGGTATTCATCCAAATATTCTCTCTCCAGCTATCGATAAATAGTAAGGCAAACTGAAACTAGTCTAGGAGAATGAAAACTCTGAATTCAAGCCTTTTAAACTCTGATTAAGAAATTGACCTGATGTCACAACCTGCTTGTATCAAAGTGGGTGTTGGTATATATGTATATTGGAAAGTTTAAAAGCCATGTTTTTGCTAGATCACTGAATTTAAGCAACAGTGTTCAATACTTAAATAGGCAACCTCTTAATAACAGCAGATAGGCGTGTTAGATCAAATAAAGCTTACAAAACATTGTAGATTGCTGTGTATGCTGTGCACCCACCAATTTCAGATGTAGATTACTAGAAAAAGAGCCAATTCTCTTGTACATAAAAAAACAGTACATTTTTCCTTAATGTCATCACTGTTAGAATAGTCTTCATCATTATCAAACCATTTCATTGTCATCAGATTCATTGCAGCTTATCCATCTCCTTTTCATTTCAAAATAATTGGATTCATTCGCATCTCCATCTATCATCTTACAAACGCAAAATCTTTTTTTTGAATTCTTCAATAAAGTTTGGTTATATGTTGGTTTTTGGTGTTGGGGAGGAAGAGCTTTCAAATTAGTTTTGACTAATGAGAAGAGAGCTCTTTGGTTATAATTCAGTTTTCCTTTTCCTAGACCGGTTGTTATACCAAGGTTAAAGATCCCAGTCTGCCCTATTATTTACCCATAGCTGAAGTGAAAATGGATGAATTCGTACCTTTCAAACAGTATTAGTGCTATATGAATGCAAACAGCTGCATCCAGGTTTTTAACTTGCCATGTCCCTTTCCTATGATAGTAACCATTACACTACATGCCTCCATAAAAATAAATAAATAAACTGTGTATTCATTAGATTTACTAGCAAATATATGCACCCTCCGTGTGCAAGTATTTTAGTTAAATTTTATAATAAAATATCATATTAAATTAGAAAGGCTAATGAAACTGAATAAGAATGTAGATAAAAAGATTTTGAACAGAGGGGGTATGATTGAAAAATAGAACAACTTTGAAACTAACTCTTCCATCATTTTCCGTTACTCCTGTCTTTCATTGGTAAATTTTACTAATTAAACTGTTTAGTTAAAATAGGAAGTAAAGAATAATATTACAGTTATTTCTTCTTGTTAATGGATTTCTTTTAAGATTTATTGAAGAGATTTTTGCTCATATTCAATAAGATAAAACCAAACAATTTGAAAACAATAATACTAAGCATATATTTATTAAAATCAAATTTTTAAGATCAATATGCAAATTAGCCTTCCCATTCACACTGTAAACCTCTATTTTGTTGTATATATAAATATAATTGCATGTTATTAGTATGTAGATATGGTCAACAGTGTAAGTAATGTAAAACAATTTTATTAATAATTGAGGTTTAAATAAAAATAAAATCATGGAGAATATGATGTAAATAACTAAAGGCATTGTGACTTGTATAGTAATATAGTTTCGGTTACAGACAGACAAACCCACAATCACCATTATAATAAGATATTTATACCTAAGTGTACAGAACAACAACTACATTGAATACTGAATATTTCAAGCTATTTTACAGACTCAAAAATTAAGGTACATGATTTTTGAGAGTGTCATAATGTTTATTGCTGTACGAGAATGGATTGGATGGGACTGTTTTCATTTCACTTCATACTAATGTCCTTAAGAAAAGCATGAATCAATCTATCTCTCTGACTATGGGTAAATAGTAGGGTAGACAGGCTAGGCTCTCGAGCCTTGGTACAGCAACCAGCCTAGGAGGAAACTTTTGAATTCAAACCAGCCATATGTTATTGAAAAATTACTTTGTGTCATATCCTGCCTATAGCAGAGGGTTTGGGTAAATACATATTTTCTCTTATCAGTCTGTGTGCACTATGGTGATTAAACCCTGAAGCATTGCATCTACCCGACCCCCACACCAAAAGGCAGGATGTGACACAAGGTCAATTTTAAGCAAAAATAGAGCTAGCTGAAATTCATCATTTTCCGTTTCCTAAACTGATTGCCTAACCAAGGCTAAATAACATAGTCTGCCCTATTATTTCTTCATGGGTGAAGGGAAGATGGATTCATGCCTTTCCTAAGGACATTAATGTGAAGTAAAATGCAAACGGCCTTTTCCAGTATTTGAACTCGGATCACCAATTTTATTATCTACAACAATATCTTTCAATCTCTGCAAACACCGAAGCATTGTACACCGAGAATTTAACATTTGAGACAAAATCACTTCAAGGGTTAATGTTCTTATGTACATATATTGGAAAGTTGCGCTATTACCCTTGGGAAAAGTATAAATCCCACTACTCTCCCTCCAGCTATGGGTAAATAGTAGAGAAGACTGGGCTCTTTAACCATGGCTAGGTAACCGGTCTAGGAGAAGGAAAACTCTGAATTCAAACCTGTTAAACTCCACTTAAGAAATTGACCTTGTGTCGCATCATGCTCATGCATTACTATAGGTTCTATAACTTAAATGTCAGGAATTAAGGTAAACATGGTCCTTTCTTGGTTTATGTTGAAATGAGTTAGTATACTGTTGGACTGAACAACAACTAAGCTCAACTGAATTGGTGTCCAAAACAGTTGGTATTTATAGCACTCGGGAATATTCCATGCATGCAGTTGGGTGATTTTATTTCTTGAGTCCTGATTGGCTGCTTGGTCTCAGTGTGGTTATGGTGCTAGATAAATAATCTACCATTCTGCACTAGGCTTGCTACAATGCAGGAACCATATTAAGTTACGGCTTGCTTCTTTGCCTTGTCTGCCAATTTGATGGTAATTCAAATATTGTTTCTACAGTTTAGAATTAAGTCTTTTTTTTCTCCTTTAAGTTGTATTAACAAGCATCACCTACCTTGTACACTTATGGTCAAGTCACATTAAAAGCACTGGTTCCTGTTAGATCAAGGAAGTTAACTCTTTGTCTACCAAATTTCCCCCATGACGGTTCCCTATTGCAAAAGGATCAAATAACAGTTTCAAAGTTGCTTCATAGACAAAACTAAAGATGGCAGGGATTTTCTCGTAGTGATTTTTCATTATAAACAAGTGACATGTGTAAGAGCCACTGCCAGTGGCCTACAGCAGAATTGCAGTGGTGGGAGAGCTGCTGTGAGTGGTTTAAAGTAGACAGTTACGGAGCAATGAGCATATTTAATACTTAGATGAATGACCATTTAAGCAACAGTAGGTTGACTTGATTTGGCATTAAATAACCTGAAATGGTTGATATGCTGTAAAACAAAAATAGCTTACCTTGTATAGCATATTCTAGGCTCCCACTGCTTTGAGAGATGAATTTTAAATATGGTTAAAAGCTTTTTCTCAATCCACAATTTTTTTTATGATGGTTTTCCAAAGTCAAATGGATCTACAACTTTCAGTGACTAAAAGATCATCATACATTGCATACGGCATTAAGATTGCATACATTGCATACGGCATTAAGATTGCATACATTGCATACGGCATTAAGATTGCATACATTGCATACGGTATTAAAACCATGTGGTAAAGGTGTAATTATTATCACTGTAGAAAATGGATTTGGCAAATGAAACAGACCCGCACGGAATTATCTTTTCTATGGAGAATTCTGGTAATAAAAATCTGATATTCAATTTTTCTGCCCTGTACAATTAATAAAAAAAAGTAAGTCCGGGTTTTGGCTCGTTTTTCCATTCAAATGTTTGAATGGAGATTTGGTAAAAGGTCAACAGGAAAACACACAATATTAACAGAGAAAACACATTAAAACAACCAGTGAAAGAAGAACAAATAAATAAATTCAACTCTAATTTTATTTACCTGACAATACGGAAAATAAAATGTCATTTTGGGGTGAGTGAGTGCATTCAAAATGTATTTTAACAATCTGTTTCATACTAAAGATTATAACAGTGGAGCAAATGAAATTCTCAAATCATTATGACATAGCTCTTGTACTTGCTGGGTCAGAAATATGCAGGGTCAAAGAATTACCTAATTCTCCATTCTAGGTTGAACTATACTAGACTGACCGTCAATAACTTGATATTGCTGATAACCATTTAAGAAATTGCAGGTATTCTTAACTTCACAATATTCCTATCCTGGGCCAAACTTATCCAAAGTTAGCTCCTATTATTTTCAGGCTTCTAGCATTTCGCTTCATGCCTGCCCATTTATCAAAAATTAGCAAAAACCTTGCTCTGCATCATAGCCAGGGCAAGGGAGGTTTTGGTTGCCATCTCTGGTCATCTTGCTGGCCTTAAACTACAACCCTGTTCTCTTCTTGGCAATTAGCAGTAACCCATTTTTCTTGAATGGATGATATTAGCTACCCTCTTACACCCCTCTGTACAAGATGGCAGCACAATTTCTCTCACTGAACATAAAATGTATTTTTCAAATTTCTCCCCCCCCCTTTTTTTTCTTTCTTTCACCCTCACCCATAAAACAAACCAAGTTCAAATTCTGGCCAAGGCTCTTTGTATTTCACCTTGTGTTAATAACCTTTCAGAAAAGCCTGAATCCATTTCTTTGGGCTAATATGCTGAACTGCAACATCGTAATAAGTGAGCCCTATAATGTTCACTTGTGGACTATTATTTTTTTGAAAGGTATGAACCCGCACATCCCTCCAGATATCGGTTAAATAGTATCCCTACTCCTTTGCTACAAGGATGGTTTTAAATAACTCATGAAGGTTGATATGCCATTAAACAAAGAAATCAAACCATTTCTTCTCACTCCTTCCTCTTGCTATGGGTAAAATAATAGACTCAGCTCTCTAGCCTTTATAAGTGCAACCAATTTAAGAGAAGGAAAATTGAATTTGAACCCTCTATCAATGTGGTGCAGGGTAAGTTACTGTGGTGGAGCAGTAAGAACAGGAGTCCTGGGGGGGGAGGGACAGTCTGACATTGCGTTCAACCTCATTCTGGCAACTCTTGTGGTAACACTGATACCAAGATGTATAGCACCTTTCCTTCTCTTGGACAACGTCAGTATCATGAAAAGGGGAGATCTGCACCATGGGCAATTATCTGTCATCAGGTGAGACTAATGGTTGCCATAAATAGCATCTATATATTAATACGCTTGTTCCTTAATCTTCCGACCGTTATGATCTTGCAATGGTTAGAAATAAGACCGTCCAAGATGAAACACAAAAAATGTAAATCCTGATTGTCTGGTGTTGCTTATCTGCCGAATTCTTATTTCTTATGAGTTGTCACCTTAGCTAAATAATGGACCATCCTGTTTTTATTATAGAGAAAGAAAGGTAAGAAAAAGGACATGCTACACAGAAAAAATATAAGAAAGAAAGAAAGGAATTGGGAACAGATAAAGAGAGGGGTGTGAGTGCTCAGATGTGACAATGCTAATTTGTTTTAATCAAACAAAATGAAAAGAAAAGAAAAAAAAGTGTTAAATGAAGATTATTATACTTTTTACATATTGAACTATTTTGGAACAGCTTTTAAGAAAACATATCAAAATCAAATGTTTTAATAATTAAATTATCATACTGTGGTATATCTACAGGTCCTGCTAGTGTATAAATAATCTTGAAAAATTACTTTTATTATAATCAGAATATTTAAAAAAAAACCCTACAACCTTGACGCTTGTCAACTATTCTACATTATTGCATATAAAGACAAATGAGAGTTGAAAGTTGAAAGTAAGGTTGATTGATTGATGTTTCTTTTATAATGATGGTTGGAGTCAAAGAGTTTGGGTCATAGGAAACACTTCATCTTGAAATATACAATTCAATAGTTGTCACTCAAAATGACAATTCCTTGATGAGGAAAAGAAAAATGTGATTGTCACTTGTCCACTTCAATTATAACAAAGTGCTTCATACAAATTGACTATCTTCGTGTGATGAGTGAATCACAGAATTGTTACTATCTAAATTAGTAACAATTCTGTGATGCACTCATTAATATTAGATTCTAATATTAATAACATCCTCTATTATCACAACTCACTCAGGTAGTTATTTCTGCAACACTAAGAAACGGTGTGTCTTGGAGACAAGTAATAAATGATAAGTGCCGTTTCTTGTTGTCTTAGAATAACACACTGAACAAGTTTCAATAAAAAGCAACTAAATTCTTTTAAAATTGAAGGAAAATACAACGGAAGGATTGAAATTGCAAAGGTACATTTGATTGGTGGTATTGTTGTTAAGAGCTGTGAAGTTGGAATACAAAACCTTCAACTCTGACTCCTCTATTTTTGGCACTTTGGACTGACTTGTGTAATTAAGTGATTATGGCCTATAAATTAATATAACACCATTATCTTTTTATAATCCATTTATAAGGAGTGTTCACTGTATAACTTTACAGACTAAACTAGAGTCATATAAAGTAAATTCAACTGGACTCTGTCGGTATAGCTTTACTTTTCTTTTTTTTTTTTATCTAATGATAATTTTAATTTATTTTTATCTAATGATAATTTTAATTTATTTTTATTTGATAATAAAACAAACTATTTTATTTCTCAAGATACAGTTTATTGGTACCATTGGTAGGTTAACTTGCACTAAGTTTTTATGCAACTCCTATAATTGGAAATCCATGCTACAATTAAGGGATAATACAAAGTTTAAAAGACTGACTACTGTTGAAAGAGGGCGACTTCTTTTCTATATAAAACAATGTCTCTGTTATTTCTCTTCTCTCTCTCATTCATTCATTCTCTTCTCTTCTCTTCTCTTTCTCTTCTCTCTCTTCTCATTCTCTTCTCTCTTCTCTTCTCATCTCTCTTCTCATTCTCTCTTCTCATCTCTCTCTTCTCATTCTCTTTATTTTCTCTCTTCTCTTTCTCTCTTTCATTCTCTCTTCTTTCTCTCTTTCTCTCTTCTCATTCTCTTTATTTTCTCTCTTCTCTTCTCTCTCTCTTCTCTTCTCTCTTCTCATTCTCTCTCTTTATTCACCCCCTCTCTCTCTCCCTCTCTCATACAGGCCAAACTAGTTATTAAGCCAAAATGTTTAATTGAGCATTTCAAATTTCACAGTACACCTACTACCAACAGAATGACTAAAACAGGAAATTTACTAGCTCTAATTTTGTGAAATTTGTCATTCAAGTAAACTAGTGTGATAACATGTATTACTTTTTTTTTGCATACAAAGAACTTTATGGTTCTTCTATTCATACTTGGACCTGTTGGAGTAAGACAGTTGTGTCAATCTTTCAGGTGGGAAAGAATTTGCTTTGATAATTATCAAAGCAAATTCTTTCCCACAAATACTAATTATAATTAATTAGTATTTGAAATCCAAGTATTTATCTAAGTTTGAATACTGTAGGCATTTACTAAGCCCAATGACACAAGGCCAGAAGTATAGAGTGCTTATTAGGAATCAAACTTGGTAACAAAGGTCTACTAGCCTAGCTTATTAACTATTACACCATAGAAGGTATCCAACTACTGTTACTAGAGATAACTGTACAACTGCTATGTTCATTATCCATCCAAGGTATAAATAATGTTTTCTTTCAATAAAATCAAGTGTTATGTGTGAGTAGTTTTAGGTTGTACTGGTTCAGATTCCCCTCCCCCCTTTCAACATCTGGATGCATTAGCAAGGTAAAATCCAGGTGAGCAGAGAAAGGGAATGGGCCAATCAAATTTCAATACAAGGGATGCTCTCGTGTTTTGAGGCATGTGTATGTGCTAGATAGTCATTGACCCTTTGCAAAAGAATTCATCTGACCTTTGGAATTAACTAAAGCCTCTACAACAGGTCAATCATAGCTACCCAAATCATGTGTGTGTTAGATCACTGTTTACTGTACAACAGGCTACATCTGCTCTTTGGAAGAACAAATACATTCATAGAATGTGACTAGATGAATTATATAACAGGAGATTCAAAATCTCTTCATGTAGGCTAGGTGTAACAAGATATGCTTGATCTAGTAAACTGGATTGAAAACCAAAAGTTGCTAAAATCACCAGACCTGCTCAGCCATCTTGGTGGTCATGGGGAGAGGTCTGGTGATGCTCTCTACGCAAGGTAAAAGTGGGGATTTGATGTTCTGTAAACCCCAATAAAAGAAGCTGTTTTTTTTTGTTTGTTTTTGTTTTTTTGTATTAATTCAAATTATCAGCCCTCCTCTCATAAATTCAGAGAAATACTGTTTTTTGGGGTTTTTTTTTTAATATTCTCTCTCTCTCGTTGACACAAGACAAGTGGTAGTGTGGACAGAGAGTGAATGAACCATTCAAAGATATGAGAAGAGCAGGTTCTTACTAGAATGAAGAATCTACCTCACACATTGTGTCCATCATCCATTTCCACTCATTTCCAAAACTGAATGTAGGGAATAAAACATAGGGGCCTATATTTGAAGCAAGTTGTATTTTTGTTTTTTTATTCTCCCTTTGGATAATCAGCAATCACCAATATAGTAGTTGTTGGTGACTATGCTACACTGCCTAAAACACCATTGAATTAGTACAAGATCTCATCATTTTGTTTTCTCAGATATTATAGTTTCTGCATTAATCAAAGGATTTTATTACTTATCTTTTCTTTCCTTAATCATATTGCTTTTTTTTTTTTTTTTTTTTTTTTTTTTTGGCCTTTTGGTTGAGAAACTAATAAAGCCAATGTTTGTTTCCAGGAAGTACTTCTCCAAGACCTCACTTCTTCATTACATCCAAAGGAGTACACTCTGGTATCCAATATCAGAGGTATCCCCCCCCCCCAAAAAAAAGAAATGCTATTAGAACCAGCCAATTTTTGTCTCTATCCAAACATACCTTGTTTGGTTATTTTAGACTGAAGTTAATTTAGCAATTATGATCTTCAATATATACAATTGGTGTATTCGAGTCGTTGTCAACAGGGTGGTCCACTTTGTGAAGAAGAGGATAAATCTCATTATCCCATGTTTGTTGACTCTAAAAAAAATAATGTTCTGCTCTGAACATTTGTGTACTAGTAAAATCTGCATTAGTATTTTGATTTCTCAATAGTTATTTTCTTTCTTTCTTTTCTTTTTTTTTTTAAGAAATATGTTTACATATTATTCAAGGCCACAGCTTTTTCTCCCAGTTTTTGTAACAATACTTTATCATAGAACATTCTATATTTTCATAGCCTTTCATTTTTTTTTAAAGCCAAGGTAGGCTAAACCAGTGGAGTGAGTTTATCAATGAACAAAGTTTTTTGTTTTGTTTTTGTGTGTTTGAGTGTCAAGATTTACATGAACTCAGCGTGGGAATGTGAAAGCAAAATTCAACACTTTTTCTTATTGGCTTTTTCTTTCCTCCTTTCTCATTCTTTTTTTCTCTCTCTTTTTTTCTCTCTCTTTTCTTTCTTCTGTTTCTCCTTTTCTCTCTTTTTCCATCTATTTCTCTCTTTTTTCTTTTCCCTCTCTATTTCTCTCTTTTTTCTTTTCCCTCTCTATTTCTCTCTTTTTTCTTTTCCCTCTCTATTTCTCTCTTTTTTCTTTTCCCTCTCTATTTCTCTCTTTTTTTCTTTTCCCTCTCTATTTCTCTCTTTTTTTCTTTTCCCTCTCTATTTCTCTCTTTTTCTTCCCTCTCTATTTCTCTCTTTTTTCTTTTCTCTCTCTATTCTCTCTTTTTTCTTTTCCCTCTATTTCTCTCTTTTTTTTCTTTTCCCTCTCTTTTTTCTTTTCCCTCTTTTTCTTTCTATTTCTCTCTCTCTCCTTTTCCTTCTATATCTTTTCTTTTCCCTCTCCCCTTTTCCCTCTCCTCTCTATTTCTCTCTCTCTCTCTCTCTCTCTCTCTCTCTCTCTCTCTCTCTCTATATATATATATATATATATATATATATATATATATATATATATATATATATATATATATATAATCTTTCCCTCTCTATTTCTCTTTCTTTTTCTCTTCTCCTCTCTCTCTTTTTCCCCTCTCTCTCTCTCTCTCTCTTTTTTCCCCTCTCTTCTCTTTTTTTCCTCTCTCTCTCTTTCTTTTTCCCCTCTCTCCTTTTTCCCCTTCTCTCTCTTCCCCCTCTCTCCTCTCCCCCCTCTCTCTCTTTCTTTTTCCCCTCTTTCTTTTTCCTCTCTCTCTCTTTCTCTCTCTTTTTCCTCTCTCTCTCTCTTCCCCCTCTCTCTCTCTCTATATATATATTTCTCTATCTTTTTATTTTCCCCTCTGTATTTCTTTCTCTCCCTCTCCCTCATGATGTATAACAAATGGTTGCCAAGTCATTCTTTGTTGTTAATCCTATCTTATCCTTTTGTTAATCATATCCATTGCTCACAACCACAGAAGATCTTTTTTTTCTTTCTCTTTTTCTGTTTTATTTGTTTAGGTTTTATTAGCTTTATTTATGCTATTAATCAAATTGTGTGTGTGTGTGTGCCATTTCTTGTGTTGACTACATCAGCCATTAAGTGCCCTTATTTGCATACATGGATGAATTTCTAAAACTGTTTCTCTCTCTCCCCTTCTTCTCTCTCTCTCCCCTTCTTCTCTCTCTCCCCCCCTCTCCCTCTCTCCCTCTACCCTCTCTCCTTCTCCCCCTCCTTCTACCCCTCTCTCCTTCTCCCCTCCTTCTACCCTCTATCCCTCCTCTCTCTCCTTCTCCTTCTTCTCTCTCTCTTCCCCTCCTTTCTCTCCTCTCTCTTCTTCTCTCTCTCCCCTCTCTCCTCTCCTTCTTCTCTCTCTCTCCCCTCTCCTCCTCTCCTTCTTCTCTCTCCCCTCTCCTCCCTCTCCTTCTTCTCTCTCTCTCCTCTCTCTCTTCTCTCTCTCCTTCTTCTCTCTCTCCTTCTTCTCTCCCCCCTCTCCTTCTCTCCTCTCCTTCTTCCCCTTCTTCCCTCTCTCTCTTCCTTCTTCCCTTCTTCCCTTCTTCCTTCTTCCCCTTCTTCCCTCTCCTTCTTCCCTTCTTCCTTCCTTCTTCCCCTTCTTCCCTCTCCTCCTTCCCCTTCTTCCCTCTTCCCTCTCTCTCTCTTCTTCCCTCTCTCTCTTCTCCTCTCTTCCCTCTCTCTCTCTCTTCCCTCTCCCTCTTCCCCTCTCTCTCCTTCCCTCTTCCCCTCTCTCCTCTCCCTCTTCCCCTCTATCCCTCTCCCTCTTCCCCCTCTATCCTCTTCCCCCTCTTCCCCTCTATCTCTCTCTCCCCCCCCTCCCCTCTCTCCTTCTTTCCCTCTCTCCTTTTTTCTCTCTCTTCTCCTCTCTCTCTCTCTCTCTCTCTCTCTCTTTTTCTCTCTCTCTCTCCTTCTTCTTCTCGCTCTCTCTCTCTCTCTCTCCCTCTCCTTCTTCTTCTCGCTCTCTCTCTCTCCCTCTCCTTCTTTCTTTCCTCCTCTCTCTAAACTGTTGCTAGTGAAGAAAGATAAAATCTATCTAAGCCAATTCTACTTTTCCAATAACAAAAGGGTACAACATAATTCTTTTCTATTATCTCACCACAATACAGACATGTTAGCAGACATGTTTTTGGTGGCAAAGTGGTTATCTATTCTCCCTTCAGCTATGGGTAAATATTAGGGAAGACTGGGCTCTTTAAGCGTAGTATGGTGAACGGTCTAGAAGAAGGAAAACTGAATTCAAACCTGTTAAACCCAAGCTTAAAAAATCTACCTTGTTTCATATCTTGCTTGTGCAGAGGGGGGGGGGGAAAACACACATAATGCTTATCAGTCCAGAAAACAATATGTCCAGTTCAAATTCCACTGGAGACCGTTTCCATTCACTTTGTGTTAATGTCATGAATTCACTTCTCCTTTCAGCTATAAGGTAAATAGCAGAGCAGATTGGGGTTCTCTAGTTTTGGTAAGGGAAATTGTAGAGAAGGCTGCAGGAAACTACTCTTCTCTCTCTCTCTCTCTCTCTCTCTCTCTCTCTTCTCTCTCTCTCTCTCTCTCTCTCTCTCTCTCTCTCTCTCTCTCTCTTTCCTTTCTCTCTCCTCTTCCTCTCTTTCTCTCTCTCTTTCCTTTCTCTTTCTCTTTTTCTCTCATTTCTCTTTCTCTTTCTCTCTCTCTCTCTTTCTTTCTCCTTTCTCTCTCTCTCTTTCCTTTCTCTTCTCCTGCCCATTTTCCTTTCTCCTGCCTCTCCCTCTGCCTTGTTCTTCTCTTCCCTCCCTATCTGCCTTGTTCTCTCTCTCCCTCCCTATCTGCCTTGTTCTCTCTCTCCCCTCCCCTCCCTCTCTGCCTTGTTCTCTCTCTCCCCTCCCTATCTGCCTTGTTCTCTCTCTCCCCCTCCCTATCTGCCTTGTTCTCTCTCTCTCCCCCTCCCTATCTGCCTTGTTCTCTCTCTCTCCCTCCTATCTGCCCTCTCTCCTCCCCCTCCCTATCTGCCTTGTTCTCTCTCTCAAGAACATATATGAAGAGCCAAGACTTCTCAAATCTTGTATCCTAGTCTAACAGAAAGCTAAAAGTAATCATGGATGCAGATTTTGCCCATGACCTTGTTGGTGCATCATTCTGGTATTTTTCAGGGTAATGGGGGCTATGTTACTTAGCAATGCTCATTTCCTCTTCAACTAACACATTGTTATCAAAAATATATATAAAAAAGTTTACAAAAAATGTTGTAACGTTACGGCACCAGTTCGTAATACATAACGTAGTGCCTTTTCTTTCTCGGCACTAAATTCATGATATGTACGTACGGTCGTTTGTTTACAAACACAGACCCCAACCCAAATCTAGCAGTCAGCCTCTTAGCCCCAAAAAATCCTTCCACACACTTGGTCAAGGGAGTATCGCTTTATGCACGCCGCGTGCCCTTCATTACGGCCAATTGACTTTCTCCACGGGTCGTCCCGTTTACGATAATATATTTACTATTTTGTTTGTGTAGCGAGTCCATTCATAAAACAGTTTCTTTCGTCGTAAATAGAGAAAATTAATAACACCGTGTTTACTTCTCAGAAGTTTATTATATTCAAAACTTCACTATAACTTTTCAGAGAGAGAGAGAGAGAGTCCCTAATAATATCTGCGCTTAATAATTAATTAATTGTATTCTAACTGGATTCAACTTCGAGTTTTTTAGTCCTTAGTAAACTTCTCGGTGATAAGCTTTGCTTATGGTTCTTAGCGACAACAGCTTACTAAACTCTGTACGATCACTGACTGGCCCCGATCACTGACTGGCCCCGATCACTGACTGGCCCCGATCACTGACTGGCCCCGATCACTGACTGGCCCGCACTGACTGGCCCCGATCACTGACTGACTCTGACTCGCTCCGATCACTGACTGACTCTGACTCGCTCCGATCACCGACTGTCACTCCAACTCTAACTGACTCTGATCCCTCACTGACTCCTTAATATAGTGTCTAAATAATCTACCAGAAGATTCTTCTTCTGGTAACATCTCGTTCTTACTCAAAACAATTGAATATTCCATTATTTCGAATCTCTCTGGTCAACTAAGGTTCATGGCCTTAAGATCAAAAGGCTCTCTGTAGTCACTAATCCTATTTTTTCGTTAAACATAGACTTATCGTCTCCTTTCTCTCATTCTAACTACTTTTTCAGTGATTCTACAAAGACCACCCAGTAATATAAGAGAATATTTAAGTTTTTTTTTCTAAGTCTGGCACAAGGCCACAAATATAGGTGCTGTGCGGCGATTACGTAACAATGTGTTTAAAAATTCAGTTTGAAAAAAAAAATGAATTCCCAATATGAATGAATAAAACAAGACATTTTTGGCATAAAATAACCCAATAAAGGTTGACATACCATAAAATCCAATCGACAACCTTTCCTTTTTAATTAATTCTCTGTAATATTAATTGTTTGGTCAATTAAATTCCCACAAAAAATAATGTTCCCATCCAAGATGAAACTTACTTCATATGTCCTGTGAGATAATCTTGTTAAGTATCCCTCTGTTGTAGTTGTCTAGACTTAACAATAACAGATTTTCTGTTTAATGGGAAATGCTTAAATTAAATTAAATTAAATTTAGATAAGAGAAGGATGAAAAAAAAAAAAAATTAATCAGTGGTGATTGTGCTCTGTTCTGGGATCTTATAAAGATTGTAGCTTTTCTAAAAATTTCAAATGCTTTACATTTTAAATCATCATGATTGATGGCTGTCTCTCTCTGAGTTTTATTTTAATGAATATCACCTTTTTTTTTTTTTTTTTTTTTTTTTTTTTAAGATGTTCAAAACAGTAATATTGATCAAAATGTATTGAGACTGCTGATTTAAAAAAAAAAAAAAAAAAAAAAGATAATTGACACTGATTTGAAATCTTTGTTATATAAGTTGCACAGTTGGACATGTTTTCCTTTCAACTCAAAAATTCAATCTTAATACTTTTTAATTGCACCTTTGTGTGTGTATTAAAAAGTGAATAATTACAAAATAATATTATTCCTGTTTGTTTTATCACTTTTGTTCACCATCATATATTAAAAAAAAAATTTTTTTAGCTGGTCTGTTCTTGTATTTCATACCTCATATATATATATATGTGTGTGTGTGGAAGAGGATTGGAATGAATTCGACGATGTGGTAGATATGAGGAACATAAGAACAAAACTCAGACAAACGTATGTAGGATATATTTTTCTAGAGCGTTGAGCTCGGCATCATCAGTCGCTTTATTGAATTATCAGGTATCATACGGGAGGGGGTGGATAGGAGAACGAGGACAAGTAGGTGGGTAAGCGTCTGTGAGGAAAGGTTTTGATTGGTCAGGCGAGAATCATTGGAAAGGAAGAGAAGGAAATCAAAAGAGAAGAGCATTGGAGATGGTAAGCAGAGTAAAAGTGGAGAAATATATTCCACTTCCCCTTCTATAAAAACACTTGTATGATACCTGATAATTTAATAAAGCGACTGATGATGCCGAGCTCAACGCTCTAGCGAAATATATCCTACATATATTTGTCTGAGTTTTGTTCTTATGTTCCTCGTATCCCTACCATATATATATATATATATATATATATATATATATAATATATATGGATTATTTTCTGCAAATCAATTGAATATGGAAAATTTAGAAAATGTATTTTAAAAAACCCCAAAATGATGTAATTGTGTCGTTTGTTGCTCAATATTTACTTATGACATACATAGTAATGCTGTCATTTAAGTGGTATGTACCTGGCTAGACAGTATTATGGATTTAATTTGCACCTTTTTAGTATCCTACCTAAAGTACAAGGTAACAGATCAAGACTTAGATTACAGCTGGTGTAATATGGATACTTGTCAACTCAGGGTCAGTTACATTCTGATTGACTGGTCAATTCAGTCCTAAGTTGGACTGCTAAAAATGTGTGTATGTATATATATGTGTGTGTGTGTGTGTGTGATTAATATTGAAAGATTTTAGTATTTGGATACTTCCTTGTGTTTGTTAAGCAGGAGAGTTATACAGAGCAAAATATAAATAAATGAACGAAAACCTTTTTTTGTGTGTGTGTGTGTGTGTGTGTGTGTGTGTGCGCGATATATATGTTAAGGTAGCGTGGACATTTGGTCTGAAGATTAGAAACTATCAGTAACCAGGTGTTGACTCCATGTCCTCACTACCTTAACTTAAATATATGCTCTATCAATGATATTGACACTGTCTACCTACAAATATAGCAGCCATATTATCTACTCTCTCTCTCTCTCTCTCTCTCTCTCTCTCTCTCTCTTCTCTCTCTCTCTCTCTCTCTCTCCTCTCATATATATGTGAGAGAGAGAGTTGCTGTACTGTATACACAAACTCTAAGATGGTTTTATTCTTTTATTTACTCACTTCTGTGGTAATAATTCAGTCTTTTTAGTCTGATGGTTATCACATTTTATCATTTTGTTAGTATATTTTATAATCATTAAGATTTTATATCATCTTTATATTGTTATAGTATGAAACATGTACAGTATATTTCCTAGTTTCTTTCCTTTTTGCAAATATTGAATAAATTATCACATTTTATCATTTTGTAAGGCTAATTTATGATCTTTTTTTTTTTTTTTTAATTTTTATTTTATTTATTGTAATTCTATCATCTTTTTTATTTACATATGGATTATCACTTTAATGTGGTTACAGGAGCATTGGTCAACTGGAATCCTTTTAGATCATAGCACTTTCCCAAGTTGATATATATAAATGAACATAACCATTATCATTTACATATGACTTGGCATTTCTTTATATTTGGTTTAATATTTGTACAGTGTTATGTGTTTGTAAAGAATCCTTATATTTACATGAACTTTCTTATGTATTATTTTTATTTTGTTTATTTTGTGTTTCATAGCCTTTTGGTTTCGGTCATAAATACAGGTCATCTTAAGTTGCATAGGTCATAAGTCAAATATCTGTAATGACACTTAAAACCGACTTTGATGTATAAATGTTATAATCGATTGCTTATGACTCTCTGGCCAATGGGAAGTCCCGAGAGTGGGCTTTCTTCTTTTCTTTTTTTTTTTTTTTTTTTTTTTTTTTTTTTTTTTTTTCCAAGTTGGCAGAGAATGCTGAAATATTAACAATGGTCAATATTGTTTGTATTTATGGGGGTGTCTCTCTAAAGGATTGGGTCAGCCATGATTGCACTAAAACAATCCCTCACTAATGGTAAAAGATAAATCCACTTAGCAGAAAATAAATTCACCAATTATATTTTTTTATTAACTTAAGTGTTTTCTTCATTTTAATTCTGGTTACTCTTCATTTTAATCACAACTCACAGAAGTCATCATCTCTTCAACAGACCTTAATTGTCTCCAATATATGCTGTTTCTCGTTGTCATAGAGATAACAACCTGAATGAATTGCGATTTAAAAGAAATGGGAGGGGGGGTCAACCAAAATTAAGAAGATGAGGAAAATACCAGTTAAAATTAATAATGATGGTTGAAAAATCTTTATAAATCAATGTAAAAGATGTTATATGGAAAATTGAGAATTTTGAAAAAAAAAAATTGTTTAATTTATTCAAATGAGCAAGACTTAAGAGATTTATCCATTTTAAACATTTTGTTTTTTGTCCTGATTATTCTCTGTAAGTATTTTATATTCCCCACTTGAAGAACTACTTATAACCCTAATTAGAAATGTTTAATCACATATGAATAATTATCTTAGTTAAACAGATAATTTGTCAAATATTTTTCTTTTCAAGTTTGGTTCAAATCTTGTATATCTTGCAGCAACATGGCTTCTTGCTGATTGTTAGAATTCCTTTCAATGAGAGCCTTTTTTTCTTTTCTTTTTTTTTTTGTGGGTTCAAATTTGGTTGTCTATTGCTGTCTTTTTGCATCTGTCACTTTAGAATACACCAACTTCCCTTATGAAGAGGGGTAAGACTCCCTTCCCAATTGGGCCACCTGTTGGCTGTGGGTGTCAACCTTTGATGCTTAAGAAAGGAACACTGGTGGCTGAGCAGTCCATGAAATGCAACACTCCTCTTTGGTCCTTACTTTAGGCTAGATGGGTAGTTGAAGAGGTCATGTTAAGCCCTAGTACCTATATGATTGTCTTGACCCTATTGCCTTTATGGCACCCCCAATCCTTTTTATCAAATGTGCTAGAATGCAGTGGCTGAGGGTCTTAATGTCCTGGGTATGACATTATAACTGATGGTGAAGTTCAAGCTCTGGGGAATGTGGAGTACCACTTCATCACCATGACCTAGAGTGGTAGTACCTGTTAGTCTCATCTATGGCTTACATAGAACAAAGTGAGTTTTAAAAAAATGTTTAAGAAAAATTGAGTATCCATTAAGAATGAATAAAACTAAACGTTCTCTTGGGAAAAAATGACCCAACCAACCAACCAACATTCCATTCCTGCAGCTTCTTTCTTAGAATATCTTTATGGATTAAATTCTCTCATGAATATTTTCCTCTTAGATAGAACCTTGGATTTTTTAAAGCTCACCCTATTTTAGTTTGGATTTCAACTTGTCCTTTGGTAATATTCTTTTGTTACATATCCTTTTAATAGACATTTTATAACCCATTTGCCTATAGAGGACAACTGCCCTTGCTTAGAAGACCTTGTAGTATATAAACAACAGGTATTATTATTTATTATCAAACCCTATAGAATTATGTAGAATGAACATCATACTCACCTCACATTTATTACTAAATTACACCTGACTTTTTGTACTGCTACATAATCATATTTTTTGATTCAGTTTCAATGCTGTAGAGTTTGGTAATGAATAACATCTAATATCTATTTTTGATTGTATAATGTTGTATTAGAAATATTCAAATCCTGGATTTTTTGTTCAAAAGAAAATTAACTTCTTATAAAAAAATCAAAAAAAAAAGAAAATCTTAGAGGTGTACTTATTTATAAGAGATACTGTATATAGGAAAAAAAGTTTGTTGTAATGATTGGGGGGGGGGGCGAAAAGAAAAGTTTATTGTAATGATCGGTGGGGTGGTGAAAAGAAATGTTTATTGTAATGATCGGTGGGGGTGGTGAAAAGAAATGTTTATTGTAATGATCGGTGGGGGTGGTGAAAAGAAATGTTTATTGTAATGATCTGGGGTGGGGGTGGTGAAAAGAAATGTTTATTGTAATGATCTGGGGGTGGGGGTGGTGAAAAGAAATGTTATTGTAATGATCTGGGGGGGTGCGAAAAGAAAAGTTTATTGTAATGATCGGTGGGGGTGGCGAAAAGAAAAACATATTCTTTATAACAATGTGAACTAGCATTTTTCTTACAGACAAATACTTCCTACCTTTTTTTACTTGTTATTGTTACTAAACAAAAACAAAGGAATAAGTGAATCATATTTATTATATGACATTGATTTATGTTAATTACAACTTTATCTGATTCAATGTGACATGAATGAATGAATGAAAATTGATATGGTACATAAGAAATTAAAGTAAATGCAAATTTTACTAGTGTTGACTAAATATTGACTTTAATCTTTGTTGTACTAATCTTTGTTAGTTCTGCTTTTTGATGGAAAACACAATTCTCTGTTGTTCTTTCTGTTTTCTCGACTTTTATTGAAGTTTAAAAAAAAAAAAAAAGAAACCTAGAAAATAAAATTCTTCATTGCCAACAATTCTTATCTTTTTCTGGACATTTATTTTTGTTGGCCTACATGAAGATTAAATTTTGTTTTCTTTTCTCTAAAAACAATCTGTCCTTCTTTCACTTAAAACTGGAATAGAATTATCCTTTTATGATTCTCTTTTGCAGGCCAGACATTTTTAATAACTTTTTGTCTGCTTGAAATTTGAGATCACACTAATTACACTGCCAGTCTGATTTCTCTGTTTCACAACAAAAAAACCCAAAAGCTCTCCCACCATAGAGATAGATTGGCTGGGACTAATCTCTCCCTCAGTCTTCCTACCCCCCCCCTCCAAAGAATTACAGAACATGTTATGACAGTAAACCAGTTTATCAGTAATCCTGTATATTTAACTTAAACATCAGAAGAAATGAAAGTTGTTACTACCCAGCCACAAAAGTATTCAAGCAAACACCTTTTATCATTTGACTTTAACCACATGACTACAATTCACTAATTCTAATGTATTTATTCTTTAAGTAAATTAAAGACAACAATGTCATTGCAAGATTATCAGTCAGCATCAAGAATAGCCAATTAATGATACATATGCCAAAAGTAGTGCCCTCCCAGCGACAACCGTAGACTTTTCAAGCCTGGGATTTAAAAAAAACATCCTACTCAGTCTTAAGAAATAGACTCAGCTACTCAAGTTCAAATCCTGGATGAGGTTGTTTGCATTCCACATACTTATGACATCATTAAGGAATCTCATTGTGATGTAATGGTTAGCAAGCTAGTCTTGCATATCCATTCCTACTGAATAGTGAGTTCAATCCTAACAGGATGCCCCATACTTGCATCCTTGTTTCACATTCTACCAATGGCAAATGAGTTAGGTAAAAGAGTGTATCCCATCATGGTGTAATGGTTAGCAAGCTAGTCTTGCTGATCCTTTACTATTGAACATAATTTGACCCTTGTTGAATTACCCCATACTTGTGATCTTGTATAACATCCTACCTGTGGCAAAGGGGTTGGGTAAAAGAGGGTGTCTCATCATGGTGTAATGGTGAGCAGCTAGCTAGTCTTCCTGATCCTTGCTTGGATGCCCCCATACTTGTGATCTTGTGTAACATCCTACCTGTGGCAAAGGGGTTGGGTAAAAAGAGGGTGCCTCATCATGGTGTAATGGTGAGCAGCTAGCTAGTCTTCCTGATCCTTGCTTGGATGCCCCATACTTGTGATCTTGTGTAACATCCTACCTGTGGCAAAGGGGTTGGGTAAAAGAGGGTGCCTCATCATGGTGTAATGGTGAGCAGCTAGCTAGTCTTCCTGATCCTTGCTTGGATGCCCCCATACTTGTGATCTTGTGTAACATCCTACCTGTGGCAAAGGGGTTGGGTAAAAGAGGGTGCCTCATCATGGTGTAATGGTGAGCAGCTAGCTAGTCTTCCTGATCCTTGATAGATGACCCCATACTTGTGATCTTGTGTAACATCCTACCTGTGGCAAAGGGTTGGGTAAAAGAGGGTGCCTCATCATGGTGTAATGGTGAGCAGCTAGCTAGTCTTCCTGATCCTTGATAGATGACCCCATACTTGTGACCTTGTGTAACATCCTACCTGTGGCAAAGGGGTTGGGTAAAAGAGGGTGCCTCATCATGGTGTAATGGTGAGCAGCTAGCTAGTCTTCCTGATCCTTGATAGATGACCCATACTTGTGACCTTGTGTAACATCCTACCTGTGGCAAAGGGGTTGGGTAAAAGAGGGTGCCTCATCATGGTGTAATGGTGAGCAGCTAGCAGTCTTCCTGATCCTTGCTGGATGACCCCGTACTTGTGACCTTGTGTAACATCCTACCTGTGGCAAAGGGTTGGGTAAAGAGGGTGCCTCATCATGGTGTAATGGTGAGCAGCTAGCTAGTCTTCCTGATCCTTGATAGATGACCCCATACTTGTGACCTTGTGTAACATCCTACCTGTGGCAAAGGGGTTGGGTAAAAGAGGGTGCCTCATCATGGTGTAATGGTGAGCAGCTAGCTAGTCTTCCTGATCCTTGATAGATGACCCCATACTTGTGACCTTGTGTAACATCCTACCTGTGGCAAAGGGGTTGGGTAAAAGAGGGTGCCTCATCATGGTGTAATGGTGAGCAGCTAGCTAGTCTTCCTGATCCTTGATAGATGACCCCATACTTGTGACCTTGTGTAACATCCTACCTGTGGCAAAGGGTTGGTAAAAGAGGGTGCCTCATCATGGTGTAATGGTGAGCAGCTAGCTAGTCTCCTGATCCTTGCTGGATGACCCCGTACTTGTGACCTTGTGTAACATCCTACCTGTGGCAAAGGGGTTGGGTAAAAGAGGGTGCCTCATCATGGTGTAATGGTGAGCAGCTAGCTAGTCTTCCTGATCCTTGCTGGATGACCCCGTACTTGTGACCTTGTGTAACATCCTACCTGTGGCAAAGGGGTTGGGTAAAAGAGGGTGCCTCATCATGGTGTAATGGTGAGCAGCTAGCTAGTCTTCCTGATCCTTGCTGGATGACCCGTACTTGTGACCTTGTGTAACATCCTACCTGTGGCAAAGGGGTTGGGTAAAAGAGGGTGCCTCATCATGGTGTAATGGTGAGCAGCTAGCTAGTCTTCCTGATCCTTGATAGATGACCCCATACTTGTGACTTGTGTAACATCCTACCTGTGGCAAAGGGGTGGGTAAAGAGGGTGCCTCATCATGGTGTAATGGTGAGCAGCTAGCTAGTTTCCTGATCCTTGCTGGATGACCCCGTACTTGTGACCTTGTGTAACATCCTACCTGTGGCAAAGGGTTGGGTAAAAGAGGGTGCCTCATCATGGTGTAATGGTGAGCAGCTAGCTAGTCTTCCTGATCCTTGCTTGGATGACCCCTACTTGTGACCTTGTGTAACATCCTACCTGTGGCAAAGGGGTTGGGTAAAGAGGGTGCCTCATCATGGTGTAATGGTGAGCAGCTAGCTAGTCTTCCTGATCCTTGCTTGGATGACCCCATACTTGTGACCTTGTGTAACATCCTACCTGTGATGAATGGGTTGGGTAAATACCTACTTATGACATCATTAATATTTGATGATTATTACACTGTAAACATTTTCCAAAACTGCAATGAATTATCCCAGAATTTTTATCTGCTGCTATTTCAGAATAACATAAAGATGTGAATCAACTTTTTCTGTGATGAAATTTATTAAAAACAAAATCTCAATTGACTGATCCAAATTGAAAGCATTAAAGTCTGCTGTAACTAATAGTAACACATAACCCAGTACTAAAACGGTAACCCCACAGATTTTGTTTGGTGGGGAGGGTGGCTAGACACCCATCAGAATGAAAAACAAGACCTTTAAAAGGGCATAGGAAGTTCTTTGTTCAACGGTCATCTAGCACATCATTTTCTTAAGTCCAACCCCTCCTCATTGCGACATTGTAAACTTGGTAGTGTCAAATCTATGCCGTGGGGAACTTTTCCTGGTAGGGTCACCCAAGGTGGACTGGTCTGGCACCCAGTGGTATTAGGGCCACAACCCGACCACAGGTCTCTAGCAAAAATCCAAAGGTCATGTACATTATTGTCAGGAATGAACAGCTTATGTGTACTTATCATTGCATTTGTGGAAAATCTTGAGCAAACAAGGACTTCACCTTCCTTTGACTGAGATATGCATCTGGTGTTTGGGAACCACTTGTGAATTTCCTATTCCATTGTTACTCCTTCCATGAATTCACCACAGGCCAATAAAAATTTTCTTTAAAGTAATTCTCATCCTATTTTTTAATAATCCTCTTATTCCTTAATCTTCTGACCGTTATCATCTTGCAACACACTCTGGTTAAAAATGAGACAGTCCAAATCATCCAAGATGAAATGCAAAAATGTAAATCCTAATTATCTGGCGTTGCTTATCTGCCAAATTCTCATGAGTGTCGTCACCTGAGTTAAATAATGGACCATTGTGTTTTTATTATAAAAAAGAAGAAAAGATAGTAAGGGAAAGATAGAGAGGGGGTGAGCGCACAGAAGCGGTAACACTAATGTGTTTCAATTGAACATAATGAAAAGACAAAAAGAAGGAAAACAGAGTGAAAAGTTAAATGAAGTTTTTTATATTTTTTACATATTGAATTATTTAGCAATACCTCTTAAGTAAACATATCAAACATTGTAATAATTGAATTATCATACTATGGTATATCCACAGGTCATGCTAATAGAATTAATATTATTCATAATCTTAAGATATTTCATTATTTTGCACTACCTTGTACTTGTTGATACTTGTATTTATGATTTTATTTATGTCAGTATAATTGAACAAACCTCAAAAATGTTGTTGGTTTTGAAATGTAAGAAATAAGTTAATTAGGGCCAGAATTGTTAACCTTGGAATAAAAGAAAGAATAGTGTTTAACATTTTAATTACAATATTTAAATGTTTACTTGATATGTGGCCCTATGAACTCAGTCAGTCTAACTTAAGAATTTGGTTTTATGCATATGACTAATGGACACAGAACTGTCAGTTCTATAGCACCCGGCCTTTGAAATCAATTACTCTTTGACACCCGGGGTCAGTAAAACTTTAATAAGTTTTAAATAAAAAAATAAATAAGATAGATAAAAACTGTTTTGAGATTTTCATACTTACATGAACTAGAGTAAATAGATACATTTCTTAATTCCAGTTTCTTTCCAGTGTTAAATAACTTATTTCTAAGTTGCATTTTCTTTAAATATTGTCCTTTATGTTGTAATACTCTTCTTCAACATGACTTATTTTATTGCAATGCTTATTTACGTTTTCAAGCAGTTTTGTGCGGCTGAAGAGTCTAATTTTGATGTTAGTAATATTACAAAGGATGTTTTTTATAAATGTACATATTATTATTATTATTATTAGTTTTTCACGCCTGCCGTAGCTGGTGGTTCAATGGAGGCTGAGTGACAGCAAGTCTCCTCAGATCTCCAAGACTCTTCAGAGTATTCTAGCCGATCTTAAGTGCTGTAGTTTGAGTGGTCTCGATTCTTCCTCTGATTTCCAATTCACCCAAATTCTTTTCCAGACCTTTGGGAACCGTTACAAGGGCATCAATTACAATTAGTACTACCTTCACCCTCATGTTCCACAGTTTTCTCAGTTCTCTGGCAAGATTTAAGTATTTGTTTTCACTTTCTTTGTTTCACTCGGTGGTTGGCCGGGGTGGCAAAATCCACGAGATGACAGGTTCTCTTCATGTTAATCAATATTCTGTCTGATCTCCTGGTTGGGATTAGGTGATCTCAAAGTCCTAGAGAATTTTATGCATCTCGTTCTCCAGGATAGGTTCAGGATTGGGCATATACCATTTAGTTGTATGGTGAAAATAGAATTTCTTGCACAATTCCCAGTGAATTACCTTTCCTACCCAGTCGTATTAATAATAATGATGATAATACTTAATTGTACGGCCATTAACATCTGGCAACACCTGCTGGTTAAAAATGAGACCATCCAAATCGTCCAAGATGAAATGCAAAAAGGTCAGTACTGATTATCTGATGTTGCTTATCAGCCAAATTTCTTATGAGTGTCATCACCTCAGCTAAATAATGGACAATTCCGTTTTTATTTTAAAGAAAGAAAGGGAACAAAAAGGACATGCTATACAGAAAAATATAAGAAATGGAGAGTAGGGAAAAGATAGAGAGGGGGTCAGTACGCCAGGTTTTTTTTTTTTTTTTTTTTTTTTTTTTTTTGAAAATGCTCATTTATTTTCAATAGAGCAAAGTATTGTTAAGAAACAGTCTGTTATCAACGCATTGTCTCTCACTCCTTCCTTTGAGTTGTGGAAAGAGGAGGGTAACCTAGTCAATGAAAGGGAGTGAGTCTTTCCTCTTGCCTTCTGCTTTCAATCAACACATGACAGTGACACTTGTACATTTTATTTGAACTTGGTCAGTAATACTCTTTTTTCCTTTCTTTTTAACAAAAATGTTTTGTTTTATTTAGATATGTATTCATTAGGTTTTTAGTTGATAATAATGAAATTAATGATATCAATCAATACCTTGTTCCGTTAATGTAGGATTTAAAGACTTTGTTGTCCTGTGTGGCCCTCATGACAGACATATGTAATCCATGCAGCCCTAGTTTGACATGACTGCTTTAGACCCTTAGCCTATCTTGTAAGGAGGTCTGGATCTTTTACCAATTTAATCAAGTTACTCCCAGATCAGATATCAAATATATTGTAATGTTTTTTTTTCCTTTTCTTTCTAGTAAAGACAATTTTTAAAAAAAAGGTATCAATTTCGGTGGGTAGGAAGGTATATATATGGTTCACTGATATCTGAAGATTTCACCACCCGGTGGTAATCTTTGAATGTATCTTTTGAAGATAAGGTTCTATTGTTATTAAATGGGGATGTCTTTGAATTTTGCAGCCTACTGTCTGGAGAAGAGTTAAGAAAAATATCTTTAAAAATCTAAATTACAAATGCATGAAATATCTTGGCATCTCTTCATCACCATTACTCCTAGGTCCACTCTGTCCCGGAGTGGTAGTACCTGTTAGGGTTCCATCTATGGGTTAAATAGAAAGAAATGAGTTTAAAAAAGAGTACAATCAAGAGTAAATTTTTTAAAAAGTTTTTGGCATAAAATAACCAAATGGGGGTTGATATGCCGTAAAATCAAGCCAACCAACAAAAATATAGCTGAAGTCTATTTTTATTTTATTTAAAAAAATTTTTTTTTAAATAAAATAAAATAATTGAAGCTGTTATAATGAAAATGAATTCGAAGCTCAAGATGTGATGACTACCCATTTTTTTTTTCTTTGAGTTGTTTTATAAAAAATACAATGCTAGGGATAAAAAAAAGAAGGAAGCCCTGTCAGCTGGGGCTTTAGAAAACACTGACTGCACCTCTGCAATGGGGCCACCTGTTGGTCGTGGGAGGCAATCAATCATGCTTAAGGATGGAACCCTGGTAGATGAACAGTCCATGACATGCAACACTCCACTTAGACCCTTACTTAGGCTAGACGAGTGGTCAGATAGGCCCCCTCCAATCAATCAGTTGGTCACGTCAAACCCTAACACCTATATGATTGTCCCAACCCTATTTCCCTTATTGCAAGCCCCAACCCTTTTTATCATATATGTGCTAGAAGGCAATGGCTGAAGGTCTTCATATCCTGAGAATGATGTTAAACTATATCTGATGGTGAGGTTCCGGGGAATGTGGAGCACCCCTTCATCACCATTGTTCCCCGGTCCACTCAAATCCAGAGTGGTAGTACCTGCTAGGGTCTCATCTATGGGTTAAATAGGAAAATGTGTTTATAAAAAAAAGTATCCATTAAGAAGGAATTTATTTCAAAACTTTGTAGGCATTAAATGACCCACTGAGGTTGATATGCCGTTAAACAAAAATAAACAATTTACATGCACTTAAATTTGAGCTGATTTGTAATATGGAAACATATGTGGAGACAAGTTCAGATTGTGTTTCACCTTGTGTTAATGCTGTTGGGAAAGGCATGAATCCAACTCTTCTCTCCTAAAAAGCTGGGGATGCAGGGAAACTGTTTGTATACCTATTGGCCACACTTTTGTGTTTGTTGTGTATATAGCTGTGCCTATGCGCACCTCACTGCCACACTCTTTGCTTGGCAGTTGTTTCTGATAGATTCCCGATTGACGCTACTGCCAAGTGTGAAGTTTCTGCAGTTATTTGGTTTTAGAACACAAAATGCATTAAAGCGATTAAAATTCTTTACCAATTAATGGAAGTATATGGCGAGTTGTGTCTGAATGTCAAAAACGTCCACAAATAGTGTAGAGAGTTCAATGCTTCCCTAACAAAATGGCAGTGAGTTGCTATGACATAGGCATACAAAAACTGCCATAGCATCTACAAAAATGCATCAACCAAAATGGTGATTATGTAGAAAAGTCAATACATGTTCAAACTTTGAAAGGATTTTTAATATCGAGTAAATAGTAATGTAGACTGTGCTCTCTTTATTGGTATGGCAACTGCTCTAGGAGAAGGAAAACTCTGAATTTAGACCGGCTTTATTCTGCTTAAAGATTAACCTTATATTGCTTCCTGTGGAGGGGTTGGGTAAATACGTACTTACATTCAGTATCGAGATGAGAGGAAGTTTCTTATCTTTTTTTTTTATCTTTTTTTTTTATCTTTTTTTTTATCTTTTTTTTATTTTTTTTTTTTTTTTTTTTTTTTAAATGAACGTCTTCATTTTAGTCTCTAAAATGATATATCAACAGTCAACCGGAAGTTGCCAACTTCTTAGTGTTTGGGGGGGGGGAGGCAGGAACTTAAAGAAAATGGGTGAATTGTATTGTGTTGACTTTTTAAATGTAAATGTTCAGTAAAAAAAAAAAAAAAAATGGCTTGAACTCTTCTTTTGATGTGAATGTAAGTCTCTCTCTTACAAACACACACACACACACATATATATATATATATATATATATATAATATATATATATATATATATATATAATGGAAGACACTTCCTCAGAGAGATATTCTGGGTTAGGTATTGGTGAAATTTAAACTATCATATCTTTTGCTTTGAGAATCTTAGTAAAAAAAAATTTTTAAAAGAAAGAAAAAAATAAGTTGAATTTACCTACAGGTAGGATTTGACACAAGGTCACAAGTATGGAGCAATCAGCAAAGATTGAACTCACTTTTCTGTAATAACAGATTTGTAAGATCAGCTTACTAACCATTACACCATGACAGAACACCTATGAAAGCCTGGTTAAATGCACTTTCAGGACTACAAAGAAGTTTAAATAGTTTGAATACAATTTGTTAAAAAAGACATAAAATCTCTTAGTAAGCATCTTTTGTAGTTTTTAGTCATCTAAAATAGTTTAAATCCAAATTGTCAAAAAGTCAATTATATCCTTTTTTTTTCTTTTTTTTTAAACACCCTGCATATAAAAATCATTGTACTCTGTGTTACGACAGTCAATGACCTTGCTGGTTAGAACTAAGGACTTAGTGACAAGTTTCTTAGTCTTTATAAAATGTATGGACTAAATATACGGATTTTGCTTGCTTCTAAGCAGCTCACCTGGTTTTTTGAAGGCCACTTGTATTTAATTACTCACCTCTTTTGATTAGTGTTCACCTAGACATCCTCTACTGTCAATTATACTCTATGCAATTATCTCCCTTGCCCAGTTGTCTCTTTGCAACAATTGTGAAGTCTTTAAACTTTTCTTTCTATTTTTTTTTCTAGTCAGTTTATTTTTGACCCATGATCAAAATCAAATTATCCAGTGACCTAGTAGTTCATTGGTGGGTACCATACCAAGTCCTCCATGACATTTCCCTAAGTAAATGGAAATTCCTTTGAAGTGTCTATCACTTTTCTATACAAAAGATTAATCTGTTGGATTATACTTTTTTATTGGGATTTATTTAAAAAGTTCAGTTCATAAAGAATATATATTCTAATTAATTCTCAATAAATAAGGAAAAGTTATCTATAATTAGGGTGTATTTATTATCTTTTAATAAACAGCTTCGGGCAAATATGGATTCCACACTATTATTAACTTGCAAGTTGGATTGAAAATTGCATTTTCTATATACTGTAGTATTTTTACACTATTGCTCTAACAAAGGTCTCTCTACAATTTGCTATTTTGGAAGGAGGTATACTAAGCATAATAGTTATTGTTATAGGAAATGGAATTTGCATCAGAGTTCAAATCCTGGATGAGACTGCACTTCTCTTCACACTAATGACCTAGGGAAATGGATATATCCATCTGTTCTCCATCCAGCTATGGGTAAATAGTAAGGCAGACTTGGTTAGATAACCAGTCGAGGAAAATGAAAAATCTGAATTCAAACCAACTTTTCTCCAGTTAAAAATTGACTTTGTCACATCCTGTGGTGGAGGGGTTGGGTAAATACATACAATGTGTTATTTTTGCTGTTTTATAATGATGTAGATACTAAAATCATACTGTTATAATAGGTACTTCTGGTTCAAATCAGAAAACTAAGAATTTGTATATTTAAAAATGTCTGCAATAAAACTAATCTTCTCTAGGACTGGTATATATAATTTAATCTCTATATTAGTGTATTCCGTTTAGTCTCACAAAACCATGGCTTTGTTTTTGGGTGGAAGACTGGCAGTTGCCCATGCAGCAAATTTCCCTTCTCTGTTACCAATGTTGTCCAATGGAAGAGCACAGATCAATATAAATTGTGGTTATTTCCTGCCAAGAGTAATATATATTGTGTATCTATATTTACACTTTTGTAGTTAATGGCTTTAATGATTTGTTGGCATCATTGGGGATCATGTTGAGGAATTAGTTTTGTATGGTATTGATCAGGTTCATGTTTATATTCTATGGTATAATTTTGATTTCCCTCAAAAAGGATAGAATGTCTTCTGTTGACTTTTCTCAAATAGATCTTTCATATCATTTGCATTTAAAAAAAGACAAAACGGTTTCTGATGTGAGCAAAAATCCCACATTCTATGAGTAAGTGTTTAATAGTTTAAGGTGTTTGATATATTTCACATTGTGGTTGTTGTTCTTGTTTGTGTAAAGGAGGGTGTAAGTCTTGTGTGACCAATGTGTAATCGAGACCCAATGACTTTTTCCTTTCTAGACTTTCTTAAGGCTGGTCTCCAGTCTCTCAATGTGGGATTGATTAGGAAGAGTTTAGTGTGGATGTTGTTATTCCAGCGTTGTTGCCATTTTGTATGAAGGAATCTATTAATTTTAGGTTTCAAGTCAATATATGGAATCTTGAATTAGTCAGATCAAATCTAAAGCTGATTTATCTGCTAAATTAGCTCTTTCATTCCCCCTCAGTCATTGTCAGTGTTTTAGGAACTCAAGCTCTTGGTTTTGAATTTAGATCTCTGCTTCTAGACTGTTTTCCCACCAATGCTAAAGAACCCAGTCTGTCCTATTATTTTACTTTTAGCTGGAGGTAGAAGAAATAGATTTTAGCCATTCTTAAGGGTGTTAGGACAAAGTGAACACAAACATGAAATTTAAACTCAACTCAGTGATTCCTTGCATCCTTCTTAATTCTCTGCTAACTTTTTCAAATTTTAACAAATCTTGTCATGCCTTGTTTGCAGGGCATAGAATATGCCAACTGCATAATTATATAGGAGTAAATTTTCCTCACCCACAAAAAGGTGTTTCTGGTTATGACACTAACCTGCATTTAGTGGTGAGGCTCCAGTTCTGGGGCTTTGGAGAGTGTAGAGGACACCTCTTTATTGTTATTTTTTTTATTTGGCATAAATATTGTATACTGAAGGGAAAAGATTAATATCAGATTTTTCTGCAATTCTTCTCAAATCTCTCTCTTCTATAAAAGTACATTATCAAAAAAATATCTCCTCTTTTGATCACACCAAAAGAATTTTTTAAACTTTGTTTTTGGCACCTCCAACTCCTATTTCTTAAGCAATTATGGTCTACAAATTTCAAAGCCTATGCATTACAAATTCATAATAAATATAAAACAATGTTTTTTTTTTAATAATCTATTTATAATGAGTGTGCACTTACAGACTAAATTAGGACCATACAAAGTGCAAATCTTAGTTTTGCAATCATTGTTTTTTTGTTTGTTTCTTTTTTTTTTTTAAAGTTGTTTTTCATGGGATAGGGAGTGTCTCAATTTGAACCCTGAATGATTTTTTGGAAAAATTCAGTTTCAGATTACAAAAAAAAACAACTTTTCTAATGTTGCAATTCATCCTATGAGGAGGAGGAAACATAGGAGGTTTGTTTGGTCCATGTAAAATCTCTTGAGTGGTACAAGCATTTCAAATTAGGAAGAACATTCACCAAAGATAATCCTAGATCTAGATGGCCTTCATCACATTGTGAGAAATTTCTTCAAGATAGTTCTCACCCTCCAGTCACCCTACTCTCTCTAAATTTGACCCCTACTGACAATTTTTTTTCCAAAGCTGATATTCACATTGAAAAACTTTTGATTTCATAAAATAGAAAAGATAGAAAATGTGCATACCAGGGCTGTGGAGTTGGAAGCCAAAACCTTCAACTCCGACTTCTCTATTTTTGGAACCACCAAACTTCAACTCTTCTTTAGGGATTATGGCATACAAATCTAATAAAGCCTATGCATTACAAATTCATAATCGATATAAAACAATGATTTCTTATCTATTTATAAGGAGTGTGCACTGTATAACTTTACAGACTAAACTAGGGCCATATAAAGTGTAAATTCAACTGAAGTTGGAGTTGGTATAGTTTTACAGACTCTGAATCTGCTCCAATGATCCCTTAATTATTCTGACTCCAACTCCGTAACCCTGACTCCACAACCCTGCTGAATAGTATCCCTTAAATGGAACTTTCAAGAATGTCATTCATTCTAGAACCAGAGAAAAAAATTCTGCAAATGGTGTATAAAGAGTGTAATGGATTATTTGGAAGAGACAAGTCTCATTGAATTGTAGGTAAATCAATAATTTTGAGGGTAAAAGCTCCACATTTGACAAAACCAGTATTTAACCTTGAAGAACATGTTTTTAAATTTATTTTCCCAACCAGTATAGAGCAGAAGAAAATCTAAATCACTGCTGCATAAACTAGGGAAGGCAGCCATTGGCCTCTATGTGAACTCGTGTATAAAATAGATTTCATGTGTTACAACCAAGATGTCTCCATCTCCACACTAGATGGTAAGCCTCTAAAATTAGTAAACTAGTTGATATACCTAGGTAGTAATATCTCCTCTACAGAAAGTGATGTCAATATACACATAAGGTATGGACTAGACAGATTATTGACCATATGGAAATCTGATCTCTATAATAAGATAAAAGAAAGATTCTTTCAACCTGTAGCCATATCAGTGCTACTGTAAGACTGCACCATTTGGACTTGAAACACTTAGAGTAAAAGGTAGATACTGCATGCTGTCTTGAACAAATCATAGAAGCTGCACCCCACAAAAAAAAACAGCTGTATGGTCACTTGCCTCCTGTGACACAAACCATTTTGGTAAAACAAACATGACCTGCTAAACAAACAAGGAAGAGCTGGAAAGTGATGTTATCCTATAAGTGTATACATGAGGACATACCAGTGTTAGTTGGTCAGCTAAAACCTACATTGATCAGCACAGACACTGGATGCTGTCCAAAGGACCTTCCAGTAGTGATGGCTGATAGGGACGGGTGATAAGAAAGTATTATGGGTGTCTGTGCTATCAGCACGACTTGATGATAGTGCAGAAATCAGGAAGGCAGAAGATATTATTTACAAGATGATAGATTTATGCCTTTTGAAGCCGTTGAAAATTGTCTGTGTGTGTGTGTTATCTTTCCACCACTACTCCCACTTTTTGAATTATATTAAAATGAATACTGTATTGTTTTTAATTATAAATGACTCTTCTGTATTAAAATGTATCAGTTATCGTTCTATTTCCAACTTGCAAAAATGCTCTGTGGAATTTCTATAAGCTCTACAATAATTACTTGATATGTGATCATTAGAGTAAAACTTTTTTTTTTAATAACTTGTTTGGCATCATATGACCGTTATGTAAGAATCTGTATGCCATTTTTATTTTGGTTATACCTTTCATTGAATAAAAGTATCCTTTTTTTTTTTTTTTTTTTTTTTTCTTTTTTTTTTTGTCTGCCCTTAAAGAAAAACTATCCAGCAGTTGATAACATTTACAAACTGACTCTTTTGGGTGGGATATTATCGAGTTTGAAGCACTTTTACTTATCGTGTTACATGCATTGGCTATTATGACTTTCTCAGCAATTTTGCAACTTTTTCTTTGTATACTAGCTGAAAACCCACCCTACAAGTGGGATTTTAAGTTCATAGCATTAAACTTATAACTTAAGAGACACCATTAACAGGTTTATAGACCCCTGGTGGCCATTGCTTGTACTACAAATGTAAACACAAAAATGTAATTTTTCTATTGACTGTGTGTGTGGGTCATAACTTTGGTTTCTGTACAAAAAAATTTCAGCTAGATGTCTACTATGGCCTTAGTCAGTATCAGCTGTACAGCGAGGGAGTCTATCCCCTTTTCACTAGCGCTAGACCAGAGAGAATGTTTTTGAATCTGAGGTGGAGTGCCTCACCTACTATCAGCTCTCTGCTTTACTGCATAGATTAAAGATGTGCTGCTTATATGCTGGAGTTGCCGAGGGTTGATATCGAGCCCAGAACCTTGTAATTCCAAGATGGATTCTCTACCAACTGAGCTAAACTGTTTAAACAAAAAGAGAGATTTGGTGTAGTTAACTTGAACATGCAGTTAGTCCAGTTAGCATTATACCTAAATTGTAAATGACCAACCCCTTGAGGCACTTTTACTTATCGTGTTACATTTTTTTATCATGTAAAATTTTCCAAAATGAATATCTAATTATAATGGAGATTTACTGTCTGTCTATAACCAAAACTACATCGCTGCTTACATCATAATACCCTCAGGAATTGCATAAGTTCATCAATGAGTATTTAATCTACAGTCAAAATCATTAATACATAGAATAAATTTTATTTATTAATGAGGCCTCTCACTAAGAAATAAGTTTACATAATATATATGGTGTGGTTAATTTGTATATCTGGTTTTAACAAAACCAGGTTTAATAAATAATTACTTGGTGTTATTGATCTCTTAGGGCCGGTTTAGATAGTCGGTAGAGCGTCCACCTAGGAATCAACAAGGTTCTTGGTTTGATACCGGCCCTGCCAACTAAGCGTATGAGTAGCACAGGGATCTGTGTGGTAAAGTAAGGAGTTGATGGTAGGTGTGGCGCTCCATCTCAGATGCTAAAATAATCTCCTTGGTCTAGTGCTAGTGAAAAGGGGATAGACTTCCTCGCTCTCTGGCTGAAATCGACATTAGGCCATCCCGACGATGACGATTGATCTCTAATATTATTGTTTTATTCTCAAACATATAAAAATGAATAATTTTATATAGAAACCAATTAAAATATAATCAGAATAAGTGTAATCTTTTTATGAGTTCTTATTTAATTTTGTTAGTCTTTCTAATTTGGTATATTGCATTACATTAAAAGTTAAATACTCACACCCGGAGGATGCATATTCTTGCTAGTACTACAAACAAAAATAAACCAATAATGCAATTTTGATAAAATTTACAGTATATAAATTTATAAAAGAGCTTTTATTTTAAATAAATGTTTATTCTGAATTAAAGAGGCTATTTTTTTTCATTAAAGAGGCTATTATTTCATTGGTTTTTGTTTTGCATGTTCCTTCCACACCAGGGAACAGTAAGTTTCTTTGTAAATTTTTCTGGTGCTGAAAATGAAATTTTACATTTTTGGAAAGAGAATTCAATGACAGAATGTATGTAAAAAGAGAAATTAATGAGGTTATAAAGACTGTAGAACATCTTACATTTTGAAATCAAAGTCTTGAAAATAAGAAAAAATATTTATCTTTTTTTTTCTTTGGCTTTTTTGTTTTTTTTGTTTAAGGTTATTTTTTAAGGAATGTGATATTAAAAGTTTCACTTATCTACTTTATATTTATTATTTTAGAGATGTTTTAAAATTGATAAATGTAAAAATGTCTCATTAACCAAAGAGAAGTCACTTGTCATAATTTTAACTAGGACGATCTGTGCAATGATAGATAAACAAAAAGACATTTAGTGAAATCATAGTAACTAGCAGTTCTTACCCATATTACATACAGGTTGTAATATGGTCATTATTGAAAGTAAAGGTTGTAGAGTTGTTTTTATTTAGGATAATTATTCATATTTAAAGGAGTCAAAATAGCAGTTCTTATATTGCATACAGGTTGTAAGATGATCATTATAAAAAAAAAAAAAAAAAGGATGTAGAGTTGCATTTATTAAAGTTTAGGATAATTATTCATATTTAAAGGATATTTTAATTTTTTTTAATCATTTATTTACTACAAGTTAGTGCTTTGTTTACATTAAGCATGGACATAAGGAAGGTAACTTCAGATGTGTTTGATCTCAAAAAACTCCAAAAGCTTCTAAAAATTAATATTTTGAATAAATATCTAATTTTATTATTTTCCAGACTTGGAAAAGTAGATTAACCTATTTGTTAAAAAAAATTGGTTTTCTAAATGTTTTTTAAGATTTTTTTTTTTTTTTAAGGTCAATGAGATGAAATGAATACCCTCTTAGCTGCTCAACGCCAGTCTGTGACAGTCTGAGTGCATAGAGAGTGAGGGAGAGAGCTATCTGTTTCTTTTTATAGTGATGTGAACAGTAAGAGAATGAGAGACAGATCTCACCTAAAACCCAGTATGAACTGGATTTCCTAGCAATCATCACTCAAACAATTTCTGAAGATTGGTCAAGATTGAATTTATAATTTTTTAATAAATTTTAATAATAATTTGTAATAATAAATTTTAATAATAATTTGTAATAATAAATTTTAATAATAATTTGTAATAATAAATTTTAATAATAATTTGTAATAATAAATTTTAATAATAATTTGTAATAATAAATTTTAATAATTTTTAATAATAAATTTTAATAATAAATTTTAGTTGAATTTTTAATAATGAATTTTAGTTGAATTTATAATTTTTTATAATTTTTTAAAATTTTATATTATAATGAAGATGTATGCACAGTTGGGCAAAATATAACAATAAGACTATCTGTAGAGGAGTCTGTGCCAATTCACAATAATTTTTGATTTGCAGTTTTTGGTGAAAGACAGAATTATGCAAGTGCAGCACCCTAAACTGAAACTTATTGAATATGACAAACAAGTAACATTAACTTTTTTTTTTATTCAACTTATTTCCTTACAAAGAAACATATATAAGGATTAAGGGAGTATAAGAATTCCCTGTGTTCAAACACTTTTGACTATTCTCTAGCCATTGTTAAGAATAAGATTTAAGTGTTGTTTTCTTTAGACAAAATGAGATGTTGAACTGTCTTCAGATTTATCTTCTTTTAGGCCATTGGATATGATTTGCATCATTCATCATTAAATCAGGTTTGGTTTCTTTGTCAGTTATTTAATACCAAATCCATCCTTGTAGAAGAACATTGGTGGTACTATTTAATCCATTGCTGGAGGAGATGTTCATACTTTTCTCAACAGTATTAATCCGAAAGTGTATACAACAGTGCAACTGGAGCTCAAACACACTTACAACATTGCAAGTCCAACACATTAACCCTTACACCATGGGGACTCACCCATCATTAAATCAAGTAAATATATTGGTTTAATTGTTGATATGACTATATATGTTAAAGACATTGAAATTTTGTGAACCAGTTGTGAAAAATATCTGCTTAGGTTTGGTGTATTTATTAATTACTAACAGGACCTGTGGATATACCATAGTATAATGATTTAATTATTACAATTTTTGATATGTTTACTTATGAGCTATTGCCAAATAGTTCAATATGTAAAAAGTATAATAATCTTTACTTAACTCTCTCTCACTCTGTTTTTTTCTTTCTTTCCTTCTTTTCATTATATTTGATTAAAACAGATTAACATTATCACTTCCGTACGCTCACACTTTTCTCTATTTTTTCCCTACTCACTTTCTTATATTTTTTCCTTCTGTGTAGCATGTTCTTTTCTTCCTTTTCTTTATAATAAAAACAAAATGGTCCATTATTAAGCTGAAGTGACAACACTCATAAAAAAAAAAAAAAGAATTCAGCAGATAAGCATCACCAAGCAATCAGGATTTACAATTTTTGCATTTCATCTTGGATGATTTGGACGGTCTCATTTTTAATCAGAGGGGGTTGTAAGATGATAAAGGTCATACTTTTAAGGAATGCAAATATTAATGTATGAATTATAAAAAAAATAAAAAATAAAAATAAGAAAAGGCCCCTTGCCAAACAAAAAGCAAAAGTGCTTGGACTCTGAGGAAAAGACTGTTAGGAACATTGTAATTTTGTGAACTTGTTTTTAGATATCTGATTAGATTTGATATATTTATTAATTATTAAAAAATATTAAAAAAAGGAAAATACCCCTCCCCAAGCTAAAAGCAAAAGTGTTTGTAGTCTGAGGAAAAAAAAACATGGACAGTTCTTACACTCCTTTTAAACTGTATATACATTCTCTTATAAGTGTTACATAATTTATGAGCAGTTATAAATTCTGAACGTACCTGTAGTTAGAATTTTGAATTAGGATCTGTTAACTTAAAATAATGAGGTCCATGGAAAATTACCTGACAGTTGTGAATGGGTAATAACCTTTTAATTTGAAAGCGTGTGATTGGATGCATGGGGATAACTTTTAGTTTAGTTAGAGATGCAAAAACTTTCAGCACACATGCGCACTCTACAAAAGACTGTTTAAGTTAAATGTGAACACATCCAGGGAAATCTATAGGTTGATTCTTTCAGAACACAGATTTTTTTTTTTTTTTTTTTTTTTTTTTTTTTTTTAAAGAAAAGATCCAAAGTCATTTCATCGTTGATAAATGAAAATTTGTTTGTTGTCAAAAGTTCAAAGAATAACCCACTTCAATCGTTGTGTAATCAACTTCAACAAAAATGACATGAAAAATTGTCAAAGAAAATTAAAGTTGGAACTTGTCAAATTAATTTCAGACTCTGTATACTTTACTTACTTGTAATTTTCACCTGCCTCTACCAGGTATGAAGTTCATTGTACTTGTTATCAATGTTTCTTTTTCTTATTTTCTTTAGTTCCTCCACCCAACCATCGCTTCAATGACAAAGATATTGTCTGTCCAAACCAAAAGACAATCTTGATTTTCACCAAGCAACAAATGCAACATTGCTCTTATTCTGTGTTTGCAAAATTTTATTTTTTTGTTATCATCTTTCTATAATTCAGCAAATCTTTTATTTTCTCCCCCTACCACCCTCCCTCCCACTCTTTCCTTCTATGTCCCACTCACTCCCATTGCATAACTCAAACATCAAATCATCTGCAATTTCTGAATGGGACGTTGGAGTATATATGTATATATATATATTTTTTTTTTATAGATGTTCGGTGGAACTGCATTCATTATTTCCACCTATGATTGTGCTCCCCCTAATCATTATAATTTATAAAGGATGATGATAACTATTAAATAATTTGCTTATTTATTCATTTATATGTAATTAATTATAATATGAATTCTATACATGTTTGGCTGAACTTCATTGGTTCAACCAATTCGAAAATTTCCAGTACAAAGTTGGGATCAGGTCACCAATAGGCACCCCGGCTGTGAGCTAGATTCAAAAGGACAGGTTTTGCTTTTCACCGTCAACTTCCGTTTGTTTATTAACAGATGATTTTTTAGATACATTTTAAGTTATTTCATGTTGTTGTTACTTCAGTAGCATTTTTTTTTTTAAACTTATTAAACTATAAACGAAAGACACGTTTTTATATTAAAGATGCATTAGGTAAGGTTCTGGGTTCGATATCCATCTCCACCAACACAGCATAATTAGTAGCACAGATTGGATAATCTGATCTGGCTGGTTAAGCCAATGTTCTTTCACACCAGTTGAACTAATTTCCAAATAGAGCCAGTATGTGATAAATAATGTATTGTGACTGTATGATAAGTTTTATTTGTTTGAATTAAATTTTTTATAACATCCCCCCCCTCCAAGGGGCTGATTTAGTTTAGTCAGTGGAGCACCTATCTTAGAATTGGAAGACTGGTCCCCACCAACTCACTGTATGGGTAGCACAGATTGAGTAATCTGATTTGTGCAGTAAAGTTGGGGAGCTGAAAGTAGGCACCATGCTCCACCTCAACAAAAACAATCTCTCTGGTCTAGCACTAGCAAAAAGAGGATAGACTCCCTCGCTGCCATCTGATACAACAATAGGCTACTCTGCCAACAGATTTCAGTAAGGGCCACCAGTTATTACTAATATGAAAACTCACATAGTAAATAATAATAATTATATAATAGTCTAATAGATATTCTTTAGTTATATACATAAAATAAGTAAAGGTCTATTAAAAAATAAGTGATGGTTTATATTATGGTTAGCATTTGTTTTATACTAAACATTACAGTCCACACCAAAGATGTTCCTCTTGTAAGATAATGTCTTTGAATTCCTTTCTAAAAATTATTTAAGTGTTGAATTAGATAAGAAAAATTAGATAAAATTGTCCAACAGTAATTTAAACCACATAGCAAATATTTCCACTTAAAAGGTTGATTCAATTTATTTTAAATGGTACGTCCATTTTAGTGATCACCCCCCCCCTCGTTTTTTTCCTTGGTTTTGAATTGCTAATATCACTAATTCCAATTGAGCATCTGAGTCTTGACTTTCAGACTAATCACTTCCTGTGTAAATTTGATATGTCCATGACATTTACTGACTAGAGATTTTTGTAACACAATCCAAATGTATTTCTTATTAATTCTGTTATACTTGTAATGGATGAGCTACAAAAAGACAACACCACTACCAAAAGTTTTTCAAAGATTGTATCAATTCCTGTCATCCATAAACAATTTTGGGTGATCTGTTCTCCTCGAGTGTTTCTGCTCCTTGGCAGTTAGGATTACAATTCTGTAATTCTCATTACAATTCTGTATATTATTATCACTAGCAAAATAAAAACAACCCTCCAGGTATAAAAATTAATTTTTGACACACTCTTTTGTTAAAAATAAAAAAAATAATGTAAACAGGTCTTTTAAAAAATTTTTTTTTTTTTTTTTTTTTTTTTTTAATAATAGACATAAAAAGATAGTTTTGCTGTCAAAATTCAAATGATTTGGTTTTTTTTTTTCTTTCTAATAAAACCAAGTCTCTAACATTTAAATTAAAATTGGTTCAAATATTTAAGGTTTTTCTTTTGAGGGGTGTCAAAACCATTCTGCTTTGATTTATCTTCTGTCATTAAATGATATTTACAACAGATGATAATAAAAACAGAACAGTATTTTTTCACTGTATAATGAAAATTTAATGTAGTAGAACATTATGTGACTATTTCTTGTTTGTAAATAATTTTCTCATAAAACATTGTACATTTAGATAATTTTAAATATATATTAAAATAAAACAAACTATATATAAATTACAAATACTGGGCATATATTAAAACTTGTTTTAACAATGTGGACTGTTTAATGTTACATACTTAATTTCTGAGTGTATATAATACAGGGTTGTTCTTTATTCTATGTATGTTAGTTTTCTTTTTAAAGTTTGGAAATTTGAATTTTTATAATTTGTTAAGTCTTGCAGCAATATGGCTTCCCATTCTTGTTTATTGTTAAAGTTTCCATTTTCTCATGTGGAACTTTTTTTTTTTTTTTCCTCTGGGTCTGATAAATATGCATTTCAATTGTGGAAATCTCAATATTAAATTTTTGGCTGTCTACAGAGGAGAGATAAATTCTTTCATATTGTTAATATATTAGACAATTTGTGAACCCATTTTAAGTTCCTATTATAACAACACACCATGATAATATTGATTCTTCTGTTTAGGAAGGTCCAAATTATTCAAATTAGCATTTCAGAGTTACCTAATTCATACCAAGAATTTTTTTAAAAAAATGACAGTGAATAAAGAACCCACAAAATTATCATTTAGTTGCAAATTCAACTAGAAATTGTTCTACCCACTAATTTAGAGTATTTTAAGTGTATTAATAAACATTTTGCTATGTGCTATTTTTGCTAGGTTACTGCTAGGCAAAAGATATAATATATATATTATATATATATATATATATATATATATAAAGTATATTTTAGCAGCATTTTTTCTTAGAGTTTTGTTAAACTCTACTGACAATTCTTGTCGGACAAGTTTTTTCTCAAATCCTTTCTAACTGTCTGGCCATCTTTTTAATATCCGGGTGGAATTGGTGTAGCAATCCACCAAAGGTTTTTTCACAAGCGCTTTCTGCGGGTCTTTGTGCCATCATCCAGTGTGGAACTGGTGGAATGTTTCCGTTGTCTCGCTTTAAAAAAAAGTAGGAATTAGTAGTAGGAGGGGCTCACAAGTTCCGTTTAAACGAAATTTGTAGGTGGGGAGGGGGGCTCACAAGTTTATAAGAATGTAAGGGGAATGGTGGAAGGAGGATTGGTGGGAAATTATAGCCATTTGAGGACATGTTGACTGGTTTCAAAGTTTAACTTGTTTAAGGTGGGTTTGTTTTGTTTGATATATAAGGATTCGAGTATTTGAAGTTTTTCTTTGTTTTTTTTTTTTTGTGTAGTATAAGTGTATTTTCAGTTTAAAATTTTCCGGTAAGTAGAGGGGGGGCATGAATGTGATTTTAAGTGTTGCATTACGGAGCTTGTATCAGTTAGTTAAGTGTAGTGTTAACCAGCATAGTAATGTGGTCGTGTGACCAATATATATATATATATATATATATATATACACACACACACACCAGTACCATGCAAAAGTCTTTGGATACTTTGAACTATTGTAAATTTCTCATAATTGCCAGCTTATAAGTAGATGTTTTGCATTCTACAGATGAAACATTGGCTTTATTGGAATCCTTTCCACGTGTAATTATCATATCTTGTAACACCGGAACTGGAAAAGTCATGGTTGAAATAGCATATGAAAATAAATGTTCAAAAGTGCAAGATAATCTTTGGTGATAGGAATAATATCATTAAGAAGGATGCTATAATCACAAAGGTCAATGAATTGACATTTTTTGGGGGGTCAGTGGGATCATGAAATTCATCTGATCTAATAAAAAGGATAATACTAAATTCTTTCGTCAAGCCCTAGCGCCTATATGATTTTCCCAACCCCATTGCCCTTATGGCAAGCCCCAGCCCCTTTTTATCATATGGGTGTTAGAAGGCGGTGGCTGCGGTCCTGGGAATGACGTTAAACTCTATCTGATGGTGAGGTTCCAGTTTTGGAGGTTTGAGGAATGTGGAGCACTCCTTCATCACCATTGCTCCCTGGTCCACTCTGACCCGGAGTGGTAGTACCTGTTAGGGTCCCATCTATAAGTTAAATAGAAAAATGTATTTATAAAAATTGTATTATCCATTAAGAATTGATTTATTTCAAAACAAACCAAACTAAATTCTTTAGAATATAAAATGAAGAGATCTTTTAAAAGTAAACAAGTTTCATTGAGACTATACACTAATTGCCCTAAGAGACATATATACTGGATAAACTTTTGAAGTTTGAAAAAGAAAGACAACAGAAAACTGAGGGTTACTGCTACTTTATGCCAGCTGTGTGTTTTGAATGGAAATTTCAATGGTGATAGTGATGGTATCATTGTGAATTTCGTGTAAGATGATGCTACGTTAAATGTGTGGGTCTGCAAGGAATTACAAAAACAAATGTGAAAAGATAAGTGACTGGAAATGTCCAAGGTATTTTACTTTTGAAAGAAAAAGAAAATAAAAATTGAAAATTACTGACAAGGAAATAAATTGCAACATAAAAATTAAAAGTGAATTAATAAAACCTGGGGAGATATAACAAAAAATGGGCAGAAGGAAAATCTAAAACACATAAGTAATACAGGTAAATAATGCTGTAATCAATTGTCTCTTGTAAATAGTTGGCAACATAGCAGATCTCAAAGAACCTTTTGCTATATAATGCTAGTAGAGATAAGCTATTAAGTTATTAAAATTATTGTTGGTATATACAGGTTGTTTTTTTTTGGGGGGGGGGGTTGTGGTGTAATGGTTGTCTTGAAGGAAATGGACACGATGACACAAGTTCAAATCCTGGACAAGGCTGATTACATTTCATATGGCACTAATATCCTTGGGAAAGGTGTGAATCCAACTATTCTCCCTCCAACTATGGGTAAATAGTAGGGCGGATGAGGTTCTTAAACCATAGTATGGCAACTGGTCTAGGAGAAGGAAAACTGAATTCAAACCTGTTAAATTCTCCATAAAAATTGACCTTGTGTCACATGCTTCTCATGTGGAGGGGTTGGTAAATATATAATATATATATATATATATATAACAAGGAATCGGAAAAAGTGAAATCTAAAATTGCATATGTAATATGGATAAATAATACTGGTTGAGATAAGCTATTAAGTTATTGAAATTCTTTTTGGTATATACAGGTTTTTAAAAAAAATTTTTAATTGGAAACTAAAGAATGATTTAACTAAAACCTTCCTGTGTAAATTAAATTTGTTTGTGATATTTACTGAGTAGATTTGTTAGATAATGCAATATCACATTCATCAGAACTTGAGAAATGAAACCTCACCAACAAATTCAATTTTGTATCATTCTCAGGACACTTAACTGATGGATTAAGATTACATTAAAAGATATTGTTGTTTAGTGTGTTAACATGATGAATAACTGTATTAAGTATCTATAATAAGGGAATAATAAGAAAAGTATACACACACACACACATATATATATATATTGTTATATCTATTACTCAATATCATTGATAGAGCATGTGATATCATATTTTAAAAGTGACATGCATGTTAAGCTTAAATGAAAGATTTTAACACAAATTTCTTTTATGAACATCTGAAAATCTGTATGTAATATGGATAAATAATTCTGGTTGAGATAAGCTATTAAAGTTCTTGTTGGTCTATATAGGTTGTTTTTTTTTTAATTGGAAACTAAAAAATGATTTAACTAAAAACTTCCTGTGTAAATTTGATGTTTGTGATATTTACTGAGTATATTTGTTAAATGCAGTCCAAGTAAATATCTTCATCATTTGACAGTGATGACATAGCAGAGGTTTCTCATTCTCAGTGCTCGGAGGAACAAAAATTTTTTTACCCCCCCACCTTTGGAACATTTTTTTATTATTTGTAATGAGTATCTTAAAATTATATATCTATATTAATACTCTTGTTCCTTAATCTTCCAACTGTTATCATCTTGCAACACCATCTGGTTAAAAATGAGACCATCCAAATCATCCAAGATGAAATGCAAATCCTGATTATCTGGTATCACTTATCCACTGAATTCTTATATCGTATGAGAATCTTTAACTCAGCTAAATAATAGGCCATTCCATTTTTATTATAAAGAAAGTACCAACTACACAGAAAAAATATAAGAAAGAAAAAGTGTAAGGGAAAGGTAGAAAGGGGGTGAGTGTGCAGAAGCGATAATGCTAATCTGTTTCAATCGAACATAATGAAAAGAAGGAAAGAAAGAAAAAAGATTGCGGGAGTTAAATCAAGATTCTTATACTTTTTACATATGAACTATTTGGCAATACCTCTTAAGTAAACATATCAAATGTTGTAATAATTAAATTTTCATACTGTGGTATATCCACAGGTCCTGCTAGTAAAAGATTAATCTCTTATAAGATGATAATGATAGTAACAGAAAATATTGGACAATCGTCTTTTCACATCTCCATATTCAGTGGCATAATTCTAAAAGTACTTCAACTGAGACATTTAAAATAAAAAACCTAAATTATGACCATCCCTACAGAAATAACATAACAACAACACTGTGTGGTATTTAATTAATGTATGGCAGATGCACTTTAATTTTGGGCTGCGGTAGAACAGGGGAGGGGCGGGGAGAAAGGCAATTTGGAAATTGACATCATCAGAATGCAAATGATTTTCTTACCAAAAACGAATCTACATTAAAGGGGAGAAAAAACATAATTCATGTAAAGAGAAGCTTAATTAAAATCTAACTACAAGGGAGAGTAAAAAATTATCAGCACTTTTTTTTTTTTTTTTTTTTTTTCAATGTATTTAGACAAAAGCAAGGGATAAACAAGTACATCATTTTTTTTTTATATAGTTTCCTTTTTTGATGCAGCGGTCTACAAGTTTGTGTTTTCCCTCTAAGAAGAAGGTTTTTGGTTGGTCATGCAACCATTTATGCATCGCTTCTTTCACATTTTCATTCGTGTATCATGCTTGTCCTGCCACTTTTAAACTTCTCTATCCATTCATAGACACTTCTACACAGTAGTGCACTGTCTCTATATTGTGCTAATAACCTCTGATGAATTTCAGCCCCTAACACTCCTTCCGACCAGAGAAATCAGGTCACTACTCTTTGTTCTTCCTTGGTGCATACTGCTACTCAAGAAAGCAAAATGGTGTGATCAGGCTCAAACTTTGATCCACAATAGTGCCTATAAACTTATGTATGTGCAAAACGAAATGTGACAATAATGGTATGTTATGATGAAGGTGTCAATAATTTTTAAGTCTTGCTTGTATATTGCTATGGAATGACAGATTTCACTTAGTTTAATTTTTTGTTATTTATTTTTTAGTAATCCACATTTTATAAAGTATTTGGTAAGGAATAGATAGTAGCATACTCCAGAACGAGGTATGTTGCATGGGCCAACTCAAGTTTTAGTAGTAGTCGTCATTATTATAGCCGTTAGGTCAAGGAAAAACATACACACAAGTTGTATATCACAAGGGGCCTAGTATTTATTTCCAGGCTCATGGGCTCTTTTTCAGAGAGAAGGAAAGAGAAAGAGAGGTTACGGTTGAATTATTCTACCTTCTAACATGGTATCATCTTCTGTATTGCTGTCCTACCTACACCCATATAAGGGACCGGGACAAACGTCTGACCCCTACTACAGCTGAAAGGAAAAGAGGATGATTTTCTTCTTCTGTGTCACATCCGCTTCCAGTCAACACCCAAAACTTCTGTTTTTATTTTTAAATCTATTTCCGGTGTCATTCTACAGTCAAGTTACTGGCACCCTGTTGTGTGTTTACTCTTTCAAATTTTAACCTTTGTTTGTCTTATTTATTCTTCCTCTCATTCTCTAGAAATCCGAAAAGTTTTATTTTTAATCCAAAATTTTGGTAGACCCTAATAATAATGCTACATAGATATATTATAATAACCCAAACATATATTGTCTGTAGGGGGGATGTCAATTTAATTTTTCAGAATTGTCTTTACTTTTTCTTTCATCAGATTTCCTTACAAAATAGACAGTTGTGATTCAGTTGGTAGGGCTTTTTGGACTCCACCTGAAGAAGAGTTATTCTCTCAAATCTTATTTCAAAGCTATATGAATTCTCTCAGTTATTTGTCCTTGAATTTGGTTGACTCCACATCCTGACTTAAACCAACATAAATAATTATTTAACTCACTTTTAAAGCTTTGTTTTATTTTCATGACTTAAAATGTTGATTTAGATAAATTTTGCTGACTGTGTTTCTAATAATGTTACACAAAGAATAAAAAAAGATAAAGTGTCTAGTTATTTCAGACCCATTAAAACCAACCCTAAAAAAGCAAACAAAATTCTTCTAATAACATAAGTCAGATGAATACTTGTGACTGAAATAATAAAAGTAATCTTTAAAAATCTCAGATGTTCTACTCCCTTGTTTTTTCAAAAAGTATGTTTTTATTTCAACAGCTAAATTTTGACTAAGATTTGGACTAAGTTTTTTGGGGAACACTGGTATGTGCAATTATAACCAAGGGAGGTAATAATTTTTTTTTAAATTTCATAATTCTAAAACAATTACCAAAAATAGGATAATTGTCCCATTTCAATGAAAATTTCACCAAATTATTATTCAATGAATTTTATATTGAATACCTTATTTTATCAAAAAAACTTGAAAAATACTTTTTTATCAATTCAGAATGGGGAGGTTTGTGACGTTGGTTTATTTGAAGAAAAAAATTTCTGGTCCCTAATTTTTGCATTTCTAGAAAGATCAAATTTTTTCCCTTCCTCCACTATTTCAAGCTAATTGTTATGATAGTTGACAGCTTTCTTTAACTGAACTACTTAATTTTGTGAGAATAGTGATGAGATATACATTTCAATATTTTCTTAGAAACAAAGAATTACATTAGATGAGGTACAAGGTAGGGGTTAGACGGCTTTCCTGTTCAAAACTACAATTCAAGAAATTTTGGGCTATTAGCATCACTGTGTATGTGTGCATGTGTATATATACAATTTATGTATTTAAAGGCTAGTGTGTGTGTGTGTGCATGCGCAATTTAAAAAATGAAAAGCTCATATTTATTTTGTCAGAATAAACTTTGATTAAAATTTGGACTTGCATAACTTTTTCTTAGGAAGTTTATTTTATTGTGATAGCTGCTCCATAACTTAGCCTGAAAAGTTTAGAGAAATGCAAGTAAAATTAAGAAGAAAGAAATAATAGTAAAAAAATTAATTGACAATGCTTTACTTAATAATAAAATTGAAAATATCATAAACATTTTCAGTTATAATTCTGTGCAGATAACTGTTATGACACACCCAATACCCCCCCCCACACACACACATAATATATATATATATATATATATATATATATATATATATGTGTGTGTGTGTGTTTATATATGTATGTATTACATTGAAGTGTGAGAAACAATTTATATTAAGCGTCTGAATTCTTAATTATATAATCTAATTGTATTTCTGTGGAAAACAGATTTCAGCCAATTATTATATTTATATTTTGTCATTTATATCTTTTAGTATTCCATTTTGTATAAGTATTCATGTTGAGAAATTATTTGTCTGAATTTTTGAGATGAGACTTGATAATTTGTATTATTTGAATTTTTCTGACTATTATCCTCATCTTTAGTGTTATATACAGATTTCGGCTGATGTGACCTCCGGCCTTCTTCAGGTGTTTCTTGTCAAGCTTGGGAACCTTTTCTTTGAACTTGGGAGCTTTCATATCGTAATCAGAAGCCTTCACGGAACTTTGAACCGAACACTTTATTCAATCCACAAGGATAGACTGTTCTCATTCCGTTAACTATGATTGGGAACAAGTGTTAAGCTATGTTAAGTATTCTATGATATTATCGCCCTTGGCCAGGATTGAACCTGTGACCTACATATGTCACTTAGAACTGTATTAACTCAACCCTTATATCTGTTGCGCCATGTGTCCAGTTGGAAAGAGAATTCTACTCTGAAACTTGTTTTTAAGGGGAAAGGAAGGTACAATTTAAAAAAAAAAAAAAAAAATGTTTATTTGTTCAAAATATGAAATACAGAAATGTAATAATTCCATTCACCATTTAGATAGTTAAGTCATTTCCTTCACTATTTTACTGAACAGTTATTATTAGTCCCAAAAATGATATATTGGTATGTGTTGCAATGTTTATAGTCCTAGGAAACACTCTATGAACCGAGTTCAAATCCTGGACAAGGTTGTGTGCATTTCACATAGCGATAATACCCTTGGGAAAGGTATGCATTCAATTATTCTTCCTCCAGCTATGGGTAAATAGAAGGGCAGACTGGGGTCTAACCTTGGTTAGGCAACCAGTCTAGGAGAAAAAAAAGTCTAAATTCAAATCTGTTAAACCTGCTGAAGAAATTGACCTTGTGTCACATGCTACGCGTGCAGAGGGGTTGGGTAAATACATATATTGGCAATAAGTCAGCATCTTTTTGGTGGTGGAAGGAGGGAAAGACTAAAGAAATATAGTAGCATGCCAAAAAACATGTTTTATAGATGTAAATATTCAGTAAAAAAATTTTTTTTAACAACAAATAAAGTAAATGGCTGAAATTAGATGGTAAATGAATGTACTAAATTTTTGAATAATTTTGATTTTTTGGGGGCCGTTGTCTTCATCTTTATTTGAACGTTCAGGCCACTGTAACCTCAGACTCTGTTTAGGTGTTACTGTGGCCTGAATGTTGTGTTTATACTCAATAAAGATGAGGACAACAGTCAGAAATTATTCATATCAAGCCTCATAAATACAGACAAGTATAAGTATACTAAATTTCTATGACTTTTTATTTTTTTTTTTTTTTTTTGTACATTACTAAAGACATTTCCGGGGCAGGATATTCTGGACAAGTATTTAAAAAAAAAATATGTATAGAAGTAACAAAGCTTCCTCTCTCCAAATAAACAAATATGTTTTTGTTTTTTTTGTTTTGTTTTTTTTAAATAAGGGAGGGGGGAGAGAGAAGGTGTGTAGTGACAGATTGTCGGCAGCAAACTGTTTTTAGTTGTTGATTACAATTAAATTGAATATTGTATTTAATGACACATGAGATTGCCTCTCCCCACAACTTATCTATATTTAATATTACTCTACATATAAGAGTTACACTACATATAATTCTGGTTGTCTGTCATTTGGGGAAACATTGCTTATTAGACACCTCAACTTTGCATATAAAACTTCTATTCTTATTAGTATAAAATAAAAATCTTTTTTATTCTTAACATTCTTTGCTGAAATGCAAGAGAAATTGGTTGAGAGGGAGGCATGTTAATAATTGACTTATTTAAGCCAAACTTTTTTTTTTTTTGAAAGCACTTATATGGTTTCAAGTAAATATTATCATTTAATAATGATAACAATTTGTTTCTATACAGTTATATGGTTTTAAGTATTTCAAGCAATTATATAATTTCAAAGAATTAATAATAATGATTTAACAATCATAGCTTAATTCAAATAATTTGCACATAATTATATGGTTTTAAGTATTCTTATCAAATACTAATACTTTTCAAACAGATTATTTGACCTAGAGATAGGACGCTAACAGGTATTACCACTCTGGATCAGAGTAAATCTGAGAGTAATGATAATGAGGGGATGACTCCACACTCCCCAGAACTGGAGCCTCACCACTGGGTGCTGTTTAGTGTTCTACCCATAATACAAAATGCAGAGGAAGGAGCTATTATTATATACCATTAATAATGGTATTTTTAGGGTTTTCTTTACTTTATAATCCAAAGAGATTAGATTAATAATTTGTGATTACATAGTTCTTGTCAAACTGTACCTAAACCCTGTCTGTAGGGCTGCATGTCCTGTTTGAGGAGTAAGACAATCTCCACAAAAAGTGTCCTGGATATGAAACTAAACTGTATCCAGTGGTGAGGCTCCAATTCTGGAGCTCTGAGCAGGATGGAATTATCTTGAATTATTACAAATGTGTTTAAGGCTGTAATGGAAAAGGAACCTAAGATAAAAGTCTGTGTCTGCCTCCAGAACAGTGTGACAGAAACATTTAATAAATTAACACAGGCTTATGAAGATGATGTTTTATCCGAGGCACATGTTTTTAAGGTGGCATAAATCTTTTGGTTGGCTATGGTAGACAAACCAGGGAGGCTGTGACTTGCGTCGAGTCACTAGACAAAAAAATGATAGTGTGTAACCGAATACACTCTGTACCAACTGCCAGGATACAGTCAAGTGTTCAGTATATATGGATAAGAATATCCACACTAAAACCACCAGCCAATGAGAAACCTGGATATAGACTTGGCCAAGCTACACAGTAGAATAGCCCAATCTGCTATTTAAACTACCTACCAAGTCTGGATTCTCAGAAGCAGATTCAACTTGCAACACAGCTGAATACTGGTTACTCAACACAAATTTCTACAACATTTTGGTTGGTCAATTACTTAATGGAGGAAAATGTGACAAAAGTGTGGACTCTCTCCACATCTGATCAATGTTTAAGAATTATTGGTGATGAATTGACTGCTGCTGATGTTGCCAACATCTTATTATAATGGAGATTCGGTGTCTGTCTGTAACCGAAACTGTCAATGTTTTCATCACAATACCCTCAGGAATTGCATAAGTTTATCAATGAGTATTTAATTTATAGTCAAAATCATCAATACTTAGGAACATTGTTAATAAATAAGATTTATTCTATGAAAATCTGAGTTAGATTTTCCTCAGAACCACCCAATACATTAAAACTTAAATACTTATGCCCGCAGAACGTATATTCTTGCTAGAGAAAAAAAAATTCAATCTCATTACTTTTTAGACACTATCAACAAGTTCTTGGAGGAGAAATAAATCTACTCCTGTGGAACCACAGCCCCACCCCCACCCTATCTTCATCTTCTGAGTCTTTTTTATTATTTCCTGTTTTCAAAACTTAAAATCTAGTTGCATGGTTGCCATTTGAACAATAGATTGTGAGAAATTGGTTGAAGGCGTCAGTTAAAGACTAACACTATTTCTAAGAGTGGAGGATATCTCTTGGGGGGGGGGGGGCTATTTCAAAGGATATGAAGTTGGTGTGCAATTATGTTCATGATGAATATTTTTACATAATCAGTCTCCATTACTTAATGATAGTTCAACGTTATAAGTCTGAAAAAGAAACAAGAGCAAACTAGATGGGCACCTCTGATCAATCATCAAGCCCTATCACCTATATGAATGAAGCCCTGTCAGCTGGGGCTTTAGAATACACTGACTGCACCTCTGCAGAGAGGTAAGATCCCCTCCATGGGGCCACCTGTTGGCCGTGGGTGATGACCTGTGATGCTTAAGGATAGAGTCATGGTGAACGAGCAGTCTGACATGCAACACTCCACTTAGGCCTTTACTTAGGCTAGACGGATGATCAGGGAGGCCCCTCTGATCAATCGTCTGGTTCCGTCAAGACCTAACACCTATATGATTGCCCCGACCCTATTGGCCTTATGGCAAATCCCAACCCTTTTTTTATCCTATATGTGCTAGAAGGTGGTGGCTGAGGGTCTTAATGTCCTGGATATGACAAACTCTATCTGATGGTGAGGTTCCAGGTCTGAGGAATGTGGAGCACCCCTTCATCACCATTACTCTCTGGTCCACTCTGACCTGGAATGGTAGTACCTGTTAAGGTCCCATCTATGGTTAAATAGAAAAATGTTTATAAAAAAATTGAGTATCCATTAAGAACGAATTTATTTCAAAATTTGTTGGCATTAAATGACCCACTGAGGTTGATATGCCGTAAACCAAACCTATATGATTGTCTGAACCCTATTGTATTTATGGCAAGCCCCAACCCTTTTCTTATCATATGAGTGCTAGAAGGCGGTGAGTGAGGGTCTTATTGTCCTGGATATGACATTAAACTCTATCTGATGGTGAAGTTCCAGTTCTGGAGCTCTGGGGATTGTGGAGTACCCCTTCATCACCATTACTCTCAGGTCAACTCTAACCTAGAGTGGTAGTACCTGTTATGGTCCTATCTATGGGTTGAATAGAAAAAATGAGTTTTTAAAAAAAATGAGCACCCATGAAGAATGTATAAAACAAACCCCTTTGGCATAAAATAACCCAATAGGTTGACATGCCATAAAACCCAACCAACCAATAAGAACAAACTAATGTGTAGATTCTAAAGGAATAAAAGATAACAGCATCAAATGCCTCATCCTCTTAACTTTCTTATGGAATTGATCAGAGGTGGGTGGGGGCTGAGGGTTGTATCAATGTTGTTAAGGTAATTTGATTCTCTGTTGCTAACATAAAATCATTATTGGATTCATCAATAACAAAAAAGAAAACTATTACCTTTGTCCCATAATTGTTGTTACATTTGATATATGAAATGTTTATGCAACTGTAACAACTCTTATGGAACAGAGTTTGATCTAACATTTGATTAGGATTCATTTTTATGGAACACTGGATTAAAACGTTGAGTGAATGTGAAATCTTCTAGAGAAATAATGATGTTTTTGCATGCAATGTTTGACATGCATGTGTGAACTCCAAATATTGGTTAGAAGTTGTCAAATGGACAATGAACTCTTCATTTCTGTCCGATAATAATTGTTACATTTACATATTTCAGACACTAAATATAATGACTATTACTAGCAGGACCTGTGGATATACCACACTATGATGATAATTTGATTATTACAACATTTGATATGTTTACTTAAGAGCTATTATAAAATACATCAATATGTAAAAAGTATAGTACTTGACTAGGTAATCGCAAGGTTCCTGGTTCAATACCGGCCCTTGCCAACTCAGCGAATGAGTAGCACAGGGATCTGTGTGGTAAAGTGAAGAGCTGATGGTAGGTGTGATGCTCAACCTCAGATGCTAAAAAACAATCTCTCGGTCAGGAACGTAAATTCCTGATAGGGTCACCCAAGGCAGACAGGTCTAGCACCCAGTGGTATTAGGACCTCAACCCAACCAAAAGGGCTTTGGTGAAAATCCAAAGGGCATTTTCATCTTCAAATCAACGGCTTTTGGCGTACTGCATCTGTGACAAACAAGGGCCTCTCCTTCTCCAGATATGGGATATGCAAGCAGGGTTTGTGGGCTGCTTGTGAATTCCATTTTCCCTTAATACTCCTTCCATGAATTCACCACAGGTGAATTTGTTGGTTTGAGCTGGCTCAACCAACCCTGGATGAATGCCGTAAATTAAGCAGTAAGGAGGTATGAGTTATTCCAAAAGGGAAAATGTTAAATGGACAAATTTCTGGAACTCCCCACACGAAGGTCCTCACAGCTTGTTTCCCATCTCACAAAGGGAAATAAATCCTTATTCATTCACTTGTAGGTATGTATCTATGTGTCTAATACTTTTTGTATCTACCCTCATTCATTTGGGAGAAACATAGCAAAAAAAGAACATTGATTCTTGCTGTCACAAATGACTTCCTAAATCACAGATCTATTCTGATTTCTAGTGTACAGATACTACACTCTGATCCTAGACACAACTGCCAATCTGTATGTAAATAGTCCCATCATATTGATATGAACTTGTATTTTTTTCTATTGACTATAAAAGCAGTCAGTCATAATATTATAGTAAGTAACTGAACAGCTGTGAAACATTTATTACTTAAATTCATAATTATAATGTTTGTCAAGCTGTTTCTGGATTACATATTTGAATTTGTGAGTCATAATAATTTATGCATCCAATTCTTTAGTTCTTTTTTAATAATTGCTTGTGTAATGGTACAGGTAAGAAAAAAAGAAATTGTAATTCTATTTGTGTATATAAAACACAATATGGCATACCTATATTACTAACATTCTCATTATGGGATTGAAAAAAGAAAAACAACAAACAAATTATCTCTGGTTGATGATGCAGACAAAATGACATTTGGTTTAAGTCTTTAAAAATTACTTTTTGAATTGTCTCATGAGACAAAGAACCTGCTGTCTTCCATGGCCTTGTTAAAAAAATCAATTAAAAAAAAATCAATTAAAATTGCACACCTTCATTTTAAAATCACAATGCTTTCTTGGAAAAGAGCAGTCTGTCACAGATGCAGTACACCAAAAGCCGTTGATTTGAAGATGGAAATGCCCTTTGGATTTTCGCCAAAGCCCTTTTAGTTGGGTTGAGATCCTAATACCACTGGGTGCTAGACCTGTCTGCCTTGGGTGACCCTATCAGGAATTTATGTTCCCAACCGCGAGATTATTTTTTAGCATCTAAGGTCAAGCATCGCACCTACCATCAGCTAAAAAAAGGAATTAAAAAGTTAGCAAAAGTTTGAATTTCTTTTAAGTTTATTGAATTTGGATTATTTTATTAACATTTCTCTGAATTTTTTAGATGAGGCTTGATAATTATGTATTTGTATCATTTGGAGTATTATCCTCATCTTCATTGTTATCTGTATAATGTTTTGGCTGAGATGGTTCCTGAATCTGACAAGAAATACCTGAAGAAGGCCGGAGGGCACATCGGCAGAAACTTTGTACAGATAACAATGAAGATGAAGACAATGGTCCGAATAATACAAATAATATTAATTTTTATTAACAGTTCAAACATTCAAATTTTATTTAAAAAATACTAAAACATTATTAAGTGCAGCCAATAAATTTTGATCCAACCTTTGAAAATAAAAAGGTTTCCCATCACTGGATAATAAAAGTGTGGCTTCTAGTTAAGAGCTACCTGAAGTCAGAAGTGAAATGGGCCAAATAACTAAGACAAATTAGCTTATATTAGTTTTTGGTTGGTTTTATGGCATGTCAACACTTATTTGGTTATTTAATACCAAAGTCAGACATTTTTTGTCTTTTAAAAAAAATTAACTATTCCTATTTAATAATCATTTGTAAACAATTATAGCTTCAAGTAACTATTCTTAATATAACAAATTTTCATACAGTTATATGGTATCAAGTATTCTTATCTAATATTAATTTTCAAACCTGTTATATGGTTTCAAACAGTCATTATTATTTAATAATTTGCTAACAAATTTATATCTTCAATTAACTATTTCTAATACAAATAATTTATAAATCTTTTATGTGGCTTTCAATAATTATTCCTATCAAATATGAATAATCTTTACACAATGATTTCAAGTATTTCTATCTAATGCTAATAATTTGCAAGCAATTAAATGTAGTTCACAATCATTTTAAACAAGTGAACTCTTCATATTTAGTTAAAATTTCAATGTTTTAAGAACCAACCAAATATATTAATATAGTTCAGACATTCTAAACATCATCTTAAACAGATCTATTTGACCCATAGATTGACTCTAACAAGTATTATCACTGTGTGAGACATGAGAGTAATGGCAATGAAGTGAGGATTCAACTCTAGAATTGGAGCCTCACCACTAGATGCAGTTTAATGTTATACCCAGGTCAAATTGATACAAGATATTCCAAGAAATGGACAGAGAACTGAAAAGTCTACACCTGTCTGGTTAAAAATGGCATACAATGAAATACAAATCTTCTAAGATGAAATGTAAATTCTGATTATCTGGTGTTGCTTATCCACCGAATTCTTATTTCTTATGGGTGTTGTTACCTCTAATGGATCATTTTGTTTTTATCATAAAGAAAAGACTTACTACACAGAATAAGAAAGAAAGAAAGATAAAGTAGGTGAAAGATAGACAGAGGGGGTGAGCAGGCTGAAGCGACAACACTAATCTGTTTCAAATTGAACATGATGAAAAGGAAAAAATAGTGAGAGAGAGTTAAATCAAGATTTTATTTTTTACATATTGAAGTGAAGCAATAGCTCTAAAATAAAAATATCAACCATTGTAATAATGACATTATCATACTGTGGTATATCAACAGGTCCCACTAGTGTTTTAATATTAATCAATCGGTGATTATTCAAATTAAATCTACTTTAAACAAATTATCTATTACAAAAAAAAAAAAAAAACTTTAAGAGGATTTTTCAATAATGAAGGCATACAGATTTTTATGTTAATATAAAAATGGCATTTTTTATTTTCTGTTTTTCTAAATAAATGTCCACAATGATATTTTTCTTTCTTTCTTATTATCTGTCATTGATTGAATAGTTTACTAAATTAATTGTCTCTAAGGCTATTAACAAGGGACTTCTCTAAATTTAGATGTGAACATTTTTAGAATGGCTGAAAATGACATCTTCTTCTTGGGACTTTTTTTTTTTTTTCACTTAAGCATTTTATCAACTGTTTGTTTTTTTTTTTGTTTTTTTTAATGAAAGGTTTCAGTTTTGTTCAGTCTTTCTTTTTCAATTAAATTTTATTTGTATATCTAAGATTCTCATTTCAAATTTTTATTGATGAGTGTTTTTTTGTTTTTTGTTTTTGTTTTTTTTTCCTCTCAATTTAATTTTGCTTATCAATTTTGCTTGTATATAATACAACAAATTATTTTTAATCATTGTGTGTGTGTTTGATTAAAAAAAAAATATATATTTTGCTCTATCATTGTAACAAGGTTTTGGGTTCGATACCAGTCCTCACCAACTCTGCATGTGAGTAGCACAGCTTGAGTAATCTGATCTATGTAATAAAGCATCTGAGAACTGACAGTAGGTGTAGTGCTCCACTTCAGTAAAAACCATCTCCCTGGTCTAGTGCAAGCGAAAAGGAGATAGACTTCCTCACTTTTTGGCTGATACCAACAATAAACCACTCTTACTAATATGGTAACAAATCAACAAGCATTCAGAATTTGAATCCTTATTAGATTGACAATTTGTTAAATTCAAAGTAAATTTTAACTTTGATATTAATTGGAAATTTGAAATAAAGATTAACAAACTGTTATATATATATATATATATATAGAGAGAGAGAGAGATAGAATGATGTTTATGCAGCTATTTGTTAGTTAAGGGAGGCAGGGGGAAAAAATATATATATATATATATATATATATATATATATATATATATATTATATACCGAAATACTTAAGTATTGACACTAAAAATTGTTTCCTGATCGTAATATCCTGTGTTTGTTATATTTTAAAATATTTTCTTTTCATATATATATATATATATATATTGCATTAATTGGTATAATGGTTATTATCATAGGAAATGGACTTGGTATACCAAGTTCAGATCCTGGACAAGGCAGTTTTCATTTCACTTCATACTCATGAGAAATATTGTTTCAGTTTTCAAACAAATTGGTTCTTGGATATAATTTTGGAACAAATTATGTTCGAGAACCATAAATAAGGCTTTTTTTTTTTTTTTTTTTTTTTTTTTTTCAGGGTTACCCTTACATACAAAAATATCATGAGAATTTTAGTAATATATATATATATATATATATATATATATATATATATAAGCTAAGGGGCACATGTAGCATAATGGTTATCATTGTAGGAAACAGATTTGATTAGCCAAGTTCAAATCTCGGATACAGCTGTTTGTATTTTATGTGAGGTTCATGCTCTTGGAAAAGCCATGAATCCAACTCTTCACTTATGAAGGGCAACTCATCTTGGAAAAGGTAAACCTGGTTTTCATACAAGGCAAAACCACAAAATGCCTTAGAATGTTGGGTGTGAGAAAGTGCATCGAATCCATAAAAAATCTCTGCTACATAGACAGACTTTTCCTAATTCATACAGACATATTTGACAAAGGCTGATAAGTATGGACCGGTGTTTCAAGTTTACCAACAATGATCTATTCTGAATCCCCCTCACTGGATTGATCTAAGATATGGGTCATCACTTGAAATTCATTGTATATATCACGACTCCTAAATTCACCTTTGATGAAACTTTCTTTTTTTTTTTTTTTTTTTTTTTTTTTTTTTATTTACAAAAAAGCCTATACTTGATATCACTGGAAGTGATATGTGAGCTTGACTTGAATTTTATTAGAACTAGCAGGATCTGTGGATATACCACAGTATGATAATTTAATTATTACAATATTTAATAATGTTTACTTAAGAGCTATTGCAAAATAGTTCAATATGTAAAAAGTATAATTATCTTGATTTAGATTTCTATTTTTTCTTTCTTTCTTTCCTTCTTTTCAACTTTTCATTATGTTCGATTGAAATAGATTAGCGTTATTGCTTCCACATGCTCCTCTCTCTCTCTCTCTCTCTCTCTTCTATATTTATATATATATATATATATATATATTTTTTTTTTTTTCTGTGTAGCATGTCGTTCTTCTTTCCTTGCTTTCTTTATAATAAAAACAGAATAGTCAATTATTAAGCTGAGGTAACAACACTCATATAAAACAAGAATTTGGCAAATAAGCAACACCAGATAATCAGGATTTACATTTTTGCATTTCATCTTGGAAGATTTGGACAATCTCATTTTTAACTAGAGGGTGTTGCAATTAAAGAACAAGAGTATTAATATATAGATAATACAAGAGTATTAATATATAGATAATACAAGAGTATTGATATATAGATTAGAATTATAAAGAGAAATGTAGAATAAAGAAAATATTTTGTTGTTTGTGGAGATGATCCTGGTGATGAGGAAAACATCAGTTCCAACTCATCTTCTCTGGACTGATCCAAAACTTTCAGGGGAATCCTCCATGGAATAGTGGCTAATATGGTGAACGGCAACATTGTAAGAGAGTTTGAACTCCAGTTGTGTGCTATTAAATTCACTTTGAACTAATACGTTGGGGAAACATATGAATCCCCTTATCCCTCCAGGTATAGGTTAAATAGTAACACTACTGTTCTTCTACAAGGGTGAGTTTAGCATTAAATTAGCCATGAAGGTTGATATGCCATTAAACAAAGAAACCAAACCAAAACTTCCATCAATCTCATCCCTTGAAATTTATTGTACATGTCACATGACTTTTCTTTTGGCTTTGCAAAAATAAATTCTTTTTTGGATTACTAAGAAACCTTATGCTTGATATCACTAGAAGACATGGAAACTTGAGTGGAATTTTAACATTACAGTTACAAAGAGAAATCTATCTATCTATCCATCTATCTCTATCTATACATATACAAAGGACAGTTGGTGTGTATATATGTATGTCTGGAGGAAACTACAAAAATAAAACGATTAACAACAAAGTAAATATATATACATATTCACTATCAACAGAAATTATGAGATCCGTTCCAATGAATGGATCTTAAAAATTTCTTCTCTGCATTATTTCATTTTTTTTTTTTTTTTTTTTTTTTTTTTTTTTTTTTTTAATCCGGTGGCGAAAGCTGCTTGGTAGTGCTAGGAAGTGGCAGTCCTGCCTTAGCTACCGAAACTGTATTATCACTCCTAGTTGGCAGCTGATGAGGGCAGGGTATCGCACGTGCTATCACACGTTGTATGACGAAAATTTAAAAATAAATAAATATACACATTCACTATCAACAGAACTTGCTTTTTATGCAAAAATAAGGGTTTTATTCATATTCATGAAGATATTCAAAAATTTGAATAGTAAGTACATTCATGATTAAAACAAACAAATCAATTATGGAAGACCAAAACAATGGATCTGCAAGACTAACCTTTTAAATCCCCTCTACCTAGGCAACACTGTGTAACTGCTTCTAATCTTATTATAATGGAGATTCTGGGTTTGTCTGTAACCGAAACTATATTAGTATACAAGTCATAATTCCCTTTGTTATTTACACCACATTCTCCATGATTTTATTTTTATTTAAACTTCAATTATTAATAAAATTTTTTACATTATTAATACTGTTGACCATATCTACATAGTATTTACCGCGTACCCCACTTGTACGGGTCAGGCACAAAGTCCCTATTAACGTGGGACCACCCACAAGCCGAAGCTCATGGAGTGGCAGGTGAAAGATTGCGTCGATCCCGTCGGCATTCCCCTCAAGGGGGCGCCTCAGGCACTGGGCAATAAACCCAGCCCTGCCCCTTTAAATCAAGGGGCAGGTGTTGCCTGGGGGGATGGCCCCCTGGGATCGACGCATTAATTATAGCACTCCCCACCCGTTGGCGGGCTACATACTGTATTTACCGCGTACCCCACTTGTACGGGTCAGGCACAAAGTCCCTATTAACGTGGGACCACCCACAAGCCGAAGCTCATGGAGTGGCAGGTGAAAAATTGCGTCGATCCCGTCGGCATTCCCCCTCAAGGGGGCGCCTCAGGCACTGGGCAATAAACCCAGCCCTGCCCCTTTAAATCAAGGGGGCAGGTGTTGCCTGGGGGGATGGCCCCCTGGGATCGACGCCGTTAATTATAGCACTCCCCACCCGTTGGGCGGGGCTACATACTAATAACATGCAATTGTATTAATATATATAACAAAATAGTGGTTTACAGTGTGAATGGGAAGGCTAATTTGCATATTGATCTTAAAAAATTTATTTTAATAAATATATGCTTAATATTATTGATTTCTAATTGTTTGGTTTTATCTTAATGAATATAAGCAAAAATCTCGTGGATAAATCTTAAAAGAAATCCCTGAACAAGAAGAAATAACTAATATTATTCTTTACTTCCTATTTTAACTAAATAGTTAAATTAGGAAAATTCACCAATGAAAGACGGGAGTAACAGAAAATTATGGAAGAGTTAGTTTCAAAGTTGTTCTATTTTTCAATCATACCCCCTCTGTTTCAAATATTTTTATCTGCATTCTTATTCCGTTTCATTAGCCTTTCTAATTTAATATGATATTTTATTATATTAAAACTTAAATACTTGCACCCGGAGGGTGTATATATTGCTAGTAAAGATAAAGATTTTTGCTCTTATTGGAGGAGATTATCCTGGCTGTCCATTCTGCTGTAATAATCAATGACCAATAATGACTATGATAAACACTTTGAATTCTTTTGTTTTCTTATTTGAAGGGAATAATTTAGTGAATTTGTGGGTAGCTTACTTAAGTTATCTTGCTAACCACAAATAATTTATAGAGTATCAAAATATTGAAAGTATTCTGCACACGACAGATACATTATTAGGGACACCTTGTTAGAGGGTAATGATTAACAAGCTAGTTTCACAGATCAATCACTACTGAGTAATGAGCTTGATCCTTACTAAGTGTCCCATACTTCTGGTAGTGTGCCAAATCTAAATTCTTTAGGGATGCCTTCTCTATAATGTAATGGTTAATAATCTTATCTCGCAGACTGTTAATAGTGAATTCTTAATGGATGCTTTCAAGTTTAGTGCCAAGTTTAATAATTAGTATGGTGTAGTGAGTTCAATCCTCATTAGATGCCACACACTTCTAGTGTGGTGCCAAATCTAATCTCTACTTGGTTAGGGTATCTCACATGGTGCAATGGATAGCAAGCTCGGCTAACGATTTGATTCTCACTGAGTGCCTCATACTTATGGCCTTGTGTAGGTACTTTATTATGTAGGTAAAATAGATTCCTCTTTTTAGGGTTCAACAATTGTTCATTCAAGCAGAAAATAAAGCCACAACTATCACTTATATTAACAAAATTATTTTTAAAAGGTGTGAGAGATGCTCTTTGTGTAATGGTTATCATCATAGCAAATGGGATTGGTGATCCAAGTTTAAAATCCTAAAGAAGACAGTTTGCATTGAACTTTTCATATTATTACCCTTGGGAAAGGCATGAATCCATTTGGTCTCCCATCTATGGGTAAATAGTAGGACAGACTGGATTCTTTAACCTTGGTTTGATAACCAGTCTAGAAGGAAAATTCTGAATTCAATCTGTCTTTTCTCTGCCTATAAATTGACCTTGTGTCACATCCTGGGGGATGGGTTGGGTAAATACATACAACACAAAATAGAATTGTCTGTTTTGTGCTTTAAAAACATCAGATCTATCTAACTCTATTGATTTTTTGTCCCACTTCTTTTTAAAACGATTTTGTTAATATATGCAATGGTTGTGATTTTATTTTCTGCTTGAAGAAACAATTGTTGAACCAAAAGGAAAATCTTTTTTATTATGTGTTTTCTCAAGTGAAGAGAAACCATTCATCTAAAATTCTTTTTATTTTGCTTTTAGATGCAAATGATTTGCACAATAACTTCATTCTTAAATGTCTTCCAGCAAGTCACTTGAAGAATTGAATACAATATGGAAGCTTTTAAGAAAGAAAAAACCTACATTAGGTTTTTGTTAAATTTCTAAATTTTATTATCACCTGATCAGACTTATAAGCCAATGGTTTAGTTTTGGTTAAAGTATATCTAGTTACCTGGTCATTGTAAGTTTAATCCCTGTCATGGTCTGTCTACTTTATATCAAAGGTGTGTCACAATGGATTCAGATTTGGTTGGTTGGATTTTATGGCATGTCAACCCATTGGGTCATTTTATGCTGAAGATGTTTTGTTTTATTCATTCTTCACGGGTACTCATTTGTTTTGTTTTTTTTTTACTTATTTTTTCCTATTTAACCAATACATGGGATCATAACAGTGATAATACCTGTTAAGGTCCCATCTATGGTTTAAATAGAACAAAATGAGTTTTTAAAAAATGTGTTCGAAAAAAAAAATTGAGTTCCTATCAAGAATGAATAAAAATATTTCTTAAGCCAATGGGTGGACATGCCGTAAAATCCAACCAACAAGTATCTATAAGTATACTACTTTTATTTCTATTTAGTGTCAATTTGACCTTTTTTGATTACTATGCATTCATTTGGATTCCTTTTCCTGGCAGTTATTTCCTTAATTGTATCTTTTACTTTGACAGAAAACCTAATGGTGGCCTTTTGGTTTAATATCATGACTTTCTAACTCTTTATCTATCAATAAGCTGAAAAGATAAAAGTATTTATTATTATTATCTGTGGTTAATATACATTGAATCCCAGATGACTTTTTAGCATCTGGATCAGTTCATTTTTCAATAGCTTGATTGTTTTCTATTCTATCCTCCCTGATAATAAGATGGGAAAGTTCTATCTTTGCCATTTATTAACAATGAGGCCCAAGGCCAACTTTTGATAAAATTGAACAACAACGATTGTGAATCATGGGTAGGGCAAGGCAAAATATCTTATAACAAAAGAAAATAAACAAAGTAGAAAGATATTTTCACAAGGTGTTTACTTATACAAAGTGTTTCAAAAAGTATCAAGACTAAAGGTTTTTTCTTTTTTGACTTTATTATATTTACTAGCAAATATATGCACCCTCCGGGTGCAAGTATTTAAGTTTTAATATAATAAAATATCATATTAAATTAGAAAGACTAATGAAACTGAATAAGAATGTAGATAAAAAGAATTGGAACAGAGGGGGTATGATTGAAAAATAGAACAACTTTGAAACTAACTCTTCTATCATTTTCCGTTACTCCCGTCTTTCATTGGTAAATTTTCCTAATTTAACTGTTTAGTTAAGATAGGTAGTAAAGAATAATATTAGTTATTTCTTCTTGTTAATGGATTTCTTTTAAGATTTATTGAAGAGATTTTTGCTCATATTCATTAAGATAAAACCAAACAATTAGAAATCAATAATACTAAGCATATATTTATTAAAATCAAATTTTTAAGATCAATATGCAAATTAGCCTTCCCATTCATACTGTAAACCACTATTTTGTTGTATATATAAATACAATTGCATGTTATTAGTATGTAGATATGGTCAACAGTATAAGTAATGTAAAACAATTTTATTAATAATTGAGGTATAAATAAAAAATAAAATCATGGTAAATGTGATGTAAATAACAAAGGGTATTGTGACTTGTATAGTAATATAGTTTTGTTTACAGACAGACAAACCCACAATCTCCATTATAATAAGAATTTATTCATATTTTTTTTTACTTGAAATTTTCTATTTTGTGTTTGGCTATTATTTCCCACCGTAAGCCATAAAACTTTCTTAAAACTTTTTAAAAATTCCTATTTACTTTTTGATGGTAGTGAATGATGGGAATTGTGCTAGTATATTTATATAAATAAAAAATATAATATATAAATGAAAATAAAAACGAATCCAAATTTTTACTAAATAAGATGCATAAATTCAAAAGCCAAATAGAAAATGACAGACCTGATATTGATTTGACAATTTTAACCTTTGGGGTCACTGAATGATATCAGATCGCAAAATCTGCTATTGATACTTTATTTATATATCTATTTGCAATTATTATAATCTATATTCTTTAAACAGGATGTTACTCAGTATTGACCTTCAATGCAAACTTTGAGTTAATGAAATATTATTTTACAAAAGTCAGCTGTTCCCACAAAGAACTAAATTATATTTTCACCTGTCTTTTTTTTTTTTATATTGGGTGTGTGCAAAAGTTCAAATCATTTTTTTTTTTTTTTTTTTAAATCTTATTCTTTTAATCTTATTCTTTTTCTTCTCTCACACTTTCCCAGTCCTGTCAGTTGGGGTTTTAGAATACACCGACTGCACCTTTGCAGCGGAGTAAGCGCCCCCCCCCCCCACAATGGGGCCCACCTGTTGGCTGTAGGTGGCAACCTCTGATGCTTAAGGATGGAACTCTAGTGGCTGAGCAGTCTATGACATGCAAAACTTCACTTTGGCCCTTACCTAGGCTAGATGGTGATTGGAAGGACCTCCTATGATCAATCGTCTGGTCATGTCAAGCCCTAGCACCTATATGATTGTCCTATTGCCATTATGGAAAACCCCTAACTACTTTTATCATATATGTGCAAGAAGGCAGTGGCTGAAGGTCTTAATGTCCTGGGTATGATGTTAAACTCTTTCTGATCGTGAGGTTCTAACTCTGGAGCTCTGGGGAATGTGGAGTACTGCTTTATCACCATTACTCCCAGGTCCACTCTGACCTGGAATGATAGTACCTGCTAGGGTCACATCTATGTGTTAAATAGAAAAATGAGTTTTAAAAAATACAAATTTTCAACAAAAATGAGTACCCATCAAGAATAAAACAAAAACATGTTTGGCATAAAATGACCCAACAAAGGTTGACATGTCGTAAAATCGAACTAACCAACCAACTCCCACTTTCCCATTTTCTTTCTCTTTTTAAATCAATTGTTTGAATAAATTTTCTCCTACCTAATATTATGTCTTTCTATGTCTTTTATAGCTTACACATGGCTCAGCTTGGCTGTTTGAAGTGAAATTGAGATATGGCCGCCAGAATGGTGATTGGAGCAAGAACATCTTATGACATTTGGTTGATGATAAAAGATGTTGTAAGTATCTTTTTTCTTTTTCTCTTCCGGTTGTGTTTCTTTGTAATTCTCTTTTATTAGCATTCCCAGTTGAATTTTAATTTGAGGTTATTGTTATTTAATCACGTTAGTTATATAGAGCTCTGTAAATGGAGTTCAGAACTGTTTGAATTATGCAAATATCCCCAGTGGTTCAAAAGTTATGAGAGTTTAAAGCCCCAAAATTGGGAGTACAAAAGTGGACATGATTTTATTTTTAAAAATGTCAAATCACAGACCAATTCAAAACAAGAAATTTAGTAATTTCTTCACCATTTCTTTATTATTTAGCAATTTTGATAAAACTCGGCATTCTTATGTAAAATTGTATGTTCTTTCTGATTCTGTACTCAAATTTTATATATCTCCATTCTGGAACCCATTATTTGGTGAATAAGAAGTAGGGATATCAAGTTTGTTTTTTGTTTTGTTTTTTAAAGTTTACCACAAGATTATTCAACATTTTCATTTTAATATGGCATATATACACATGTATAGTATTAATTTATATAAATAACATCACTTTGGACTTAAAATATCTTTTTAAATTTCTGCTATGTTGTAGTACATACAAGAAATAGAATAACTCTTTATATAATTTTATTTAACAAAACCTGTCCAGCTTTGTTTAAGTATAACAAATTTTTCGGCTGTTTGAAGACAAAATACTGTTTTATCTCGCCGTAAAAAATAATTCAATGGATAAAAAGATATACAAATTACATTATTTCATTTTCTTTCCAACCATATAAATATTTAAAAGTTTGGACCTGAAATACGCTAGTAATTACTTTTTTAAGGCGATAAGGCCAGAATTACGATGCCTTTTTAGAGATTGTTTACATTCAAAAATCGAGTAAATTTGCCGGTCTTCTTTTCAAAATTAAAACTTTGAGCAAAATCCCTGTCGATAGGATCATTTTTATTTCACACATTATATATGGAAATAATTCTGAGTTTGTCTTCTATTACTGGTATAGTGCTTCTTTTTTTTCTCTCATATTTCTTGAAGAAATCGCCTTCAACATTGCTCTATTGTATTTTCGCTTCCACAGGGCCTGGAAACAAAAAAATAGCTCCTGTCTCTACTTCCAGGTGTCTTCTAATTGAGTGTAAAATTTCAAGAATATTGATAAAGATTAGCCACTATGATTTTGAAAAACAAAGCGTGTAAAAATTAGTCTTTAAAAAGGTCATATTTTATGTTTTCGGCTGTCCGAAACAAAATATCATTTTAACTCTCTGTAAAAAATAATTCAATGGATAAAAACAAAAATCACATATTTATAAAGATTATTTCATTTTCTTTCCAACCATATAAATATTTTTAAGATTGGACCAGAAATACCCAGAGAAATTGCGATTTGAACCAATTAAGGTAAAAAATTGTCAATGTCCAACGATTTTACAATTTGTTTGAATTCAGTTTTCCTTCTAGACTAGTTGCCTACCCCTGGTTAAAGAGCCCAGTCTGCTCTATTATTTACCCATAGCTGGAGGGAGAGTAGTTGGATGCATACCTTTCCCAAGTCTCTTGTTTGTATATCAGTAACCGCACATGATGACTGCTCAACAAACCATTTTTTTATTTTTGATTTGAGAAAATCCCGAATTTTGACAAAATTTAGCTTGAATATTTTTTATTTTAACCCTTTATCTAGCACTGCCATCCTCAATAGATATGTCCCAAATACCATCCATTTTCATTAATTACCATTGTTTTAGTGTTTCAGAAAAATGAGTTTTTCAGAAAAATCAAAATAGAGTAAAAAACAAAAAACATTGAATTACAACCTTAGCTTAAATTGTTTGGAATTGAATATTTTACAAAATGACATAAATTTTACCTCAGTAGTGCCACCTAGTAATGTCTACAGGGGTGACAAATGTCAGCATTCATGAAAAAAATTATTTCTGAGATTCAAACTTATTTTTCACCAAGAAAGTCAGTGACTGTCAAAATCATTATCACTTTCATCATTCTCATAATTCACCATAAAATTGTCAGTCTCAAACCCTTCAAAATCACTCCCATCATCGTCACTGTCAAACATATGTAAAATACATGCATTTTGATCTGTCTCAGCTTTTTGAATCATATTATTAAATATTTCAAAATCACTCAAACTATCATCACCAAACATCCCCAACAAACAATTGGCCATTCTGAAAAGAACTTTTCAAAATCCATGCAAATATACAGCACTAAATAGCAAAGTTGGCCGCCATTAGACATTTACATCCCGGATGTAAACAAATGATCATTCAGGAATTCCAACTTCATAGGTGTTTGGTCTAAACCAATTTCTAAGAGCTGATGATCTCGGACAATTTTGAGTGTTCCAGCATTTTTGAGCGGCCAGGCATTTTGATCATCGTGCGATTTGAGGCTAAAGAGTTAAAATCTGAACATGCAACATTTAAGATTCTGATGAATATTGAAAAGAAATCTTAAATATTTCCAAAGTTACAGAGCATAAAGTAAGATTTAAATGCCCCTTCTAATCCTCTTTTTTTTCTTTTTTTTTTTTTACAAATAAACAAAAGTTCCAATTTGTTGTTTATTCATACTGTGTTTTTAGGAACATTGTTTTTATAATATTAAACCTGTCAGTCTGTAAACAAATTGAGATAACTTTACATTTTAGCATAAACTTTTCTTTGATAAGATTGTCTGCAGCTCAGCCAGTTTCACCTGTTAAACCACAATTCTAAAATGTGTTTATTGTTACGATTAGTTGGCTACAGGTTTTGGTTGAAACTGTATAAGATACAGGTCAGGTCCACAAAGAAAAACAAACAAAAACATGAATACACTTGTATTATTGTTGTTCCTTTATTCACTCTTCTAGTTTATCCTGGGGGGAAACATGTGAAACTTTGCTTTTCAGCCTAAGTGAGTGAATCCTAGATTAGACGAGAGGGCAACTTGACCAACCCAACCACCATAGGCCTGGGTCATCATGGGTTGCTCCCTTGAATATATGGAGTCCTGACTCCTGTAAAAGATAACCGCTCCTCTCAAATTGAACTCATAGAACTAAAGTACCTAAAAAAAAAAAAATTGTCCTCAATACTGACCTGACTGTACTAGTGCTGAAGACTTTTGTTTATTATGAACATTAAAAAAACTCTTTCATTCTCATTGTGAAATTCTCAATTCTATTTTATCATTTATTAAAATCTGCTGACTTCCCTAATTTGTTTAGCTATCCTTTATTTATTATTATACACAAACACACACACATCCATGTACTAACATACATATACATTACTTATGCCCACACTCAGCCATGCAGATATGCTTGCCCCAAAATATATATATATATACATACATGTCATACGTATACATACTCATATAGATTCAAATATACGTATACATACTTACATATATAGGCAATGCTCTCCTATAAAATGAATGGAGCTCTCTCCAACGGCCTTTATGTATTTATCAGTTAAATTCTCACTCCTGTTTGTAGGTTTGCTGATGGCCCAATAGTTAAGAACTCTGACTGATGATAAATCGGTCAGGTTTCAAACCTGGCAAGAGGTAGCCTGCTAACATATAGTCACACAGAGGAGACATGATACGTCAAAACACTGTGTCTGTGGATGACTAAAATATATATTGTTTCCTTGATAGGATTCAACCAAAATTGAGAACTTAAACATACATTTAAAGATTTGTGTATATATTTTTACCTCCCTTGTGTGTGTGTATATATATATATATATATATATATATATATGTGTGTGTCAGGTTTTTATTAAATTTTTCCTACTGGTAAATAAGATGCCTATATAAATTACCCTAAGCATTTATTAGTTTTAGTTTGCATTCTCTTGACCTTAGTTGCTTATTATCAAAATTGTTAAGTTGTTATCGTATTGTATTTGAAATCCAGAAAATTGTGATGTTACCAAGGAATGTTGTGAATTTTAAAATGAGTGTTTTCATCAGTTTAATCATATACTAGCAGGACCTGTAAATATACCACTGTATGATGTTTTAATTACAATTTTGATATGTTTAGAGCTATTGCTAAATAATTCATTATGTAAAAATTATAATCTTGATTTTAAGTCTCTCTCTCTCTCTCTCTCTCTCTCAAACTTTTTTCTTTCTTTCTTTTCACCCTTATGGCAAGCCCCAACCCCTTTTTATCATATGGGTGCTAGAAGGCGGTGGCTGCGGGTCTACATGTCCTGGGAATGACGTTAAACTCTATCTGATGGTGAGGTTCCAGTTTTGGAGGTTTGGGGAATATGGAGCACCCCTTCATCACCATTGCTCCCTGGTCCACTCTGACCCAGAGTGGTAGTACCTGTTAGGGTCCCATCTATGGGTTAAATAGAAAAATGTATTTATAAAAAAAATGTATTATCCATTAAGAATTGATTTATTTCAAAACTTTATCGGCATTAAATGACCCACTGAGGTTGATATGCCGTAAAACAAAACAAACCAAACCTTTTTTTTTCTTTCTTTCTTTTCATTATGTTTGATTGAAACAGATTAGCGTTATCGCTTCCACATGTTCACCCCCTCTCTTTATCTTTCGCCTACTCTCTTACTTTCTTTCTGATTATATTTTTTTCTGTATCACATATCTTTTCCTTCCCTTTCTTTCTTTATTAAAAAAACGGAATGGTCCATTATTTAGCTGAGGTGACAAACCTCATAAGAATTCTGCAGATAAGCTACACAAGATAATCAGGATTTACATTTTTTTCATTTCATCTTGGATGATTTTGACAGTCTTATTTTTAATCAGAGATGTTGCAAGATAACAGTTGGAAGATTAAGGATCAAGAGTATTAATATATAGATAGTATATTATCATTATAGATGAATATTATTATTCTCTACTCATAGTGGAGTGCCATACTCATCTTTGTTGTTATACTAACATTTCAGCTGCTGTGCTCTTCGGCCTTCTTCAAGTGTCTTTTGTCTCACTTGGTAAACTTCCAATAATTCAGAACTTGACCCTTTATTTGAATCATGGGGGTACACTGTTTTCATTTTGCCATACATGCCTTGGGGGTATCTAACATTAGCCCCCTTTTTTCATCAGAGAGGGTTAAGATGTCACATCAACTATCCTAGCAGACTAGCACCTGGAGATTGTCAGTTGAATCTCTGGTTCTAGTTCCAATAGCAGTGAAAAAGGCATAAAGTGAGATACCCCAAAAGTATGGATGGTCAGAAGTTCCACAATGCAGCTTATTCTGACTTGTCTGTTTGTCTAGGTCAGGATAAGATTAGGATGGCTGAAAATTCAAAGTATTCTAGTTAGGTGAGAATGATTACCAGGACCTGCTACTACTAACCCTAAATAGTCCTGTCATCTGGGGCTTTAGAATACACAGACTGCACCTCTGCAGGGGGTTCAAACCCCCCACCAATGAAGCCACCTATTGGCCGTGAGTGGCCACCCATGATGCTTAAGGATGGAACCCTGGTGGCTGAGCAGTCCATGACATTCAATACTCCCCTTTTGCCCTTACATAGGCTAGATAGTGGTCGGAGGGACCTCCTCTGATCAATCAGCTGGTCATGTCAAGCCCTAGCACCTATGTGATTGTCCCAACCCTATTGCCTTTATGGCAAACCCCAACCCTTTTTATCATATGTGCTAGAAGGCAGTGGTTGAGGGTCTTATTGTCCTGGGTATTATGTTAAATGATGGTGAAGTTTCAGTTCTGGGGAATGTGGAGTACCCCTTCATCACCATTAATCCCAGGTCCACTCTGTGGTAGTACCTGTTAGGTACTGATCTATAGATTGAATAGAGCAAAATGAGTTGTTTTTTGTTTTTTTTAAATGTGTTTTAAAAAAAATTGAATACTTATCAAGAATGAATAAAACAAACATCTTCGGTATAAAATGACCCATGGCATACCATAAAAACCAACCAACTTACCTTAAAACAAGGTTGGATAACTTTAAAAGTAAAATTAAGCTCTCTCTGTAACTGATTATAACAATCTAGATAGACTCGATCATGACAAATCTTGAGTAGAAATTGCTGTCAAATTAGAAGATAGTCTAGAGATTAGCTTAAGGCAGAGTTGACCTCCTGACTTAATAAGAAAGGTCAAGTTCTAATGGTTTAGGTTAAAAAGAATGTCATGTGAGTCAACAAACATGATACTGAATTACATGCAGATCTTGTGAGATGCAATAACAGCAACAATGGCAGTGCATGGTGTAATACTTAGGAAATGGAAATTGTCAACCTGACAATGATATTTATAATTTAAATCCATGCAATTATTATGCATGCATCTGGTGTGCTTTCCAAAGGTATAGTTTATATATATATATATATATATATATATATATATATATATATATAGATGAGAAAGAGAGACATGTGGTGGTAATGGTTAGAATCATAGCAAATGGACTCATCAAATCCTGGATGAGGCTGTTTGCATTTCACATAGTGCTAATACCTTGGGAAAGGTATGCATCCAACCACTTTCCCTCCAGCTATAGATAAATAGTAGAGCAGATTGGGCTCTTTTACCCTGGCTAGGTAACATTCTAAGAGAAGGAAAACTCTGAATTCAAACCTGTTAATCTCCACTTAAGAAATAGACCTTGTATCACATCCTGCTTGTGTGGCTGGGTTGGATAATATATATAATATATATATATATATATATATATATGAGTAAGAAAAGGTGTAATGAAAACATCACACAATGCTGTTAAAGAAGAAAACAATTTATAATATAATCATAGCTGATATTGATCAATATTTCGATTTTACAAAAATCATCATCAGAGCTCATTCACTCCCGTAGTTGTTTGGGTCGGAGAGGAAAGTCAAAATTCGCTACATTTATTGACAAAAGATATACATGGAACATGACCGACATATATATGGCACGAAATGCCCACGTTGGTGAATATTGTAACGTCTTTCGTTTTTTGCAGTATTAAGGTTTTTTGTTTTGTAAACTCATTTTGACTTTCCTCTCCGACCCAAACAACTACGGGAGTGAATGAGCTCTGATGATGATTTTGTAAAATCGAAATATTGATCAATATCAGCTATGATTATATTTAAAATTGTTTTTTCTTCTTTAACAGCATTGTGTGATGTTTTCATTCCACCTTTCTTACTCATATTGTCGGATTCATTTCCTTTCCTTTAACTTTATATATATATATATATATATAATTGCAACCTTGCTGTAGGGACAATATAAATAAAGGCATTATGAAGATTACTTCAAGTTTTCATCCATTAAGTGTTAAGTTTTTAAGGGCCATCGTTTGGCCTTAAAGCAGGAGTCAATCAGTGGAATTGAACCCTTGATAAAGAGTCCCTCGATAATGAATCCTTTGGTTCCTCTGGTAAAAGTTCTCAGTTCCTGGTATAGAGTCCTTCTGAACCCATCATATAAGTCCTTCCTGAGTATTGATAAAGGTCCGGTAATCCTATGTCTGTCCTCAGTGAACGCAATTGTAATTATGACCAGGGGGGGTTAAGTATTCTATCAGCCACGCAGTATGTTTAGTGATTGGGTGCAGGAATCAATCATGTGACCTTGGCTAGTCTATAAATCCAGGTGAGGAATAGAGCACACCTTATATCAAAAATAATTCCAACATTAAGCACCTTAAAATGTCAGGACGAGATTCATAAAACTCTGAAAAGAAAGGTGGGACAAATTCCTGGTATCAATGGCCGATACCTATGAAGTGCATTTAAGGCGGTCACATATGTTTGTATTCCGACAATCTTCAGCGACTGGATGCAACAAGAAACTTTTCCACTGAAGAATAATTTAAGTCCAATTACCATCGAACTGGGAAGACAAGGCAGCAAACAGTTGTAACCCAATACAATCCCGAAAGCTACAAAGTCCACTGCAAAATGACAGAGTATATATAAGACTCCACAATGTCATTCAAATCAAGCAGTCAAGCAGCCAATCAGAACTCAAGGAATGGAATCACCTAAATCACCCAGATTCATGGATGGATCATTCTTGAGTCCTATTTATATCAACTGTCTTGGACACTGCTGGAGTTGTACTTAGCTGCTGTTATTCAAACCAACAGTAGGCTAACTGACTTCAATATCCACAACAATTCATAAGAACAAAATACCCAAGACACTCCTTTTGAGGATTTGGCATATTCTGAGCCCTACCAACAGTGACCACAGTTAAGGATGAATAGCCTACAAATAACGTGATTCATCAGAAAGAGCATAAAGACAACCTGGACTGCAAATGCCTCAGTAATAAGGTTGACGTGAATGAATCAATACACTGTTGAATTGAACAACAACAACTGGCTGAGCCTGAGTGAATTTGTACATGAAGAAGTTGGTATATTTAGCATTCAGGAATATTCCATACTTACATATGGGTGATACCATTTTTGAGTCTTGATTGGCTGTGACTTTAGTGTGGTTATGGTACTTAGATAAATAATCGACCATTCTGCACTATACTTGTGGCAATGAAGGAACCGTATTGAGTTACAGCTTGCTTGCTACCATTGTCTGCCAATTTGATGGTAATCGGAATGGTGAGTATTGCTTCTACAAATACCAAATCCAATCAATGTCAAAAACAGAATTGCTTCTAAGGGAATTCATTATCACCATTATTCTTTTACCTTTGCATTATCACCATGTTCACAAAACAGGAAATTGTAAATTAAACCATCTTTTCTCTATTGATGACCTTAAAATATTTGCCAAAATAAACAACAAACAAAAAAGTTTATTTACTGTTGTCAAAATCAGAAATGCATAGTGTAATGGTTATCGTTGTAGGAAATGGACTCTGTTACCCAAGTTCAAATCCGGGACTAGGCTGTTTTATTTCACGTTTAATACTCTTTTCTCCCCAGCTATGGGTAAATAGTAGGACAGACTGGGATCTTTAGCCTTGGTATGGTAACTTGTCTAGAAGAAGAAAAACTCTAAATACAAAGCAGCTGTACTCCATTTAAAAATTAACCTGGTATGGATCCTATCTATAGTGGAGGGGTTGGGTAAATACAGATGTTATATAGTCAGTTGGTTCAGGAGAAAGAATAGATGCAACAGATATATAAGAATTAAGTCTTTTGTGTGTGTGTGTGTGTGTGTGTGTGCGCGCGCTTGTGTGCATGATAAAGAATGTAGACATATATTATGTATATACCACACCTAAATATGTGCATCTAGGACAAAGGAATTTATAGTATCACAATTTTTTTTCTTTTGTTTTCTTTTTCTTTGGAGGGGGGAGATTCAACTTTTGCCCTTACATAGGCTAGATAGTGGTCGGAGGGACCTCCTCTGATCAATCAGCTGGTCATGTCAAGCCTCACCTATGTGATTGTCCAACCCTATTGCTTTATGGCAAACCCTAACCCTTTTTTTCATATGTGCTAGAAGGCAGTGGTTGAGGTCTTATTGTCCTGGGTATTATGTTAAATGATGGTGAAGTTTCAGTTCTGGGAATGTGGTACCCTTCATCACCATTAATCCAGGTCCACTCTGTGGTAGTACCTGTTAGGTACTGATCTATAGATTGAATAGAGCAAAATGAGTTGTTTTTTGTTTTTTTTAAAATGTGTTTTAAAAAAAATTGAATACTTATCAAGAATGAATAAACAAAACATCTTCGGTATAAAATGACCCATGGCATACCATAAAACCAACCAACTTACCTTAAAACAAGGTTGGATAACTTTAAAAGTAAAATTAAGCTCTCTCTGTAACTGATTATAACAATCTAGATAGACTCGATCATGACAAATCTTGAGTAGAAATTGCTGTCAAATTAGAAGATAGTCTAGAGATTAGCTTAAGGCAGAGTTGACCTCCTGACTTAATAAGAAAGGTCAAGTTCTAATGGTTTAGGTTAAAAAGAATGTCATGTGAGTCAACAAACATGATTACTGAATTACATGCAGATCTTGTGAGATGCAATAACAGCAATGGCAGTGCATGGTGTAATACTTAGGAAATGGAAATTGTCAACCTGACAATGATATTTATAATTTAAATCCATGCAATTATTATGCATGCATCTGGTGTGCTTTCCAAAGGTATAGTTTATATATATATATATATATATATATATATATATATATATATATATATATATATATATATGAGAAAGAGAGACATGTGGTGGTAATGGTTAGAATCATAGCAAATGGACTCATCAAATCCTGGATGAGGCTGTTTGCATTCACATAGTGCTAATACCTTGGGAAAGGTATGCATCCAACCACTTTCCCTCCAGCTATAGATAAATAGTAGAGCAGATTGGGCTCTTTTACCCTGGCTAGGTAACATTCTAAGAGAAGGAAAACTCTGAATTCAACCTGTTAATCTCCACTTAAGAAATAGACCTTGTATCACATCCTTTGTTGTGTGGCTGGGTTGGTTATATATATATATATATATATATATATATATATATATATGAGTAAGAAAAGGTGTAATGAAAACATCACAATGCTGTTAAAGAAGAAAACAATTTATAATATATTCATAGCTGATATTGATCAATATTTCGATTTTACAAAAATCATCATCAGAGCTCATTCACTCCCGTAGTTGTTTGGGTCGGAGAGGAAAGTCAAAAATTCGCTACATTTATTGACAAAAGATATACATGGAAATGACCGACATATATATGGCACGAAATGCCACGTTGGTGAATATTGTAACGTCTTCGTTTTTTGCAGTATTAAGGTTTTTTGTTTTGTAAACTCATTTTGACTTTCCTCTCCGACCCAAACAACTACGGGAGTGAATGAGCTCTGATGATGATTTTTGTAAAATCGAAATATTGATCAATATCAGCTATGATTATATTATAAATTGTTTTCTTCTTTAACAGCATTGTGTGATGTTTTCATTCCACCTTTTCTTACTCATATTGTCGGATTCATTTCCTTTCCTTTAACTTATATATATATATATATATATAATTGCAACCTTGCTGTAGGGACAATATAAATAAAGGCATTTATGAAGATTACTTCAAGTTTTCATCCATTAAGTGTTAAGTTTTTAAGGGCCATCGTTTGGCCTTAAAGCAGGAGTCAATCAGTGGAATTGAACCCTTGATAAAGAGTCCCTCGATAATGAATCCTTTGGTTCCTCTGGTAAAGAGTTCTCAGTTCCTGGTATAGAGTCTTCAATAATGAACCCTTTGGTTCTCTGGTAATCATATAAGTCCTTCCTGAGTATTGATAAAGGTCCGGTAATCCTATGTCTGTCCTCAGTGAACGCAATTGTAATTATGACCAGTGGGGGGGGTTAAGTATTCTATCAGCCACGCAGTATGTTTAGTGATTGGGTGCAGGAATCAATCATGTGACCTTGGCTAGTCTATAAATCCAGGTGAGGAATTAGAGCACACCTTATATCAAAAATAATTCCAACATTAAGCACCTTAAAATGTCAGGACGAGATTCATAAAACTCTGAAGAAAGGTGGGACAAAATTCCTGGTATCAATGGCCGATACCTATGAAGTGCATTTAAGGCGGTCACATATGTTTGTATTCCGACAATCTTCAGCGACTGGATGCAACAAGAAACTTTTCCACTGAAGAATAATTTAAGTCCAATTACCATCGAACTGGGAAGACAAGGCAGCAAACAGTTGTAACCCAATACAATCCCGAAAGCTACAAAGTCCACTGCAAAATGACAGAGTATATATAAGACTCCACAATGTCATTCAAATCAAGCAGTCAAGCAGCCAATCAGAACTCAAGGAATGGAATCACCTAAATCACCCAGATTCATGGATGGATCATTCTTGAGTCCTATTTATATCAACTGTCTTGGACACTGCTGGAGTTGTACTTAGCTGCTGTTATTCAAACCAACAGTAGGCTAACTGACTTCAATATCCAACAATTCATAAGAACAAAATACCCAAGACACTCCTTTTGAGGATTTGGCATATTCTGAGCCCTACCAACAGTGACCACAGTTAAGGATGAATAGCCTACAAATAACGTGATTCATCAGAAAGAGCATAAAGACAACCTGGACTGCAAATGCCTCAGTAATAAGGTTGACGTGAATGAATCAATACACTGTTGAATTGAACAACAACAACTGGCTGAGCCTGAGTGAATTTGTACATGAAGAAGTTGGTATATTTAGCATTCAGGAATATTCCATACTTACATATGGGTGATACCATTTTTTGAGTCTTGATTGGCTGTGACTTTAGTGTGGTTATGGTACTTAGATAAATAATCGACCATTCTGCACTATACTTGTGGCAATGAAGGAACCGTATTGAGTTACAGCTTGCTTGCTACCATTGTCTGCCAATTTGATGGTAATCGGAATGGTGAGTATTGCTTCTACAAATACCAAATCCAATCAATGTCAAAAACAGAATTGCTTCTAAGGGAATTCATTATCACCATTATTCTTTTACCTTTGCATTATCACCATGTTCACAAAACAGGAAATTGTAAATTAAACCATCTTTTCTCTATTGATGACCTTAAAATATTTGCCAAAATAAACAACAAACAAAAAAGTTTATTTACTGTTGTCAAAATCAGAAGCATGCATAGTGTAATGGTTATCGTTGTAGGAAATGGACTCTGTTACCCAAGTTCAAATCGGGACTAGGCTGTTTTATTTCACGTTTAATACTCTTTTCTCCCCAGCTATGGGTAAATAGTAGGACAGACTGGGATCTTTAGCCTTGGTATGGTAACTTGTCTAGAAGAAGAAAAACTCTAAATACAAAGCAGCTGTACTCCATTTAAAAATTAACCTGGTATGGATCCTATCTATAGTGGAGGGGTTGGGTAAATACAGATGTTATATAGTCAGTTGGTTCAGGAGAAAGAATAGATGCAACAGATATATAAGAATTAAGTCTTTTTGTGTGTGTGTGTGTGTGTGTGTGCGCGCGCTTGTGTGCATGATAAAGAATGTAGACATATATTATGTATATACCACACCTAAATATGTGCATCTAGGACAAAGGAATTTATAGTATCACAATTTTTTTTCTTTTGTTTTCTTTTTCTTTGGAGGGGGGGGGTAGTTTTTCAATGTTTGTGTATTTATCCAATTCCTCTGCTATGAATAGGATGTGACAGAAGGTCAATTTTTAAGCAGAGTAAAGTTTTAGATTCAGAGTGTTCTTCTAGACTAACCAAAACTAAAGAACCCAGTCTGCCTACTATTTACCCATAGCTGGGGAGGGAGGATAGATGGATTTATGCCTTTCCCTAGGGCATTAGAGCATAAAGTAAAATACAAATAGCTTTACTCAGGATTTGAACCCAGGTCACCAATTCCATTTCCTACAATAACTGTTACACAAATTGCTCCTCTGTTTTCAATGTAGACATGAAATTAGCTTAGGAGTAAATGTCTCTCAATTGAAAATACTTTTGAGACACTCCTTGTTGGGGCTGTAGAATATATACCGACTGCACCTCTGCAGAGGGATAAGACAACCACCCCCACCTAATGGGACCACCTGTTGGCTGTGGATGGCGACGTGTGAATAAAAATTCTGGTAGTTGAGAAGTCTATGACCTGCAATACTCGACTTTGACTAAACGAGTGGGTGGAGATCAATCAGCTGGTCACATCAAGACCTTGTATTTATGATTATCCCAACAATATTGCTCTTATGGCAACCCCCCCCCCCAACACTTTTTATCATGGGTGCTAGAAGGCAGTCACTGAAGGTCTTAGTGTCCTGGGTATGACAATAAACTGTATCTAGTGGTGAGTTTCTAATTCTGGAGCTCTGAAAAGTATTGGGTACCCCCTCATTGCCATTACTCCCAGGTCCACTCAGCCCCGGAGTGGTAGTACTTGTTAGAGTCTGATCTATGGGTGAAATAGATAAAAAAAAAAAAGTTTTTAAAAACTAAATACCCAACAAGAAAGAATAAAATACAAATGTCTTCTGCATAAAATAATCCAACAAGGGTTGACATGCCATAAAATCCAACCAACAAAAAATAAACTTTCAATGAACATGACCAAAAATTCTTTGATATCTTTATCAATAGATCAAAATTCTTGTTTAAACACACAACTTATTAGTCCTCTTTTTCTTCCCCCCCCCTCATCTTCTTAGTGGGAAAGTGGGGGGGGGTCTCTTTTCTTCTGTTACCCTGTTTATGTTATTATCCACAACAGATGATTTTGTTAATATTTTTATTTACTATTCCAGTTGAAAATTTCTTCTCAGAATGTTTTCTTAAACTGATAACCACTTGTAAAATATCTCTGGGGTTTTTGTTGGGTTTTATTATGTTTTCCATTTTCTTTATTTAGTTAGAAATAAGAATCAATTTCCTAAACACAAGATATTTCCTCCTCTTGTAGTGTGTATGTATGTTGTGTTTGTGTGTGTGTATGTATGTGTATGTGTGTGTGTGTGTGTGTGTGTGTGTGTGTGTATGTATGTGTGTGTGTGTGTGTGTATGTATGTGTGTGTGTTTGTGTGTGTGTTTGTGTGTGTGTTGTATGTGTTGTGTGTGTGTATGTATGTGTGTGTGTATGTATGTGTTGTGTGTATGTATGTATGTGTGTGTGTGTATGTGTGTGTGTATGTATGTATATATATGTGTGTTGTGTGTGTGTGTGTGTGCATGCATATGTGTGTGTGTATATATATGAGTGTGTTGTGTGTATTTGTGTTTGTGTGTATATGGTGTTTGTGTGTGTATATGTTTGTGCTTGTTTGTGTTGGTGTGTGTATGTATATATGTTTGTGTGTATGTATATGTATGTGTGTATATATATATGTTTGTGTATATGTGTGTATATATATGTTTGTGTGTATGTGTGTATATATATATGTTTGTGTATATGTGTGTATATATATGTTGTGTATATGTATATATGTTTGTGTATATGTGTGTATATATATGTGTATATGTGTGTATATATATGTTGTGTATGTGTGTGTGTGTGTATATGTGTATGTGTATGTGTGTGTGTGTATATATGTGTGTGTATATATATGTGTGTGTATATATATGTTGTGTGTGTATATATATGTGTGTGTGTGTGTGTGTGTGTGTGTATATATATGTGTCTGTGGTATATATATGTGTCTGTGTGTATATATATGTGTGTGTGTATATTGTGTGTGTGTGTGTATATATATGTGTGTGTATATGTGTGTGTGTGTGTGGTATATATATGTGTGTATGTGTGTATGTTTGTGTGTTGTGTATATGTATATATGTGTGTGTATATGTGTGTATATGTTTGTATGTTTGTGTGTGTGTATATATATATATGTGTATATGTGCGTATGTTTGTGTGTGTTGTATATATATATGTGTGTGTATATGTGTATGTTTTGTGTTGTGTGTATATATATATATGTTTGTGTATATGTATATGTGTGTGTATGTGTGTATGTATGTGTGTATATATGTGTGTGTATATATATGTTGTTATATGTATATATGTTTGTATATATGTATATGTGTGTGTGTATATATGTTTGTATATATGTATATGTGTGTGTTATATATATATGTTTGTGTATATGTAATGTGTGTGTGTGTGTGTATATATTGTTTGTTTGTGTACATGGATGTGTGTGTTATATATATAATGTTTGTTTGTGTATATGTGTGTGTGTGTATATATATTGTTTGTATATATATATGTTTTGTGTGTATGTGTGTGTGTGTGTATATGTATATGTTTGTTTGTGTATATGGATGTGTGTGTGTGTGTGTATATGTTTGTTTGTTTGTGTATATGGATGTGTGTGTGTGTATATGTTTGTTTGTTTGTATATGGATGTGTGTGTGTGTGTGTGTGTGTGTGTGTTTGTATATGTTTGTTTGTGTATATATGGATGTGTGTGTGTATATGTTGTGTGTGTGTGTATATATGTTGTATATGGATGTGTGTGTGTGTTTATATGTTTGTGTATATGGATGTGTTGTGTGTGTATATA
>CM042171.1:26131347-26168847 GCA_023376005.1 Doryteuthis pealeii | reverse complement strand
GATAAGCTTGTCTAAATTTTGAATGTAGCTCCTACTATACCTTTGCAAATGACCCAAGAGGGTCACAGGGACCACAGGTTGGGAATCGCCAATTTAAAAAAAAAAAATTTTTTTTTTTTTTTTTTTTTTTTTTTTTTAAGAAAAGAAAAAAGAAATATCAAAGCTGGGATTGTATAGTTTTAAATGTTTCATTACTGTCTCTGTTTGCTTTTATGGAAATTTTGGATTAAACAAAAAAAATTCAATTACTTTAGAACAACTATCATTAGAATCTGGAATATTTCATGTAGAATCTGGAATATTTCATATAAATCTTAATAAGTCTGTCTCATAATAATTTTTTTAATATTTAGTCTATACAAATGTAACATGCTATAGGACAGAAGAACAAAAATAATTTAAGTATGCATGTATGTAAGAAGTATCCCCTAGTAAAGTTTGAACCCATTACTGGACCAAGAGTTACCTTTCTCTTAGATAGGTTGCCCACCAAGGCTAGATGACATAGTTTTCCCTTACTAAATATCCATTTGTCTGTATTGCTTGGAAATATCAGTATAAAACTGGAAGAGTTCACATCAAAATGACAGGAGTACTGCTGTATGGCTGCACTACCTGGACTGTAACAAAGCGACTAGAAAATAAACTAGATGGGAGCTGCACAAGAATGCTGCATGTGATCCTGAACAAGACGTGAAAACAACACCCCATAAGAAAACAGCTGTACGGCCACCTGCCACATATCACCCAAACCATCTGAGTAAGATGGACAAGACCTGCAGGACACTGCTGGAGAAGCAAGGACGAAATCATAAGTGATGTCCTCCTGTGGAAGCCAGCACATGGGCACGCCAGTGTGGGCCGACCAACAAAGACGTACATTGACCAGCTCTGTGCAGATACAGGATGCTACATAGAGGACCTCCCGAGAATGATGAACAATAGGGACGGATGGAGAGAGATTGTCATGGATATCCATGCTAACAGTGTGACATGATGATGATGATGATTTTATGAAGGGATCAAAATTTTTAACTTGGATCAGAGTAGCTCCTTCACCTTCAGACTGCTATCTGAGTGTTGTATCTGTTCCTCTTTATATAGGTTATATATATAGGAAAATATAACAAAAAAAATTATAAGTGTGTGTGTGTGTGTATTAAGTATTTTAACTAGAGTTATGGTTTTATATTATGATTCAAATTTATTAGGAGTCTGAGTCTGTATGTTTTTACCAATTCCCACTCCAATAACCCTAAATTGCTTCCAATTCCTGATTTTAACATACTGGTAAAATTTAGACCAATGATCAATGAGGATGATAATGATAAACAAAAGCACCAATCTAGCACAAAAAGAATACAATAGCAGGTATTACTGGGTGGGAAAGGTGATCCACTGGGAATTGTGCAAGATACTAAAATTTGTCCATGTGGACAAATGGTTTATGCACAAACCTGAATCTGTCCTAGAAAATAAGACATAAAATTCTGAGATTTTGAGATACAAATGGATCACTGAATCCCAGTCAGAAGACCTAGTGTTAATCAAAACAACCAGACCTTACCATTTATTAGATGTTACTGTTCCAGGGAAAATAAAAGAAAGCAAAAATATAGACAAATATGTGGATCTTGCTAGAGAGCCGAATAAAACCTGTGGAACATGAAGGTAACAGTGATACAAGTTGTGGTTGGTGCCTTTGGAATGGTTGGTGTTTTTGGAATATTAAACTTATAAGCAAATGTAATAATTATTATGAGACAGTAATAGTTAATTTCTGTCCCATAATAGTTGTTACACTTAGTGTATGAAATGTATATACAAATGTAATATTTATTATGGGACAGAAGTAGAATATCTTAAGATATATCAGATGCATTCCATAACTATTCATAATTATGAAATTAACCTGAGTTACTAAAAATTAAACTGATAAAAAAAATTGTTTAATCTTTTAATGAAATTTTATGGAAATATGTACCCAATTGAATTTTAATTATTTCTCCTAGTTTGTGCCTCCATATAGAAAACTTTAGATCATCTTCTGAAAATGTTGCAAGAGATAATCTTTACAATCATTTTATTATTCTATTATATCTGACTAATTGATATTTCTAAGAATCATCGCCTGTTCTTTTATTATCTAATTCAGTGGTTCATAAACTCTGCACCTTGGTTCATTGGTGCATTATGTGATGTTGTAATTGTTGGAGTCAATTAGTCAGTTTGCTAAGTCTGAGTGAATTTGACATGAAGCAGCTCAGGAATATTTCATATTTGCATATGAGTGATACCATTCCCTGAGTCCTGATTGGCTGCTGACTTGAGTGGGGCTATGGTGCTTAGATAAATAAACCACCATTCTGCTTGTGGCAATGCAGGAACCATATTTGAGTTACGGCTTGCTTGCTACCTTTGTCTGCCAATTCGACGGTAATTGGGCTTCTACAGTAATGTGTACAATCTGAAAAAGTATAGAGAAAACCAGCATAAAAGGAATGACTCTTATTGAAGTAGAGCATTTAACAACTATGGAACAGAAATTAAACTTTTATTTTCCATCATTAAACATTGAAAATTATTTAAAATCCATTTTTGAATTTTTTGTATAAAGTGTGCCAAACTATTTTTGTTGCTTGTAAAGTATGCCGTTTTGAACAAGAAAAAAATTGACAACTGTTGACCAAATTTATTTAGCATTTGTTTTGCATTTTTGTTATATGAATTTTTATTAAATAAAAATTGTTCAGTAAGAATTTTATTTAGAAATTATATGAAGATCATTGAATAAATATTGAAAAAATAAGGCCAACTCTAAACCAGTGGAACTAGAATTGATTTTAACTGAAAAGAATAGATTTTTATACACAATATAGTTCCTGGTGACTTAATATTTTGATATTCAATTATATATATATATATATATAAAATGTGTGTGTTGTTAATAGCAAATATCTCCATGATAGGATTCAATCAAAATAGTGAACTCAAATGTACATATAAATAAACTTTACATAAATACATACACACATATACAGAATATAAATAAATGAAAATTGATCAGATATAAATTTATTTCAGCTTGTTGACTTTTGAGGAAATCAGATTTGAAAAAATCCAAGATGAAAGCAGGACAACCCAATTTAACAAACAATTGAATCCAATAATTATAAAATTTACTTAAATTTATTTACAAGTTTGGAATATTATCCAAATTTAAAGATATTTTAGATCAGTGAAATTAGGAGTTTATTATCATATTTGGGAAATGGTCAGTAAAAAAAGAAAAGATAAATACATGTTTATTTGTTTTGATTGAGAAAGATATTAAATATCTAAATTAGTCACTATGGACATAACCTGCAACATCAGATAACAAATTACAAAAATCTGTTCTTTTGAGAGAAATCATCTGGGTTTAATGGATTGGAGTTGAGCAAATGAAAGAAAGGAGATGGTTTACAAAATCATATTAACATGTTTTGTGAGAAGTCTAGTAGCATCAATGAGGCTAGACCCTCTATTGAAACACATTATTTTCCAAACTGTCTTCTCATTCCATTGGATTCCATTCCAAACACACACACACACACACATATATATATATATATATATACACACACACACACATACCTATCATGTCTATTATCAAGTACTGAATTGTGGCCAGCTAATTTGATTTTTTTTTCCTCTAACAAATCAAAAGTGTCTTCTTTAATGTCTGCCTGGCATTAGTTGTAAATTTTCTCTGAAGAAATGGACATTTTTCCTAATCTATTGGGTCGTCAGGCTGCCATGCTAAATTATTCTCCTTTGTGGCATCTCTCATGGCAAATTGAGTTGCTTGGCATTGCCCATCTCCTCTCTCTGACCAAAAGATTTGTTCAAAATATTTCTTACTGGCAATCCTGTTACACAAAAGGCATTCCACACCCACACTGCACTCACTGCCATTTGTAGTGTGAATGAGTACAACTGAATGGATGATTATCTGCCCTTGATAAGAAGAACTAATTCAGCAGGGATACATTTAACCTGTTGATCTACTGTTGGGGTGAGTGGGAGCCTCAAATTAAACCTGTTTGCTGCCTCCCCCCTCCTGATGCCCATGACTGCCAGTATATTATCTATCATCTATTTCCACAAACCAACAACCACCAATATTGCCTTTTAATTTAATTTCTTTATTATTAATATTATTATGGAGGCAATAATAAAAATTGTCTTTTTCTTTTTCTTTCTTTCCTTGTTTAATCTGATTGATATTTATTACTAACTGTTGCCATTGTTGTCTTATTATACCGAAACTCTTTGTTTGAATCTTATTTTTGCCAAAACTAATGTACAAAACTGCTGGTTGCCTCTTTGCATTGATGAAAAATGCTTGGTTCTTTTGTGATACAATTTTTATATTGGATATTAAGCTACCTCTATTATATCCGGAAAAAAAAGAGATCCTGCTTGCATTTGAATCTTTGGTGAAAGGACATTTCCTTGTCTGTTCTAATATCACAGGGGAACATCACTTACAATTAACAAAAGAAAACTTATCTATTTTATTCAAAAGGTGTTTTATTCCACAATTAATTCAAAATAATTTCCAAGAGTCAAAATAAATATAAAATTTTCTTTACTTTTTTAATTTTTTAAATTAAATTCAAAATTCAAAATTAATTCAATTTTTAAAATTGTAAGTGACTTTTGTTCCACCCAATTTATAAGTTTCATTAAATATGGCTGACAATGATTGTGTGTTCATTTTTTTTCTTACAATTAAAATGCCACAAGGTTTTATAAAAACTGTTGAAACCTTCTTTTTTGTTTTTTAATTGTGGAGTATCCTTGACCATCATTGGATTTCAAACATGCTAGATAACTTGTGCTCCTGATAATGACCAACAAAACAAATGGTCAAAAGTACTTCAACTACTTCTTAAAAAATAATCTTCTGCCAAATATTGATGAAGGATTTATAAAAATATACAACCTTCATCATCAATATTTGCTGTCAGGGAAAAAAGTGAATAAATAATCAATATCCATCATATTTCATGAAATCTGTCTAAAAGAGAATTTTCTACCAATAATATATATATATATATATATATATATATATATTTCATTAGACTGAATTCAGGAGTGTAATTTTTTACCATAGTCTACCGGACAGATGTTAGTGGAATATGAAATGAAGTCCAATGTTTTCCTTAGTTTCATTTTTATTAAAAGTATTCATCCCAGTTGAGAAATTAAAAATTGGACTTCATTTCATATTCCACTAACATCTGTCCGGTAGAGTATGGTAAAAAATTACCCCCCTCCTCAATTTACAGTCTACCTATCCTTTCTGTGCCTGATATTTCAAGTCTAATGTGAAATAATCTGTTTACTGCTGACTTTTCTAAAAACTGCCATTATATATATACAACACAAAATGGGGAAAATTATTTGATAGAGTATTTATTAAGTTGAACATTTCATCCTTCAAATAATGATTTGGAATTTTTTTAATTTTATGAATGCTAGATTGGCTATGGCAGCCTAATTAGGAATGCCAATTGTTATATGAACAAAAAAATCCATTGAAAATTCTGCTTAAATTATTATCTACAGTGAATTAAAAGATTTGAAAATTTAAATGTGAAATAAAAAAAATTATAACTAAATAGCAAATTATGATTAATGAATATTGGTGTTCAATTTCATTCAATAACATAGGATTCAATTCAACTGGGATTTTCTTTTGTTTTAATTGTAACTTTGCTAGAAAATTTGATAGATTGTCATTTGGTTGTTTTAAAGAAATCACCACTGATTCTAGAAGTTTTCAATATTTTTTTATTTACTTATAAAGTAACATTTGAGCATAATAGTTTAGATAATAGTCATAAGGACAATTTAAAAAATTTTTTTTTCCTCACATTTTAAAGATTCATAATGAGTGGTGTTCCTAATTACATTACCAATGACAAGTAACTTTATCAACAGTTTTTGTGTTCTTTCTTGAAATTTCAAATTTTTCAAAATCCATTATCTGATGAAATCCCATAGAGGGAGTTATAATAAATAAATAATACTCCATTAAATATTGATTTTCACATCATACTTTTCTTCCATATAAAATTTCTAAACAACTAAAAAAAAGAAAGAAAAAAAAAAACTTGCAGGTATATTTACATATGCTCAACTCTGCCATGTTTATAAAAAGTAGCATTTTCTGTTCTTTTTTTCTTTTTTTCTCTTTTATTTTTCTACTTTCAATTTTCTTCATAAAATTTTCCCCTATTGTCTGCCTTGTCCATCATTGTGTACTTTTATTTAGAACTAGACAACTCTTGAATCCTTTGAGTTCCCATTGTAACCACTGTCCATGATGATATTGATACTTCTATTTAAGAAGAGGTGAAAGATTCTATTTAACATCTCAAAGTTCTATTGAGAATTTTGATGATTGAAAAAGAATGCCCAGTTTGAACACTGACCTCACAAAACTATCATTATAAATTGGACTAAAAATTGTTCTATTCTCTCAGAGCATTTTAAGTGTATTGCTCTTATGAAAATCTTGCTATCATGTGCCATTTTTACTGGGTTATGTTTACTCACATTCACACATATAGTATAGGAGAAATCAAAATTAAATTTCACAAACTTCTTGTTAAATATTACCTTACAAATATTGAGTGCATTTTTTAGTTTTTACAGCTAAAGTGGTCATACTACATAATCTTATTTTTAATACATAATATATATATATATATATATATATAATGATAAAAATACCTAAGTAGAGGCAATAATAAATATAATCTAATGAGTCAGACGAACCTACTATTAGTTTCGCATAAAGCTTAATCAGATTTTAGCCCTGAAGAGCTTTATGCGAAACTAATAGTAGGTTCGTCTGACTCATTAGATTATATATATATATATATATATATATATATATTATAAAAATGTGAATTTTAGTTATATGTTGATGATAGTTCTTTAGGTTTGTTTTTTTAACCATTGCTGCTCATAAATATAATGATCAATACTAATTCCAGGAATCAGAGAATATTTACTTGGTGGTGAAGTTCAATAGTAAATTGTACAAATAACAATATTATATTATTATTTTAACAAACACTAAAAATAAAATCTCTGTTATCAAAATAGGAGGAAATCTTTAATTTTATATATTTTATGTATCTGTACCTACGAAGATTAATGTTTCAATTTATTCAAGATTAAACATACAGATAATCTAGCTGGATTACAGAAAATGATCACATATATCAATACAATATAGATATTAGCATGAAAATATGAGTGTATATATAATGTTTTGGATAAGTGGTTGCTAAAAATGAAACTTTAAAAAAAAAGGTTCTCTATGCTTTCATAAGCCAAACCAATTTAAAATATTAAAGGGCCACAATTCTAAGTACTGCCCATAAGTCAGTTTAACAGTGACTATATATGATCATAGGCTGATTATCCATCTAATGACCTTATGCATCCACTGTATGTGTAACTCTGAGTCATGGGCAGTACTTAACATTGTAGCCCTTTTTTAATATTTGAAATTTCATTCACGCACACACATCTTTATTTTCTGCATTACGGTCAAATCATGCTGAAAGCACTGGTTCCCACTAGATCACCAAATTTAAGCAACAATGAGCCTGTTCAGCACTTAATTGGGTGACCACTTAAGCAACAGCAGGTACTGTAAGCAACCTGATTCCTTTGTCAAAATGTCTTGATTCAACATTAAATGACCCGAAAGAGGTTGAAATGCCATAAAACAAACCAACTTTTATTGTGATGATCTGTTGTTTACATAACACAGCAAAAACAGCAGACCACCCACCAGCAGACCACCCACCCACCTAATTTTTATTTTTATATTACACTGACAGAAAATACAATTCCAACACCCTCTTAACATCCTGTTGAGAATTTTCCAAGTCCAGAGCCACATTCCTATAAGGATTTATCAAAAAATGGCTAAAAATGGCCTTTTCATTTAAAGTTACCCAAGATATTTCCCTTAAATCAAAGACTTCTAAATATGTTTAATATTACATTTAAACAAAGGCTATTGTTTGGGGCAGATTAGGAAATGTGACTTCTGGTCGTGTGGAATGAGGCAGCATAAGAGGTTAAGAGTTAAATGTATTTTTTGAATCCCTCTAGAACAAAAGGTACAATTAAATCTCACTGAAATAAATGATCACATTGACACAGATTAATTGATTGACATGTTCCAAATGAAGATGAGGTCAAATGTAAATAGTGTACAAAATAAGAACTCTTCATCTTGAAATTTTGACAGATAACCTCGCTGTTTGCTGGACAGACAATCTTTCATATGCTGGATTACAATTTTGGTGGGACATTAACATTTTACCTCTAATATCTTGTGGATATTGAACCTGAAATTTCAAGTTCATTTGATAGGCACACATCATCCTTTCACATAGCCGTACAAGAACATGATTATCATACATAGATCTGTACCATTTATTAAGTTCAAAATAAAAAAAAATATTTTGGAAATGTTAAAAGTTCCATGTAATATTGATCCTGTCAACTTTTTTGTGGGACATCAAACCCCCCCCCCCCCATTGCTGAGGGTAGTGCTGCAGTTTCTGTAGCAAGTTGGGTTTTTTCCTTTTCCAAGATTAGTTTGCCTACCTACAAGGCTAGAGAGCCCAACCTGCCCTACTATTTACATAACTTGAAGAGAAGACCCAAAGGCATGTAAGCTCAAAGTGAAGCTGTCCAAGATTTGAACTCTATTCATCATGTCCATTTCCTGTGACGATAACTGTTACAACACTGACACCTCCAACTATTGTAGTTTTTATCAATTGACATCTAAATGCTAAAAATAAGGGGTCCACCAGAATAGAAGGGGTCCTTGAGTTTTCAAAGTTTCAAAACCATTGCTTTAGAGTGCAAGAATATTCATAAATCTTCCTTCTGAAAATTGAGAAAAGTTCTAATTTGCCTTGGACCTGTGTGCGCTCTATGAAAAGTGTTACACACACACACACACACACACACACACACACACATATATATATATATATATATATATATATATATATATATATACACACACACACACAGTTTATTGTATATATATGTAGATATTTTGATATGATAATAGAAGCAGAACAGATAATCCACGTGTATAATATATATTTATTTTGCATATTATCTTAATCATTCTAACCTCTTGGGACCAGAGTAATCTTTCTTTTCTTTTTTTTTTTTTTCTTTTTAAACCGATTTTTAAATTATTTTTAACGCCCTTTTTTTGGCAGGACACATACACACACATATATATCTAGCTGGTTCAAAGTGATTAATGCAGATGATATTCACTTACAGTAGAATGATTGATCACAGTATCAAGAGCACAAAACTGTAATGCTTATCTCAAAAGCCATTCAAAATAAGTTCTTCTATGACTTTATGCAAAGTTATAGGAGGTCATTGTTTGTCTATAAATGATATCAAGCCTATTTTTGTATTTGTTTCATAGATTTTATTTTAAAAGTTTTTTCACTGGAAAAAATAAAATGATGTTAATTTTGTTATTTTAAAACTTTTGTGAGTACGAACACCTCACCTGTATTTTTGTAGATTTACAAAAATGTTTTTATGTGAAATATTTGATTTTAACATTGTTATTATTTTACCTATCCACCCACCTACAGATTTTTTTTCCTTCTTTCTCTTTTTTTTCTTTTTTAATTTTTTTCTTTAAAGATAATGAAAACTTGCACACTTTTTTTTTTTTTTTTTTTTTTGCTTCTTCCAATTGTTGAGTTCCATGTTAAGTTTACAATATTGATTCTAAATTATAAACAATCAAATCTCTTCATCACTTTCTCAATACAAACTATGGGCATCCTGGGTGGGACATTAAACTCCATCCAGTGGTAAAGCTGTATATCTGGAACTTTGGAAAGTGTGGAGTTACTCCTTCACTGCCATTACTCCCAGGTTCACTTTAACTTAATGTTAGGGTCCCATTTATGAGTCAAATAGATCTGTTTGAAAATGATTATTATTGAATAGGAATGCTTGAAACAGTATGACTGTGTGCAAATAAATTATTATTATTAAATTGTTGATTGAAGCTATATAATTATATATGAATTATTAATATTAGTTAGGAATAATTGAAACCCTACAACTGTGTGCAAATTATTAGTATTATAAAATGCAATTAAAAAAATTGATAGCAATGGAACGTTGAAAATATAAATAGTTATTAGCAGTGAAAATATTTACAAATGAATCAAATTTCAACTTTAAATAACTCTTAAGGATTTGATATGCAGTTAAACAAATAAACCAAAAATATTTTAAGGGTTAGCTAATTTTAGTTTTTAAAATATATAAGAGTAAATCTTAATATACTTGTTGCTACAAATCATTGTAAAAATATAGAAACTGTTAAAATGAATGTACCATTGAATAGTCAAAGAATTTATTATGTTAACTTGTATAACCATAAAAAAGTGATGGTAATATTTAAGAAATTTAGAAATTTTCCTCAATATTAAAATTAAAGATAATTGATTGTCTGCCTTGTTTTTGTTATAGATGAAAACAATTATTATAAAAATATATAATAATGAAATTATTGCATACAATCCTCAGGTGCACCACAACTCATCAAAGGCTCATGTATAGTAAATAGAATAATGTATTAATGTCATTAATAAAATAGCATTTAACAAAGGCAACAATATACTAAACATTTTCAATAACTAACGCACTAATCTTAGCCACCTAAAAAAATATAATAGACTCTCCTAATTTGAAAGAACAATAGATAAAAGAATAAATAAATCTAAATGAGAGAAGAAAAAAAAAACCTTAACACACTACAACCTACAATCCCCTGATGATGACCAATGAAATTGTTGAAAGTGCTAGGGTAAAAACTATGGGACAGTTCCTTGACCAGATGGATCCTGAATTACAAAAAATGACTAGACAACTAGAAAAGCTAAGGATAAAGAAGAAATATTCCATGGTCTTTAACAGTACCTGTATAGAATATATATATATATATATATATATCCTTATAAATGAAAGTAATTTTAAGATCTCCATATATCTGACTCTACTTTAAAAGTTTATCTAGAAAACCAATAAAAATTTAAGAATTTCTTTTAACACAATGTCTCTTGTATAGACATCAATTGTCTTAAATTTAAAAAAAATATCCTATTAAACTGACATTCAACATTAAATAATTATGGAATTATATAATATTATTAATTAATGATTATTAATGCATTTAATTATATCATATGCAATTAATATATAATTATTTAATTTAATTAAATTAATTCAAAAGTCCACAATATTATATAATCCTTATAAAGATCAATTTCTTTTATTCCTCTAGTGAGACCAGGTTTTGAGTGTAGAGTGTATTTTAAATAAATATAATCTATCCTGCCGTGGTGTAATGGTTCACAAGCTTGTCATTCAGATTTATGATTACTGAATAGAGAGTTCATTCTTCACTGGATATCGCATTAAAAAAAAAAATCTCTATAAAAATCACCTTGTGTTAATCCGAGCTGGTGGGAGGTCAGGAAAATATTTTTTTTAATAGATTATAGTTATAGTAGTAATAGTAATTTTAACAAATGCAGTAAATATTTTTTTATGTTAAACCATTCCCCTTCCCTTGTCATGTATAGATTTTGTTTTGTACAATAAAATTAATTCTGATGAAGCTATCCTCATAGTGAAACATGTCAAATTGATTTTTCAATTTTTGTTTTCTCATAAAGAGTTCTAATCTTTTGAAAAAGTCTTTTTTAAATTTTTCATCTTCTCTTGAGAAGTCATTTACTAAGCTTAGTTTGGCACAAGGCCAGATGTATAGGGCACCCAATGAGAATTTGACATACTAATAATGGTTTGTTAGACTAGTTTGTTAACCATTACACTATGCTTGGCACTCCTCCTGTTTCTGAGTAGATTCTACAGGTGAAGTATATCGAGTGGATCTCAGTCTTGAGTTTATTGTCTTTTCAAATTTAAATAATTTAAGGATGAATATAGAATTAAACAAATTTCCATTTGATTAATGAAAAAATTTGATGGTTGTTGGAAATCTGGCAGATTAAAAGGGAGGGGTGAGGATTTATAAAAAGTTTTGGAATCAATATCCATCAAGCTTATATTTTGAACAACGCTATATTGTGGGGCTGGGGACTCTTTTTCTTTCTTTTTTAATTTTTTTTTTGTGTGTAATTTGGTTATATTTTTTTTTTTCAAATTAATGACCAATAGTTTTAAGAATGTTAAACAACCATTGGTATCTGATTCCTGACTATTTCTATTACATTCTTTAAAATTAGCCCTCGAACAACCATCAAAATATTATTAAAAAAACTAAAAAAAAAAAAAAAACTGAATGAGAAGAAATTAATATTATTGCCTTTTTAAATTGTGCTTCCATTTAAAAGAATTTTGGAAGCTCCAAAATTCTTTTATTCTTGTTCAACATGGTGTGTTGTAAAAAATGTAATTTGTCTTTGTTAAAAGAAGTTTCTATTATTTTTACTCCTTATGAGTTTTCCACACCTGTAATAACTGGTGGTTTGTTACTAGAGTCTAAGTGACAGCAAGTCTCTTTATTAGCTCTTCAGGACTTTTCTTGCCAATTTCATCAGTGCTGAGTTCTGTACAGTTTTAATTCTTCGGATTTATTATTTTCCTATTCTCTCTTTTAGATTCTTGGAGATTATTCTAAATGCTCCAACTACAATTGTCACCTTTGTTTAAAATCTCTGAGATTTTGTTTTCCTTTTTAAGATCTGTTGGACAGCCAAGTCCACTAGCTGACACATTAATTTCTTCTTGTTTATTACAATTTGGTCTTGTCTTCTGGCCAAGATTGGGGGATCTGTTTTTAAAGTACCAGAGGATTTCTGGGTCTCATTTTCTAGGACAGATTCTGGTTTGTGTATGTACCATTTGTCTGTAGGGTTAAATTTTAAAAACTTTGATCATTTTCTCTGCCCAGTCATACCTGTTCTTGTACTCTTTCTATGCCAGTTTGCTGTATTCAGTTTATAGTTTATTCTTTCATCTCTCTCTCTCTCTTCACCTACACTTGTTAATCTCTTGGCTTCTGTCTATTCTAGCTTTTACATAGTTATTATGGTGTTATTTTGGGCTACTATTGATAATGATTTTGAATCCCTCTTAAAGTTTCCTTTTTAAAACTATGATATATATATCGGTTTAGCTCAGTCGGTAGAGCATAGAACTAGGAACCACAAGGTTCTGGGTTTGATACCGGCCCTTGCCAACAGCGTATAAGTAGCATGAGGATCTGTGTGGTAATGTAAGGAGCTGATGGTAGGTGTGGCGCTCCTCCTCAGATGCCAAAAACAATCTCTTTGGTCTAGTGCTAGTGAAAAGGAGATAGACTCCCTCGCTGTTTGGCTGATACCGACTTTAAACCAACTTTACTTTTATATATATATATATATATATATATACATATATATATATATATATAATGTAAATTAGAGCAGGATTATCTACATTAATATTTACAGAGAATTTATCTTTCCTCTTTAGCCAAATGATTTGATAGTATTATTACTAGTGGATATACCACAGTATGATAATTTAATTATTACAATGTTTGATATGTTTACTTAAGAGCTATTGTAAATAGTTCAATATATAAAATAGTATAATCTTGATTTAACTCTCTCAACCTTTTTTTTTTTTCTTCTTTCCTTCTTCTCATTATGTTCAATTGAAACAGATTAGTGTTATTGCTTCTGTGCGTTCACCCCTACACTCTTCTTCTTTCTTCTTTATTATATTTTTCTGTGTAGCTTGTCCTTTTCTTCCCTTTGTTTCTTAATGATAAAAACGGTATGGCCCATTATCTAGCTAAAGTGACGACACTCATAAGAAATAATTCGGCGGATAAGCAACACCAGATAATCAGGATCGACATTTTAGCATTTCATCTTAGATGATTTGAACAGTTCATTTTTAACGAGAAGGATAATGACGGTCAGAAGATTAAGGAACAAGAGTATTAATAGAGAGGGGAAAAAAATAAGGACAATTATTTTAATTGTTAGGTAAGTTGTATGTTATGCATAAAACTGTGTAATTAGAAATTGGTTGTTAACCCCTTAGAACCTTCAACCTCCACCCACCATGTTCATGACCCACCTCTATTCCAATATACTGATAGGTAAATGAGAATAACTCTGAGACACTCCACGCACACACACACACACATAGGGCTTGTGACTGAAAAATAGCTGAAAATATTGTAATATACTATTTAACAGGCAGATTGGCTGTATTATTGCTAAGCAATAGTGATGTAGAAATGAGTATTTCCAAGTGAGATTGACATTATTTACTTCTAGGCTGATTGAATTCTAAGTGTTGACTTAATTTCCTGTAAAGAATTTCTAAAATGAGAAGAAATTTAAGGATGTTGTCAAAAATGATCAGTTGGTTTAAAACTGTATAAAACTCCTTTAAAAAGGAGATTTGAATATTATCTTACAATATAACTGTACTAAGAATGATATGTTGTGTCATGCAGGAAGATAAAACATTAAGATAACACTAATCTGTGATAAAATCTTAATCTTAATCTTTCCATTTTATTTTAATGGTCTTTTTTTTTTTCTTTTTTTTTCTCTCTAACTCATTTCTAGTATAGTGACATCCTTTTGCAAGATTCAACTATCTTTAAACAAGGTTTCTTTCTATTTGCATACATATATATTTCTACTATATATGTATCTAAGTGTGTGTGTGTAATATATATATATATATATATATATATATATATATATATATATATATAATGTGTGTGTGGGTGCATATACCCGGTGAGATAGTCTAATACTTCACTTGATAATTGTGGCTGTGATGTTTTGTGACTCATTAAAGATGAAAGAATTAAAAGTCCTGATTCCTGCTACAAAGAAACTCACTTGAGTTCTCAATATTTTCCAGTGAAACTTATCTATTGAAATTTCAAACCATTATTATTATTATTATTATTATTATTATTATTATTATTATTATTATTCTACCGGTCTCTCTTTCTGGCTCCAATGTTGCTGGTTTAAATAAATATTTTTATATTGCTTCTATATTAATGTCTTTGTTTTTATTTTTCAAAAATTCATTTGTCTCTCACATGAGTTAAGAATTTTTTTTTCAATGTTTTAATCTAAATTTGTTATTTCTATCATCCCTATTAAAATTGTTGTACAAATCATTGCAGACAAAAAGGTAAGTGTGATTTATTTTGTTAACTCAATACATCCAAGATGATTACTGTTAAAGTGTGAGTTGTTGTTGCTTAATCCAACTAAGTACAACAGAATTGGTGCATAAAGCAGTTGGCATCTATAGTATTCAGTAAAATATTCCATGCATTTTGGGTGATTTCATTCCTTGAGTCTTGATTTGCTGTTTCATCTCAGTGGGGTTATGGTGCCAGATAAATAGTCTACCATTCTGCACAAAATGCAGTTTAATGTCATACCCAGGACACTAAGACCCTAAGCCACCGCCTTGTAGCACATTCATATAAAAAGGGTTGGGGGTGCTATAAGAGCATTTGAGGAATACAGTTGGGACAATTATAATGCTCATATAGCCTAAATAAGGACCAAAGTGGAGTGTTGCATGTCATGGACTGCTCAGCCACCAGAATTCCATCCTTAAACATCATGGCCAACAGGTGGCCCCATTTGGGGGAGTCTCACCCTCTGCAGAAGTGCAGTCGGCATATTCTACAGCCCCAGCTGAGAGCACATTGTGTATAGGTTTAGCGTATAAGTATACATGCTGTAAATGTATAATAATAGTAAATTGGTCACAAAACAACCTTAAAGTCAGCAATATTTTTCAAAATAGTAAAATAAACATAAAATGATTTCTAAATAATAAAATGGAAAGAAATAATGATTGAACTCTGTAACTAAAAATCCAATCATCATATTAGAATTAAAGGTGGTTTTAACTTCAGTAGCTAATATCACTTCTTATAATGCTTAGGAGGCCTCAGGAAAGCCTCTGAATGCAGTGAATATATACAACAAATTCCAACAAAGTGATACATAACAAATACAGACTTTATTGTCTGAGTGACATTCAACATACAATACAAAAAGACAAAAGTCCTAAGGAAAAAAGAGTCCTTTGAAGAGTCGAGTTAAACAAAGAGATGAAAGTCTTACATTTAAAGGTTGTCACTTACTTTGTACAGGATCACATGGTGCATCTCCATGCAGACACAGCTATTCAAAGGCTGGACCAAACACCACTATGGAAATGGAGTATAGTAGGGGCCGGGTAAAGGCACACGTATAAGCCTATAGTTGAGTACCTTGCCCCTCTAATGAACAGACACAGCTTTCTAGTACATATCTGGAGATCCCAGATGAAAAAGAGGCTTAGTTTTCTGGGGTGCCCCTAGTGACAAACCCTGGCGGCAAGGAAGATAACCCTTTGCCAATCTCTACCCATCCAAACTAGAGAAGATAATCGATACAATCGCATAAGTTAAGTAGTTATTTTTGGACGGCTATATATTTTTGGTTACTATTTGAATTGTTGATAAATAAACACCCATAATGCTGTGATTATATAATGTTTAACTAGAAGTTATGAGAAATTTTAGGACATTTTAGTTTAGAAGATGATTTTTATATTAAAAAAATTTTCTAACAAACAATTATGGTCGATACTGTTTGCGCTTATGTATGCGTATATAGGAAGGTAAATATTTCTATCATTTTTTTTTTTTTGATTTCGAAACAAAAGTGTAAAAGAAAAAGTTAAGTATAGATTCCTAGGTGGATGTTCTACTTGACTAAGCTAAACTGTTAACCCCTAACTGGGGGTGATGACCAATATCTTTCCTAAGGGAAAGTCTGAAAGTCAACGTAATAGAATGAGTGGAGTAAGTAAAGTATATGGAGTGGCCTATTGTCGTATCAGTCAAAAAAAGCAAGGGAATCTATCCACTTTTCACTAGCGCTAAACCAGGGAGATTATCATTCAGGTCATCTCTTTCAGTAACTGTAACACAAATAGCTTGACTTTCTACTCTAGACACAAATCTACATTTAAATGAACTTCAATTGTAAATCCCGCCCAATAAATCTGAAAGAGAGAAAAAAAGATCACCCATCAATTTTATTTGACATCATTACATTCCGTAAGAAAAATTTCTTCTTTTTTCTTTCTTTCTTTCTTTTGTTTTTGAATGAAATTCTTATCTCTTGACATTAATAAAACTGGAAATGAAAGAATTATTCTTTTTTAAAAGACTATTATAAACTAAATTGACTTGATCAAGTTTAAAAGGAAGAACCACACATAATACCATCAAACCCTGACCAGATCTTCAGCAGTAGTCACTGCAACTGTGTCTTCCTGTCATCAATTGGACCATCCTTTCATTCGCGAAGCCATGATTAGAAACTGAAGACTTCGGTCAGCGGCAAGAATCTAATCATTGGCTCTGCGAATGAAAGGATTGCGTCCACATTGATGACAGAAGACACAGTTGCATGACTACTGCTGAAGATCTGGTCAGGTTTGATGGTATTATGTTGTGGTTCCCTTTTAACTTGATCAAGTCAATTTAGTTTATAATAGTCTTAAAAAAAAGAATAATTCTTTCATTTCCAGTTTTATAATGTCAAGAAAAATAAGAATTTCATTCAAAACAAAAGAAAAGAAAGAAAGAAAAAAAAAGAAATTTTTCTTACGGAATGTAATGATGTCAAATAAAATTGATGGGTGATCTTTTTTTCTCTCTTTCAGATTTATTGGGCGGATTACAATTGAAGTTCATTAAATGTAGATTTGTGTCTAGAGTAGAAAAGTCAAGCATATTTGTGTTACAGTTACTGAAAGAGATGACCTGAATGATAATCTCCCTGGTTTAGCGCTAGTGAAAAGTGGATAGATTCCCTTGCTTTTGACTGATACGACAATAGGCCACTCCATATACTTTACTTACTCCACTCATTACTATTACGTTGACTTTCAGACTTTCCCTTTGAAAGATATTGTCATCACCCCAGTTAGGGGTTTAACAGTTTAGCTTAGTCAGTAGAACATCCACCTAGGAATCTATACTAACTTTTCTTTTACACTTTTGTTTTCGAATCAAAAAAAAAAAAAATGATAGAAATATTTACCTTCCTATATACGCATACATAAGCGCAAACAGTATCGACCATAAATTTGTGTTAGAAAATTTTTTTTAAATATAAAAAAATTATCTTTCTAAACTAAAATGTCCTAAAATTTCTCATAACTTCTAGTTAAACATTATATATATCACAGCATTATGGGGTGTTATTTATCAACAAATCAAAATAGTAACCAAAAATATATAGCCGTCCAAAAATAACTACTTTTACTTATGCGATTGTATCGATATCTTCTCTAGTTTGGATGGGTAGAGATTGGCAAAGGGTTATCTTCCCCTTGCCGCCAGGGTTTCACTAGGGGCACAGCCCCAGAAAACTAAGCTCTTTTTCATCTGGATTCTCCAGATATGTACTAGACAAGCTTGTGTCTGTTCATTAGAGGGCAAGGTACTCAACTATAGGCTTATACGTGTGCCTTTACCCGCCCCTACTATACTCCATTTCCATATGGTGTTTGGCCACCAGCTTGAATAGCTGTGTCTGCATGGAGATGACCACCATGTGATCCTGTACAAAGTAAGTGACAACCTTTCAATGTAAGACTTTCATCTCTTTGTTTAACTCGACTCTTCAAGGACTCTTTTCCTTAGGACTTTCGTCTTATTTTGTATTGTATGTTAATGTCACTCAGACAATAAAGTCTGTATTTTGTATGTATCACTTTGTTGGAATTTGTTGTATATATTCACCTGCATTCAGAGGCTTTCCTGAGGCCTCCTAACGCATTTAAGAAGTGATATTAGCTACTGAATTTAAAAACCACCTTTAATTCTAATATGATGATTGGATTTTTAGTTACAGAGTTCCAATCATTATTTCTTTCCATTTATTATTTAGAAATCATTTTAGTTTATTTTACTATTTTGAAAAAATATTGCTGACTTTAAGGGTTGTTTTGTGACCAATTTACTATTATTATACATTTACAGCATGTTATACTTATACGCTAAACCTATACACAATGTGCTCAGCTGGGGCTGTTAGAAATATGCCGACTGCACTTCTGCAGAGGGGTGAGACCTCCCCAAATGGGCACCTGTTGGCCATGATGTTTAAGGATGAATTCTGGTGGCCTGAGCAGTCCATGACATGCAACACTCACTTTGGTCCTTATTAGGCTATATGAGCATCTATATAATTGTCCCAACTGTATTCCTCAAATGCTCTTATAGCACCCCAACCCTTTTTATATGAATTTGCTACAAGGCGTGGTCTAGGTCTTAGTGTCCTGGTTAACATTAAACGCATTTTGTGCAGAATGGAGACTATTTATCTGCACCATAACCCCACTGAGATGAACAGCAAATCAAGACTCAAGAATGAAATCACCCAAAATGCATGGAATATTTTACTGAATACTATAGATGCCAACTGCTTTATGCACCAATTCTGTTGTACTTAAGTTGATTAAGCAACAACAACTCACACTTTAACAGTAATCATCTTGGATGTATTGAGTTAACAAAATAAATCACACTTACCTTTTTGTCTGCAATGATTTGTACAACAATTTTAATAGGGATGATAGAAAATAACAAATTTAGATTAAAACATGAAAAAAAAATTCTTAACTCATGTGAGAGACAAATGAATTTTTGAAAAAATAAAAACAAAGACATTAATATAGAGCAATATAAAAATATTTATTTAAACCAGCAACATTGGAGCCAGAAAGAGAGACCGGTAGAATAATAATAATAATATATATATATAATATATATAATATTAGTTTGAAATTTCAATAGATAAGTTTCACTGGAAAATATGAGAACTCAAGAGTTTCTTTGTAGCAGGAATCAGGACTTTTAATTCTTCATCTTTAATGAGTCACAAAACATCACAGCCACAATTATCAAGTGAAGTATTAGACTATCTCACCGGGTATATGCACCCACACACACACTTTATATATATATATATAATATATATATAATATATATTATATTACACACACACACACTTATACATATATAGTAGAAATATATATGTATGCAAATAGAAAGAAACCTTGTTTAAAGATAGTTGAATCTTGCAAAAAGATGTCACTATACTAGAAATGAGTTAAGAGAGAAAAAAAAAGAAAGGAAAAAAAAAAAGACCATTAATAAATGGAAAGATTAAGATTAAGATATTTTATCACAGATTAGTGTTATCTTAATGTTTTATCTTCCTGCATGACACAACATATCATTCTTAGTACAGTTATATTGTAAAGATTAATATTCAAATCTCCTTTTAAAGGAGTTTTATACAGTTTTAAAAACCAACTGATCATTTTTGACAACATCCTTAAATTTCTTCTCATTTTAGAAATTCTTTACAGGAAATTAAGTCAACACTTAGAATTCAATCAGCCTAGAAGTAAATAATGTCAATCTCACTTGGGAAATACTCATTTCTACATCACTATTGCTTAGCAATAATACAGCCAATCTGCCTGTTAAATAGTATATTACAATATTTTCAGCTATTTTTCAGTCACAAGCCCTATGTGTGTGTGTGTGTGCGTGGAGTGTCTCAGAGTTATTCTCATTTACCTATCAGTATATTGGAATAGAGGTGGGTCCATGAACATGGTGGGTGGAGGTTGAAGGTTCTAAGGGGTTAACAACCAATTTCTAATTTACACAGTTTTATGCATAACATACAACTTACCTAACAATTAAAATAATTGTCCTTATTTTTTTCCCCTCTCTATTAATACTCTTGTTCCTTAATCTTCTGACCGTCATTATCCTTCTCGTTAAAAATGAGACTGTTCAAATCATCTAAGATGAAATGCTAAAATGTCGATCCTGATTATCTGGTGTTGCTTATCCGCCGAATTATTTCTTATGAGTGTCGTCACTTTAGCTAGATAATGGGCCATACCGTTTTTATCATTAAGAAACAAAGGGAAGAAAAAGGACAAGCTACACAGAAAAATATAATAAAGAAGAAAGAAAGAAGAGTGTAGGGGTGAACGCACAGAAGCAATAACACTAATTCTGTTTCAATTGAACATAATGAGAAGAAGGAAAGAAAAAAAAAAAAAAAGGTGAGAGAGTTAAATCAAGATTATACTATTTTATATATTGAACTATTTACAATAGCTCTTAAGTAAACATATCAAACATTGTATAATTAAATTATCATACTGTGGTATATCCACTAGTAATAATACTATCAAATCATTTGGCTAAAGAGGAAAGATAAATTCTCTGTAAATATTAATGTAGATAATCCTGCTCAATTTACATTATTATATATATATATATATATATATATATATATATATATATATATATAAAAAAGTAGTTGGTTTTAAAGTCGGTATCAGCCAAACAGCGAGGGAGTCTATCTCCTTTTCACTAGCATAGACCAAAGAGATTGTTTTTGGCATCTGAGGAGGAGCGCCACACCTACCATCAAGCTCCTTACATTACCACACAGATCCTCATGCTACTTATACGCTGTTGGCAAGGGCCGGTATCAAACCCAGAACCTTGTGGTTCCTAGTTCTATGCTCTACCGACTGAGCTAAACCGATATATATATCATAGTTTTAAAAAGGAAACTTTAAGAGGATTCAAAATCATTATCAATAGTAGCCCAAAATAACACCATAATAACTATGTAAAAGCTAGAATAGACAGAAGCCAAGAGATTAACAAGTGTAGGTGAGAGAGAGAGAGAGATGAAAGAATAAACTATAAACTGAATACAGCAAACTGGCATAGAAAGAGTACAAGAAACAGGTATGACTGGGCAGAGAAAATGATCAAAGTTTTTAAAATTTAACCCTACAGACAAATGGTACATACACAAACCAGAATCTGTCCTAGAAAATGAGACCCAGAAATCCTCTGGTACTTTAAAAACAGATCCCCCAATCTTGGCCAGAAGACAAGACCAAATTGTAATAAACAAGAAGAAATTAATGTCAGCTAGTGGACTTGGCTGTCCCAACAGATCTTAAAAAAAAGGAAAACAAAAATCTCAAGAGATTTTAACAAAAGGTGACAATTGTAGTTGGAGCATTTAGAATAATCTCCAAGAATCTAAAGAGAGAATAGGAAATAATAAATCCGAAGAATTAAAACTGTACAGAACTCAGCACTGATGAAATTGGCAAGAAAAGTCCTGAAGAGCTAATAAAAGAGACTTGCTGTCACTTAGACTCTAGTAACAAACCACCAGTTATTACAGGTGTGGAAAAACTCATAAGGAGTAAAAAATAATAGAAACTTCTTTTAACAAAGACAAATTACATTTTTTACAACACACCATGTTGAACAAGAATAAAAGAATTTTGGAGCTTCCAAAATTCTTTTAAATGGAAGCACAATTTAAAAAGGCAATAATATTAATTTCTTCTCATTCAGTTTTTTTTTTTTTTTTTTAGTTTTTTTAATAATATTTTGATGGTTGTTCGAGGGCTAATTTTAAAGAATGTAATAGAAATAGTCAGGAATCAGATACCAATGGTTGTTTAACATTCTTTAAAAACTATTGTCATTAATTTGAAAAAAAAAAAATATAACCAAATTACACACAAAAAAAAAATTAAAAAAGAAAGAAAAAGAAGTCCCCAGCCCCACAATATAGCGTTGTTCAAAATATAAGCTTGATGGATATTGATTCCAAAACTTTTTATAAATCCTCACCCCCCTCCCTTTTAATCTGCCAGATTTCCCAACAACCATCAAATTTTTTCATTAATCAAATGGAAATTTGTTTAATTCTATATTCATCCTTAAATTATTTAAATTTGAAAAGACAATAAACTCAAGACTGAGATCCACTCGATATACTTCACCTGTAGAATCTACTCAGAAACAGGAGGAGTGCCAAGCATAGTGTAATGGTTAACAAACTAGTCTAACAAACCATTATTAGTATGTCAAATTCTCATTGGGTGCCCTATACATCTGGCCTTGTGCCAAACTAAGCTTAGTAAATGACTTCTCAAGAGAAGATGAAAAATTTAAAAAAGACTTTTTCAAAAAGATTAGAACTCTTTATGAGAAAACAAAAATGAAAAATCAATTTGACATGTTTCACTATGAGGATAGCTTCATCAGAATTAATTTTATTGTACAAAACAAAATCTATACATGACAAGGGAAGAGGAATGGTTTTAACATAAAAAAATATTTACTGCATTTGTTAAAATTACTATTACTACTATAACTATAATCTATTAAAAAAAAATTTTCCTGACCTCCCACCAGCTCGGATTAACACAAGGTGATTTTTATAGAGATTTTTTTTTTTAATGCGATATCCAGTGAAGAATGAACTCTCTATTCAGTAATCATAAATCTGAATGACAAGCTTGTGAACCATTACACCACGGCAGGATAGATTATATTTATTTAAAATACACTCTACACTCAAAACCTGGTCTCACTAGAGGAATAAAAGAAATTGATCTTTATAAGGATTTATATAATATTGTGGACTTTTGAATTAATTTAATTAAATTAAATAATTATATATTAATTGCATATGATATAATTAAATGCATTAATAATCATTAATTAATAATATTATATAATTCCATAATTATTTAATGTTGAATGTCAGTTTAATAGGATATTTTTTTAAATTTAAGACAATTGATGTCTATACAAGAGACATTGTGTTAAAAGAAATTCTTAAATTTTATTGGTTTTCTAGATAAACTTTTAAAGTAGAGTCAGATATATGGAGATCTTAAAATTACTTTCATTTATAAGGATATATATATATATATATATATATATATATACTATACAGGTACTGTTAAAGACCATGGAATATTTCTTCTTTATCCTTAGCTTTTCTAGTTGTCTAGTCATTTTTGTAATTCAGGATCCATCTGGTCAAGGAACTGTCCCATAGTTTTACCCTAGCACTTCAACAATTTCATTGGTCATCATCAGGGGATTGTAGGTTGTAGTGTGTTAAGGTTTTTTTTTCTTCTCTCATTTAGATTTATTTATTCTTTTATCTATTGTTCTTTCAAATTAGGAGAGTCTATTATATTTTTTTAGGGTGGCTAAGATTAGTGCGTTAGTTATTGAAAATGTTTAGTATATTGTTGCCTTTGTTAAATGCTATTTTATTAATGACATTAATACATTATTCTATTTACTATACATGAGCCTTTGATGAGTTGTGGTGCACCTGAGGATTGTATGCAATAATTTCATTATTATATATTTTTTATAATAATTGTTTTCATCTATAACAAGAAAACAAGGCAGACAATCAATTATCTTTAATTTTAATATTGAGGAAAATTTCTAAATTTCTTAAATATTACCATCACTTTTTTATGGTTATACAAGTTAACATAATAAATTCTTTGACTATTAAATGGTACATTCATTTTAACAGTTTCTATATTTTTACAATGATTTGTAGCAACAAGTATATTAAGATTTACTCTTATATATTTTAAAAACTAAAATTAGCTAACCCTTAAAATATTTTTGGTTTATTTGTTTAACTGCATATCAAATCCTTAAGGTTATTTAAAGTTGAAATTTGATTCATTTGTAAATATTTTCATTGCTAATAACTATTTATATTTTCAACGTTCCATTGCTATCAATTTTTTTAATTGCATTTTATAATACTAATAATTTGCACACAGTTGTAGGGTTTCAATTATTCCTAACTAATATTAATAATTCATATATAATTATATAGCTTCAATCAACAATTTAATAATAATAATTTATTTGCACAGTCATACTGTTTCAAGCATTCCTATTCAATAATAATCATTTTCAAACAGATCTATTTGACTCATAAATGGGACCCTAACATTAAGTTAAAGTGAACCTGGGAGTAATGGCAGTGAAGGAGTAACTCCACACTTTCCAAAGTTCCAGATATACAGCTTTACCACTGGATGGAGTTTAATGTCCCACCCAGGATGCCCCATAGTTTGTATTGAGAAAGTGATGAAGAGATTTGATTGTTATTAATTTAGAATCAATATTGTAAACTTAACATGGAACTCAACAATTGGAAGAAGCAAAAAAAAAAAAAAAAAAAAAAAGTGTGCAAGTTTTCATTATCTTTAAAGAAAAAAAAAATTAAAAAAAGAAAAAAAAGAGAAAGAAGGAAAAAAATCTGTAGGTGGGTGGATAGGTAAAATAATAACAATGTTAAAATCAAATATTCACATAAAAACATTTTTGTAAATCTACAAAAATACAGGTGAGGTGTTCGTACTCACAAAAGTTTTAAAATAACAAAATTAACATCATTTTATTTTTTCCAGTGAAAAAACTTTTAAAATAAAATCTATGAAACAAATACAAAAATAGGCTTGATATCATTTATAGACAAACAATGACCTCTATAACTTTGCATAAAGTCATAGAAGAACTTATTTTGAATGGCTTTTGAGATAAGCATTACAGTTTTGTGCTCTTGATACTGTGATCAATCATTCTACTGTAAGTGAATATCATCTGCATTAATTACTTTGAACCAGCTAGATATATATGTGTGTGTATGTGTCCTGCCAAAAAAAGGGCGTTAAAAAATAATTTAAAAATCGGTTTAAAAAAAAAAAAAAAAAAAAAGAAAAAGAAAGATTACTCTGGTCCAAGAGGTTAGAATGATTAAGATAATATGCAAAATAAATATATATTATACACGTGGATTATCTGTTCTGCTTCTATTATCATATCAAAATATCTACATATATATACAATAAACTGTGTGTGTGTGTGTATATATATATATTATATATATATATATATATATATATATATATATGTGTGTGTGTGTGTGTGTGTGTGTGTGTGTGTAACACTTTTCATAGAGCGCACACAGGTCCAAGGCAAATTAGAAACTTTTCTCAATTTTCAGAAGGAAGATTTATGAATATTCTTGCACTCTAAAGCAATGGTTTTGAAACTTTGAAAACTCAAGGACCCCTTCTATTCTGGTGGACCCCTTATTTTTAGCATTTAGATGTCAATTTGATAAAAACTACAATAGTTGGAGGTGTCAGTGTGTAACAGTTATCGTCACAGGAAATGGACATGATGAATAGAGTTCAAATCTTGGACAGCTTCACTTTGAGCTTACATGCCTTTGGGTCTTCTCTTCAAGTTATGTAAATAGTAGGGCAGGTTGGGCTCTCTAGCCTTGTAGGTAGGCAAACTAATCTTGGAAAAGGAAAAAACCCAACTTGCTACAGAAACTGCAGCACTACCCTCAGCAATGGGGGGGGGGGGTTTTGATGTCCCACAAAAAAGTTGACAGGATCAATATTACATGGAACTTTTAACATTTCCAAAATATTTTTTTTATTTTGAACTTAATAAATGGTACAGATCTATGTATGATAATCATGTTCTTGTACGGCTATGTGAAAGGATGATGTGTGCCTATCAAATGAACTTGAAATTTCAGGTTCAATATCCACAAGATATTAGAGGTAAAATGTTAATGTCCCACCAAAATTGTAATCCAGCATATGAAAGATTGTCTGTCCAGCAAACAGCGAGGTATCTGTCAAAATTTCAAGATGAAGAGTTCTTATTTTGTACACTATTTACATTTGACCTCATCTTCATTTGGAACATGTCAATCAATTAATCTGTGTCAATGTGATCATTTATTTCAGTGAGATTTAATTGTACCTTTTGTTCTAGAGGGATTCAAAAAATACATTTAACTCTTAACCTCTTATGCTGCCTCATTCCACACGACCAGAAGTCACATTTCCTAATCTGCCCCAAACAATAGCCTTTGTTTAAATGTAATATTAAACATATTTAGAAGTCTTTGATTTAAGGGAAATATCTTGGTAACTTTAAATGAAAAGGCCATTTTTAGCCATTTTTTGATAAATCCTTATAGGAATGTGGCTCTGGACTTGGAAAATTCTCAACCAGGATGTTAAGAGGGTTGGGAATTGTATTTTCTGTCAGTGTAATATAAAAATAAAAATTAGGTGGGTGGGTGGTTGGTCTGCTGTTTTTGGTCTGCTGTTGTTATGTAAACAACAGATCATCACAATAAAAAGTTGGTTTGTTTTATGGCATTTCAACCGCTTTCGGGTCATTTAATGCTGAATCAAGACATTTTGACAAAGGAATCAGGTTGCTTACAGTACCTGCTGTTGCTTAAGTGGTCACCCAATTAAGTGCTGAACAGGCTCATTGTTGCTTAAATTTGGTGATCTAGTGGGAACCAGTGCTTTCAGCATGATTTGACCGTAATGCAGAAAATAAAGATGTGTGTGCGTGAGTGAAATTTCAAATATTAAAAAAGGGCTACAATGTTACGTACTGCCCATGACTCAGAGTTACACATACAGTGGATGCATAAGGTCATTAGATGGATAATCAGCCTATGATCATATATAGTCACTGTTAAACTGACTTATGGGCAGTACTTAGAATTGTGGCCCTTTAATATTTTAAATTGGTTTGGCTTATGAAAGCATAGAGAACCTTTTTTTTAAAGTTTCATTTTTAGCAACCACTTATCCAAACATTATATATACACTCATATTTTCATGCTAATATCTATATTGTATTGATATATGTGATCATTTTCTGTAATCCAGCTAGATTATCTGTATGTTTAATCTTGAATAAATTGAAACATTAATCTTCGTAGGTACAGATACATAAAATATATAAAATTAAAGATTTCCTCCTATTTTGATAACAGAGATTTTATTTTTTAGTGTTTGTTAAAATAATATAATATTGTTATTTGTACAATTTACTATTGAACTTCACCACCAAGTAAATATTCTCTGATTCCTGGAATTAGTATTGATCATTATATTTATGAGCAGCAATGGTTAAAAAAACAAACCTTAAAGAACTATCATCAACATATAACTAAAATTCACATTTTTATATATATATATATATATATATATATATATATATAATCTAATGAGTCAGACGAACCTACTATTAGTTTCGCATAAAGCTCTTCAGGGCTAAAATCTGATTTTTAGCTTTATGCGAAACTAATAGTAGGTTCGTCTGACTCATTAGATTATATTTATTATTGCCTCTACTTAGGTATTTTATCATTATATATATATATATATATATATATATGTATAAAAATAAGATTATGTAGTATGACCACTTTAGCTGTAAAAACTAAAAAATGCACTCAATATTTGTAAGGTAATATTAAATCAATATTACATTTCACAAACTTCTTGTTACTCCTATACTATATGTGTGAATGTGAGTAAACATAACCCAGTAAAAATGGCACATGATAGCAAGATTTTCATTAGAGCAATACACTTAAAATGCTCCGAGAGAATAGAACAATTTTTAGTCCAATTTATAATGATAATTTTGTGAGGTCAGTGTTCAAACTGGGCATTCTTTTTCAATCATCAAAATTCTCAATAGAACTTTGAGATGTTAAATAGAATCTTTCACCTCTTCTTAAATAGAAGTATCAATATCATCATGGACAGTGGTTACAATGGGAAACTCAAAGGATTCAGAGTTGTCTAGTTCTAAATAAAAGTACACAATGATGGACAAGGCAGACAATAGGGGAAAATTTTATGAAGAAAATTGAAAGTAGAAAAAAAAAAGAGAAAAAAAGAAAAAAAGAACAGAAAATGCTACTTTTTATAAACATGCAGAGTTGAGCATATGTAAATATACCTGCAATTTTTTTTTCTTTCTTTTTTTTTAGTTGTTTAGAAATTTATATGGAAGAAAAAGTATGATGTGAAAATCAATATTTAATGGAGTATTATTTATTTATTATAACTCCCTCTATGGGATTTCATCAGATAATGGATTTTGAAAAATTTGAAATTTCAAGAAAGAACACAAAAACTGTTGATAAAGTTACTTGTCATTGGTAATGTAATTAGGAACACCACTCATTATGAATCTTTAAAATGTGAGGAAAAAAAAATTTTTTAAATTGTCTTATGACTATTATCTAAACTATTTGCTCAAATGTTACTTTATAAGTAAATAAAAAAAATATTTGAAAACTTCTAGAATCAGTGGTGATTTCTTTAAAACAACCCAAATGACAATCTATCAAATTTTCTAGCAAAGTTACAATTAAAACAAAAGAAATCCAGTTGAATTGAATCCTATGTTATTGAATGAATTGAACACCAATATTCATAATCATAATTTGCTATTTAGTTATAATTTTTTTATTTCACATTTAAATTTTCAAATCTTTTAATTCACTGTAGATAATAATTTAAGCAGAATTTTCAATGGATTTTTTTGTTCATATAACAATTGGCATTCCTAATTAGCTGCCATAGCCAATCTAGCATTCATAAAATTAAAAAAATTCCAAATCATTATTTGAAGGATGAAATGTTCAACTTAATATAATACTCTATCAAATAATTTTCCCCATTTTGTGTTGTATATATATGGCAGTTTTTAGAAAAGCAGTAAACAGATTTATTTCACATTAGACTTGAAATATCAGGCACAGAAAGGATAGGTAGACTGTAAATTGAGGAGGGGGTAATTTTTTACCATACTCTACCGGACAGATGTTAGTGGAATATGAAATGAAGTCCAATTTTTAATTTCTCAACTGGATGAATACTTTTAATAAAAATGAAAACTAGGAAAAATTGGACTTCATTTCATATTCCACTAACATCTGTCCGGTAGACTATGGTAAAAAAATTACACTCCTGAATTCAGTCTAATGAAAATATATTTTATATATATATATATATATATATATTGGTAGAAAATTTCTTTTAGACAGATTTCATGAAATATGATGGATATGATTATTTATTCACTTTTTTCCCTGACAGCAAATATTGATGATGAAGGTTTGTTATATTTTTATAAATCCTTCATCAATATTTGCAGAAGATTATTTTTTAAAAGTAGTTGAATACTTTTGACCATTTTTTTGTTGTCATTATCAGGAGCACAAGTTATCTAGCATGTTTTGAAATCCAATGTGGTCAAGGATACTCCACAATTAAAAAACAAAAAAAAGAAGTTTCAACAGTTTTTATAAAACCTTGTGGCATTTAATTGTAAGAAAAAAATGAACACACAATCATTGTCAGCCATATTTAATGAAACTTATAAATTGGGTGGAACAAAAGTCACTTACAATTTTAAAAATTGAATTAATTTGAATTTAAATTTAATTTAAAAATTAAAAAAGTAAGAAAATTTCATATTTATTTTGACTCTGAAATTATTTTGAATTAGTGTGAATAAAACACCTTTTGAATAAAATAGATAAGTTTTCTTTTGTTTAATTGTAAGTGATGTTCCCCTGTGATATTAGAACAGACAAGAAATGTCCTTTCAACCAAAGATTCAAATGCAAGCAGGATCTCTTTTTTTTCCGGATATAATAGAGTAGCTTAATATCCAATATAAAAATTGTATCACAAAAGAACAAGCATTTTTCATCAATGCAAAGAGGCAACAGCAGTTTTGTACATTAGTTTGGCAAAAAAAGATTCAAACAAAAGTTTCGGTACATAATAAGACAACAATGGCACAGTTAGTAATAAATATCAATCAGATTAAACAGGAAAGAAAGAAAAAGAAAAAGACAATTTTCATTATTGCCTCCATAATAATTATAATATAAGAAATTAAATTAAAAGGCAATATTGGGTTGTTGGTTTGTTGGAAATAGATGATTAGATAAATACTGGCAATCATGGCATCAGGAGGGGAGGCAAGCAAACAGGTTTAATTTTGAGGCTCCCACTCACCCCAACAGTAGATCAACAGGTTGAAAGATCCCTGCTGAATTATTCTTCTTATCAAGGCAGATAATCATCCATTCAGTTGTACTCATTCACACTACAAATGCAGTGAGTGCAGTGTGGGTGTGGAATGCCTTTTGTTAACAGGATTGCCAGTAAGAAATTATTTGAACAAATCTTTTGTTCAGAGAGAGGAGATGGGCAATGCCAAGCAACTCAATTTGCCATGAGAGATGCCACAAAGGAGAATAATTTAGCATGGCAGCCTGACACTGCCCCAATAGATTAGAAAAATGTTCCATTTTTCAGAGAAAATTACAACTAATGCCAGGCAGACATTAAAGAAGACACTTTTGATTGTTAGCAGGAAAAAAAAAAATCAAATTAGCTGCCACAAGTTCAGTATTTGAAATAGACATATAGGTATGTTGTCGTGTTATATATATATATATATATATTATATAGTGTTGTTCGTGTGTTTGTTTGGATGGAATCCAATTGAATGAGAAGACAGTTTGCGAAAATAATGGTTTCAATAGAGGGTCAGCTCATGATGCTACTAAGACGTTCTCACTAAACATTTCGTTAATATTGATTTTGTAAACCGTCTCCTTTTCTTTCATTGCTCAACTCCAATCATTAAACCCAATGATTTCTCTCAAAAGAACAGATTTTTTTAATTTGTTATTCTGATGTGCAGTTATTCCATTGACTTAATTTAGATAATTAATATCTTTCTCAATCAAACAAATAAACAGTTTTTATCTTTGCCTTCTTTTTTTTTTACTGACGCATTTCCCAAATATATATAAACTCCTAATTTCACTGCATCTAAAATATCTTAAATTTGGATATTATTCCAAAAACTTGTAAATAAAATTTAAGTAAATTTTTATTATGGATTCAATTGTTGTTAAATTGGGTTGTCCTCTTCATCTTGGTATTTTTTTTGCAAATCCTGATTTTCCATCTAAAGTCACACAAGCTAAATAAATTTATATCTATCATTTTCATTATTCTATTATTCTGTATATGTGTTATGATATGTAAAGTTGATTTATGTACATTGAGTTCACTATTTTGATTGATCCTACATGGAGATATTTGCTATTAACAACACACACATTTTATATAAAATATAATATATACTATATATAATTAATATAATATTAAGGCACCATGGAACACTAATCTGTATAAAAAACTATTCTTTTCAGTTAATCAGATTCGTCTCACGTTTAGATGGCCTTTTTTCATATTTATTCAAGATTTCATATAATTTCTAAATAAAATCTACTGAACAATTTTATTAATAAAAATTATATACACAACAAATGCCTATAATAAATGGTCAACACAGTTGTCAATTCTTTCTTGTTCAAAACGTCATTACTTTACAAGCAACAAAAAATTAGTTGGCACACTCTATACAAAAAATTCAAATGGATTTTATAAATAATTTTCACATGTTTAACTGATGAACAAATAACAAGTTTAATTCTGTTCCATAGTTGTTAAATGCTCTATTCAATAAGAGTCATTCCTTTATGCTGTTTTCTCTATACTTTCAGATTTTACACATTACGCTAGAAGCCCAATTACCTGTCTCGATATTTGGCAGAACAAAGGTAGCAGCAAGCCGTAACTCAAATATTGTTCTGACATTGCCCAACAAGCATAAAAAAATCAAAAAAAAAAAAAAAAAATGTGGTTTATTTCATCTAAGCACCATAGCCCCACTCAAGTCAGCAGCAATCAGACTCAGGGACAATGATCACTCATAGCAAAATATGAAAAATCCTGAGGCTGCTTATGTCAAATTCACTCAGACTTAGCAACTGACTAATTGACTCCAACAATTACACATCCTAATTGCACCAATGAACCAAGTGCACGTAAGTTTATGAACCCACTGAATTACGTATAATAAAGACACAGGCGATGATTCTTAGAAAATCCAATTAGTCAGATATAATAAATAATAAAATATTGTACAAGATTATCTCTTGCACATTTTCAGAAGATATTCTAAAGTTTCTCGATTGAGGCACAATACTACACGAAATTAATTAAAAATTCAATTGGTACATTATCCAGAAAATTTCCATTAAAAGATCAACACAATTTTTTTATCAGTTTAATTTAGTAACTCTAGGTTAATTGTCATAATTATGAATAGTATGGAATGATCTGATTATATCTTAAACTATTTCTACTTCTGTCCATTAAATAAAATTACATTTAGTTATACATGCAACACTAAGTGTAACAACCTATTAGGGGACAGAAATAACTATACTTGTCTCACTAATAATATGACATTGCTTATTAAGTTAATATTCCAAAAAACACCAACCATTCAAAGGCACCAACCACAACTTGTATCACTGTACCTTCAATGTGCCACTAGATTTTATCGCTTCTCTAGCAAGATCCACTTATATTTGTCTATATTTTGCTTTCTTTTAATTTTCCTGGAAACAGAACATCTAATAAAATTAAGGTCTGTTTGTTTTGATTACCACTTGTGTCTTCGCACTGGATCAGTATCCAATTTATCTCAAAAATCTCAGAATTTATGTGCCTCTTATTGTTCTTAGTTCAGGACAGATTAGTTGTGCTATAAACCATTCTTGTCCGACATGGACTAAATTCTTAACTATCTGCACATTTCCCAGTGGATCGACACTGTTCCACCCCAGTAATACCTGCTTATGTATTCTTTTTGTGCTAGATTGTGCTTTGTTATCATTATCATCCTTTATCATTGGTCACAATTTTACCAGTATGTTAAAATCAGAATTGAAGCAATTAGGGTGATTGAATGTGGGTAATTGGTAAAACATACAGACTCCGATCCTAATAAATCTTGAATCATAATATCAAACCATACTCTAGTTAAAATATTAACACACACACACACAACACACTTTATAATCTTTTTGTTATATTTTCCTATATATTATAACCTATTTAAAGAGAACAGATACAACACTCAGATAGCATCTGAAGTAAGAGCTACTTGATCAAGTTAAAATTTTGATTCCCTCATAAAATCATCATCACATCATTGTCAACTGTTAGCATTTGGATATCCATGACAATCCTTCTCCATCCGTCCCTATTGTTCATCATTCTCGGGAGGTCCTCTATGTAGCATCCTGTCTGACAGAGCTGGGTCAATGTACTCTTGTTGGTCGCCCACAACTGCGTTGCCCATGTGCTGGCTCCACGAGACATCACTTATGATTTACGTCCTTGCTTCTCCGCATGTCCTGCAGTCTTGTCCATCTTACTCAATGTTGGTGAATTGGCAGTGGCCCGTACAGCTGTTTTCTTATGGGTTGTTTCACGTCTTGTTCAGGATCACATGCGCATTCTTGCCAGCTCTCCATCATTTATTTCTAGTCGTGTACATCCAGTAGTGCAGCGCATACAGCAGTACTCCTGCATTTTATGTGAACTCTTCCAGTTTTTACTGATATTCCAAGCAATACAGACAAATTGATATTTAGTAAGGGAAAACTATGTCATCTAGCCTTGGGGGCAACCGATCTAAGAGAAACGGTTAAACTCTTGGTCCGAGTAATGGGTTCAAACTTTACTAGGGATACTTCTTACATAAGCATACAAATTATTTTCTTCTTCTGTCCGGTATAGCATGTACATTTGTATAGACTAAATATTAAAAAATTATTATGAGACAGACTTATTTAAGATTACTATGAAAATTCCAGATTCTATCAGAAAATATTCCAATTCATGATTAGTGTTCAAAAGTAATTGAATTTTTGTTTAATCAATTCCAAAATAAAAGCAAACCGATGACAGTAATATAACATGTAAAGCTATACATCCCATCTTGAATTTCTTTTTCTTTTCTTAAAAAAAAAAAAAAAAAAAAAAAAAAAATTTTTTTTAAATTCTGATTCCCAACCTGTGTCCCTGTACCCTTCTTGGGTCATTTGCAAAGTATAGTAGGAGCACATCAAAATTTAGCAAGCTTATATAATATATAGTATAGTTTTTCTTTAATTCTTGGTTGTAGGTTTTCAATCGGGTTATTTATGTCTGAAGTGGGGAATGAAAATAAAATAAAATGTATCCTTAGCAATGGAAGTGTTAACCAACAGTGCAAAACTTCTATCAGTGTCTAATTATTTCAAGGGGTTAAAAAGTCTGAGATTCTCAAACTAACATTAATTACAATTTATGAATACTTACACCGAAGTACAGAAAATAAAATAAAATTAAAAAATTTTTAAAACAAACAGAACAAAATAAAAAGGTTTTGAATAACGATAAATTATAAAATAAAAAAATTTCTAAAACAAAGTTCTGAAATATGATCAGAGGGCTGCTAAAGAATAGAGGCGGGTGTGCTTGGCTCCAAACATTGAAAAATAAAATAAATTATTGTCAATTGCGTGTTAGTAGAAATGTAGTTCGTGAAACTACTATCTAAAAAGTTTTTACCACCCAACATCTATTATGGTGGTGGTCAAGAAGCACTTTCAATAGTACCCTCTTGTCATACTATCTCACACCTCGTGATGATTAGCAGTGACAAGAATAAAGTTCTTCATTGTAAAGTTATAAAATAATTCTAATCTTAAAGAGAAAAAAAAATGTTAACATATCTTTCAACCTGAAGAAAATCGGCAAACATATACAGATTGAGTGTAAAAATATTTCATAAAAATTTTTAAATAAAAATTCCAAAATAATATAATTTAAATTCCTTGATGAAGAGTCAATGCTTGAAAAATTGAAACAAAACTAGTAGATTTCCCAAAATAAAAAAAAAAAGGTTCTTACAATAGGAGAAAAACCTTATATATATCTTCCAAAGTTTGTGTGCTTTTTAATTGCATAATAATAAGGATGACAATCTTTAAAGCAAATTTAAATTTTAAAAAGAAATAAAAAAATTGTAAGAATAGATGTTAAATTTAGAAGTTGAAAATAGTTTCAAAATATTCAAGTTTTTGTAACCTTGTATCAGAATATGTTTTTAGAAGGAATTGAATAGTAAAATTAAATGTCTTTGTTTGTCAATCTTGTGTTAGTCTAATGATTGCTTATAAAATCATCATTTATGGAATTTCATTAAGTGCAAGTGTGTGAGATTTCAAAACTTACAAAATAATCATTCAAGTATACATTTTTTTTTTTGTTCTAAAAATATCTAATATGGTATATAAAAAAATTCAGAAAAATAAAACGTAAAAATATTTAAAATAAAAAAAATAAAAAAATAAAAAACAACAAGTAACTAAAACTCTGAAATATTCTCTCTCGCTTTGTTTTTGTTCTTTAAGAAAATCACATTATTCTAATCATATTACCTTTCTCAAATAATGAAATTCAACTTGGTTCTCAAACCGGGGTGAGCCATCTAATTTGCGAATGATGGGGCAGATAAAAGAAATTGATATTGGGGAAGTCAAGAAATTTTAACGGCGAACACACCATTTTAACTGCGAGCCTAGATATCCTATACTATCTCATTGATTTCGATCAATTTTAACACGTTAATATTTAACATTGTAATTCGTTGTCTTGCCAATTAATCTGTTATGTGAGATCAGGAGAGAACAGGCAGGATTCACCATTGCTATGATAACAGTGTAAACAGTAAATAAAGTAATATACAAACAGAAGACGCCATCAGCAGAAAATTGAGTAACTGATCGAGATACTGCATTAAAATTGACTCGAGTGTCAAATATTAAATTGCTTTTCTTAAAATAGATTTGATAACCCAAATAGATCATAAAAATCTCGTATCTCTCTTTACTATCAGTATATTTTTTGCCACTGAGAATCTTATTAAGAGAAACATACTTTAAATTCCATTAGTTAAAATTCTTTGTAATTGACTTCAAAAGAAAAAAAAGTCTATATATCTTATCCTATATATTTCTATATATTTATATTCATTTTTCTTTTTTTTTCTTGAATACGTCTCTCATAAAAGATTACAAGAAACCCAACCATTTGCTAAAATCAGTAAAAATATATCTCTCTTTGTTTAAAAAAAACAAATGTTTTAAAACTGCGATGTCTTTCTATAATATCTGGAATAAAAAGTTGGCGTGAACAGACGAAACACTGTGTCTGTAATCACTCTTCTTTCTTTGGGTTGGGCTTCTATTATTCATATCTACGAATATATAAAAATAATCAGAGCATTTAATAATAAGCACAACAAACATTTATCCAATACTGTAATGAAAATAATGTAATACCAACTTTCATGAATTTCCTCTTCGTAAGTCCATTCATTTTGAGATGCGCATACATTTGAATATTGTCCCAAGATACCACAAATATGAAAATCTGGTGGCTATCCCCAATATCAAACGTGGCCTCGGTTGTCGAATCGTTCAAAATGAGACATATTAAGAAAGCACCAAAAACAAAAAATGAATTTTATGTGATAGAATCGAGATTTAACCACTTTTCAGAACTCGCAATTAAGAGCCAGAAGACAACCGGATCTCCTCTCTT